>OU015495.1:156713393-157185893 GCA_907164885.2 Dolomedes plantarius | reverse complement strand
TTACAGTCGACAGCTAACTGTTGCTTATTTATTTAATACACAATAATCCCGAGAAAATTTTCAAAGAAAAATGCCCTGTCTAAGTGTGTATCCCGTTTTAGTATGTAGTCCCATCCTGTGTAATTTCACCTTACGAATGGGGAACTTTCAAAAATATGACTTTTCTTTTATGCACTCCTCGAAATAAAAAATTTAGAACTCAAAAATAAATTTAACGATATTACAACGTTTCTTTCAATAGCGCCAAAATATATATTGATATATGAATGTGCAGGTACTGTTAAATCAAAATTGGAAAGTTTCTTATTTGTATTACATTTTCCCTGTCCTATTAGTACCTCTTTTGATTAATATATTTTCTGCCCGAGGTAGCCTAGCGGTAGCGCGTCAGGTTTCGACACTGAGGGTGCTCGGATCGAATCCCGACAAGCGCCATTAGAAACCTCCATGTTTAGGCTGGATATGCGCAGGTTAAATCCAAGTCCCTCTATGAGGTCAGAGAGGGTGAGAGAGGGTACGATCGATCCCCCCGATGACGTTCCCGGGGGTCGCTCGATCAAAATTGAGGTGGCACCTGGCTAAATCGGACTCCGACCCTTATGATGCCATCATAAATAAGAGTTTGCTCATTACTGAATAATTTATTTTTAATCATTATTATAATTATTATCACCGAAGTACTAGAAACTTTGCCTACATTCTTAACCACAATACAAAAATATACGCCAGTATTGTTAGCAGTAATATACAAATAGTAATATACAAAATAGCAGTAATAATGAAAAAACAGTAATTTACCGGAGCCTTAGCCCTGAAACCGCAAGCCTATCACACTTATGAAATTATCACTTTGTTAATAACTAGCATTATTGCCCGGCGTTGCCCGGGTAGATATATAAGATATAAAATATTTCATGCATTCCATAAAAAAATACTGGGCTGCGCCCCCCCCCCCCCCCCGCTCTTCATGTTCATCTGGCCAGACAGAATGCGCTTAGCGCGTTTCTACTGAAATGATATACAAACAATAAGAAAGAAAGAAACTTTGAGGCTGCGAACCTTCTTCTGATTATACGTCTGATTTTATCCCCCCCTCATCACCCCTCAGAACAAACCTCTTTTCCCCCGCGTATCGAATTTGAATGGTTGTGGTGAAGGGGCTGTATCCGCATTCAAGAGGTTCGCTTAGGGGCACAAAAATCATTAAAAAATTAATTTTAAAAAACTAATTGAGCCCCAAGTTTCGTTTTTGCTGCGTTAAGTTTCTTGGGTCCTAAACATTAACTGTGCCGAATTTGGTCCCGGTGGGTGAAACAGTCTATGATTCTATAGTGGACAAACAAACAGACTAGCTCTTTTATATGTATAGATTATACCTGAAAGTTAAGAGGAATTAAACAACATAGATAATTGACAAATAAGGAAAACAGCGATTTAGACTGTTTGCTTAAATTCTGGGGCCGGGAAGTGCTCTACCATTCCCCATATTCCTCGGACCTAAGTCCCAGTGACTTTGATCTCCTCCCCAAAATGAAGGAACCGCGTCGTAGATTCTACCAGAGATTCTGCAGGCTGTAGACCGCTCCATTCGAAGGATCAACAGATCAGGTGCTGCCAACGGCATCCTGTAGCTTCCAGGACGTAAGCAACCAGTGCTAAACAATGCTGGTTACTACTTTGAAGGGCTATAAAAGCTTCGGCCCTGTATCTCATCTGTATAATTTGTACATACCTGGTTACCACTATTAAAGTTCCATCCTATGTATGATTTTGCTAAATAAGATGTCAAACAGTCTCACAATAACAACTCCATCAGCAAAAATTTATTTTCTCGTTTAAAATAGAGAGAGATCCGACGGAATTTTCATTCTGAATATAGCCCTTTCAGGCCCAATAATTCAATCCAAATGTGAACTTTAACAAACTGTTGAATTAAAGAATGTAATTCGACTAAGAATTTGACTTTACTGGACTAACCAAAAGAATAATTGGTTTTGTACTCACCTCTCCATTTCTTTCCACTACAGACTAATTAGGAATTCAGACACAAATAAATATCTCAAAGCCAAGGAATTCTAGTTTAATGAAATTTGATTCACACATACGCATCTTTCATGATGCACTTATATCCACTGAATATACGAATAACTAACAAAGAATAGATTTGATTATAGGCATTTTTACCGACAGAATATGTTTTCCCTCAACGAAAACCAGAATCCCACTTCAATAGAATAAGAATTCAAAGTTCGGTTTTCTGATCACATGATCTCAGCATTTTACACTAAGACAGTGGTTCCCAACCTTTTCCAGCTGACGACCCACCTTTCCTTATCGGAATACCTCCATGGTCCATTAGTCCATGGTGGAGTAAAAAACCTTATTTGTATCGTATCTCTTCCTTATGTATACATGATTTACCATCAAATATTGCAAATATATATATATATATATATATATATATATATATATATATATATATATATATATATACAAATAATGAATCTGTATCTTCAAAAAAGCATATATATATATATATATATATATATATATATGCTTTTTTGAAGATACAGATTGATTATTGATCAACAAATTGCGTTCTGATTTGAAAATGGTTGACAAAATATAAGCACTTTGTAGCAAAACAGTTATTTATTTAACAATAGATATATGTTTGCAATATATGCAACAAGTGGTTTCATACTCACTGTTCTGAACCAACCCTCCAAGCGCTGTTGCAGCAGCGCCCACTTTTAAAAAGTTTTAGGATTATTTCTGATAGTTTTACGATCGAGTCGCGACCCACCGGTTGGGAACCGCTGCACTAAGAGATGGTCATGCCAGACGAATCGGCGCCCGCATTTCCTCTACTGTCTGCTTTCGAGTCATCATAAGCATTTAATAATAAAAAAAGTATTTTAGTTTTATACAAATAGATGAAGTTTAAAACTTCCATTGCTTCAATACAAAGCTTATAATTTTGAAATCCTTCTCTCTTTTTTTTAATTTTTGTTGATTTTTACAGAAATAAATTACAGATATATATTAATATTTAAAAATTGAAGTTTTTGTCACGTGAAAATTGACAAAAACATGTGCAGAAGGTAATCAACAGATTTAAAAACATGTGCAGAAGGTAGGCGACACATTTTTTATTGTTATTATGCAAAGTAAATATAAACCCAAAATCTACTGATCATTGATTTTTGAAATAGTTTGTCAAAATTTGCGAATTTCTTTCTTCCTTTTTTGTTTGTTGTTAACATTTTCCTAATTTTTTTTTTTTAAATTCGAGACTACCAAAAATTTTTAAAGGAGGTCCGTCATGTAACCAACCCCCTTCCAGTCTTTTCGCATTGGAAGCGAAGTGAAGAGAGGACAGATTATTTTGAATGCAGGGGCAGTAGAACGTAGGAGAGTATTCGAGTAGGTTGACTTTTGGTTTAGTAGGACTTTCGTAGAAGTCCGGGTTGGAAGCTGATAAGTGTTTTTATATTTGAATTTAAATGTGATGTTTGTAGTTTGTAGTTTGTCCTGTCTAAGAAGATTAAAACTGCGTGTTTGTTCGTCAGTTCAGTGACACTACAGGGGTCGATTCATTTTTTATTGGAAGAAAGAGGGTCGCGATCGAAAAGAGTTTGTAAGGTCTAAATAGCAAAATTTTTATTAACTTGTGTGTCTCTAAGGACGAACGCGTTTAATCCCTTAGATCTGAGACGCTTTCTGATTCCGCACTTATTTTCCGTAGTATTTTAAGACATAGCCTAAACTTTCTGATGTTTTCTTACAGTGGCGTAGCGAACATAACTGGCGCCCGGGGCACGATACCTTTGTGGCACCCCCCCCCCTGAAAAACATATAGTAATATAATATATAGACCCTATATTGGCGCCCTCGATAAACATATAATAACATAATATATAGACCTTATATTGGCACACCCCCCCCCGAAAAGCATATAGTAACATAATATATAGACCTTATGTTGGTGCCCTCCCTTAAAAACATATAGTAATATAATATATAGACCTTATATTGGCGCCCCACAAAATAAGGCATATAGTAATAAAATATATAGACCTTATATTGGGGCCCTCCCCTGAAAAACATATAGTAATATAATATATATACTTTATATTGGCATCCACCTCGAAAACATATAGTAATATAATATATGGATCTTACATTGGCGCCCCTCTGCGAGTGGCGCCCGGGGCATGATAGACCCCCTTGCCCCCCCTTTGCTACGCCACTGTTTTCTTAAAACCGTTGCTATGGGCTATCTCTAAAAACATTGCTTAAAAAGTTTCAGCAAGTTTTTCTCCTCAATACTAAGAATCTTTAGAAGGAGAGAAAATGAAAAGATAAAAAATAAAAACAAGCCAGTGTAAGTATCTCAACTTTTTTTCACGGTCCTAGAACCTTTACCTATATTCGTCCCCACAATACGAAAATATACCCCGTCTACTTGCATTATATCTATATTTTATGTATGCATGATTACATACATTTGATCCATCTGGAGAGACGATAAAGTTCAGAATAATAATAAAAAAAAAAGTATTGTATTCTGAAAGAAAAATAATTGCTGATGGAATGGGAAAAAAAAAAGGACGAAATGTCACGAACGCTCCATTTTCTCTTCTCTATTATGGAGACATCAAGATGACCTTGAAAAATATGAATTCCTTAAGCATATCGGAAAAGGGGGGAAGGAAATAGATGCATCGAAAAAAAAAATATTGAATGCATTTATTAGCTTTCACTGACAAAAATCAATCCTTTCAGCTGTAGTAGGTCTTGTCTCAGCAATGCTGGACGGGAGTGATGGTGCTGGATATCACGCGAACCTCGTGAAACTTCCATTTGTCACATATTTGTATATTGGCAGGAAAACGATATTTTTTCCTCACGCATGTTTCTTGCTCCGGGAACGGGGTAAAGAAACGGTTGCTGCAAATCGATTACTTCGTTACGGGTTTTCTCTGGATTTACCTCATGCAAAGCTCGTAAATTTAGGTAGTTCGTAGATTCATTTGACAATGAAAACAAGGCAGTGGCCGAGTTTAGACTTTTGACCGGACACGATTGTCTTAGTGCCCATTTGTTTCGTTTTAATTTGACGAATTCACCTGATTGTGTCTTGTATGACTCTGGACAAAACATGACTGCTGCTCATCTGGCCGAGTGTTCTGCACTAAATGATTTGGACTGTATTGTTAAAAAATATTGGAGAGCTCGTTGCCTGATGTCCTGATGGTCAACGGCCTGGCATTTTTTTAATAATAATAATAATGATGATGATGAAAACAAGGCATAAGTTTACTGGTTTTCTCCTTCAATGAAGTCCGCTATCTTTTAGTGTACAAGTGTACCCTAACTTTTCGCAGAGTTGAAAATCCAAGCGTATTAAATGAGTAATCTCCATTAGATAGTTGCTACATTCTAATAGGTTGGTTGATTAGTTAGGTTGTTTGGCTTCATAGGTTGGTTTCTTACCCAGGGAACGGGGAAAAGAAACGGTTGCTGCGAATCGATTACTTCATTACGTGTTTTCTCGGGATTTACCTCATGCAAAGCTCGTAAATTTAGGTAGTTCGTAGATTCATTTGACAATGAAAACAAGGCAGTGGCCGAGTTTAGACTTTTGACCGGACACGATTGTCTTAGTGCCCATTTGTTTCGTTTTAATTTGACGAATTCACCTGATTGTGTCTTGTATGACTCTGGACAAAACATGACTGCTGCTCATCTGGCCGAGTGTTCTGCACTAAATGATTTGGACTGTATTGTTAAAAAATATTGGAGAGCTCGTTGCCTGATGTCCTGATGGTCAACGGCCTGGCATTTTTTAATAATAATAATAATGATGATGATGAAAACAAGGCATAAGTTTACTGGTTTTCTCCGTCAATGAAGTCCGCTATCTTTTAGTGTACAAGTGTACCCTAACTTTTCGCAGAGTTGAAAATCCAAGCGTATTAAATGAGTAATCTCCATTAGATAGTTGCTACATTCTAATAGGTTGGTTGATTAGTTAGGTTGTTTGGCTTCATAGGTTGGTTTCTTACCCAGGGAACGGGGAAAAGAAACGGTTGCTGCGAATCGATTACTTCATTACGTGTTTTCTCGGGATTTACCTCATGCAAAGCTCGTAAATTTAGGTAGTTCGTAGATTCATTTGACAATGAAAACAAGGCAGTGGCCGAGTTTAGACTTTTGACCGGACACGATTGTCTTAGTGCCCATTTGTTTCGTTTTAATTTGACGAATTCACCTGATTGTGTCTTGTATGACTCTGGACAAAACATGACTACTGCTCATCTGGCCGAGTGTTCTGCACTAAATGATTTGGACTGTATTGTTAAAAAATATTGGAGAGCTCGTTGCCTGATGTCCTGATGGTCAACGGCCTGGCATTTTTTTAATAATAATAATAATGATGATGATGAAAACAAGGCATAAGTTTACTGGTTTTCTCCTTCAATGAAGTCCGCTATCTTTTAGTGTACAAGTGTACCCTAACTTTTCGCAGAGTTGAAAATCCAAGCGTATTAAATGAGTAATCTCCATTAGATAGTTGCTACATTCTAATAGGTTGGTTGATTAGTTAGGTTGTTTGGCTTCATAGGTTGGTTTCTTACCCAGGGAACGGGGAAAAGAAACGGTTGCTGCGAATCGATTACTTCATTACGTGTTTTCTCGGGATTTACCTCATGCAAAGCTCGTAAATTTAGGTAGTTCGTAGATTCATTTGACAATGAAAACAAGGCAGTGGCCGAGTTTAGACTTTTGACCGGACACGATTGTCTTAGTGCCCATTTGTTTCGTTTTAATTTGACGAATTCACCTGATTGTGTCTTGTATGACTCTGGACAAAACATGACTACTGCTCATCTGGCCGAGTGTTCTGCACTAAATGATTTGGACTGTATTGTTAAAAAATATTGGAGAGCTCGTTGCCTGATGTCCTGATGGTCAACGGCCTGGCATTTTTTTAATAATAATAATAATGATGATGATGAAAACAAGGCATAAGTTTACTGGTTTTCTCCTTCAATGAAGTCCGCTATCTTTTAGTGTACAAGTGTACCCTAACTTTTCGCAGAGTTGAAAATCCAAGCGTATTAAATGAGTAATCTCCATTAGATAGTTGCTACATTCTAATAGGTTGGTTGATTAGTTAGGTTGTTTGGCTTCATAGGTTGGTTTCTTACCCAGGGAACGGGGAAAAGAAACGGTTGCTGCGAATCGATTACTTCATTACGTGTTTTCTCGGGATTTACCTCATGCAAAGCTCGTAAATTTAGGTAGTTCGTAGATTCATTTGACAATGAAAACAAGGCAGTGGCCGAGTTTAGACTTTTGACCGGACACGATTGTCTTAGTGCCCATTTGTTTCGTTTTAATTTGACGAATTCACCTGATTGTGTCTTGTATGACTCTGGACAAAACATGACTGCTGCTCATCTGGCCGAGTGTTCTGCACTAAATGATTTGGACTGTATTGTTAAAAAATATTGGAGAGCTCGTTGCCTGATGTCCTGATGGTCAACGGCCTGGCATTTTTTAATAATAATAATAATGATGATGATGAAAACAAGGCATAAGTTTACTGGTTTTCTCCTTCAATGAAGTCCGCTATCTTTTAGTGTACAAGTGTACCCTAACTTTTCGCAGAGTTGAAAATCCAAGCGTATTAAATGAGTAATCTCCATTAGATAGTTGCTACATTCTAATAGGTTGGTTGATTAGTTAGGTTGTTTGGCTTCATAGGTTGGTTTCTTACCCAGGGAACGGGGAAAAGAAACGGTTGCTGCGAATCGATTACTTCATTACGTGTTTTCTCGGGATTTACCTCATGCAAAGCTCGTAAATTTAGGTAGTTCGTAGATTCATTTGACAATGAAAACAAGGCAGTGGCCGAGTTTAGACTTTTGACCGGACACGATTGTCTTAGTGCCCATTTGTTTCGTTTTAATTTGACGAATTCACCTGATTGTGTCTTGTATGACTCTGGACAAAACATGACTGCTGCTCATCTGGCCGAGTGTTCTGCACTAAATGATTTGGACTGTATTGTTAAAAAATATTGGAGAGCTCGTTGCCTGATGTCCTGATGGTCAACGGCCTGGCATTTTTTTAATAATAATAATAATGATGATGATGAAAACAAGGCATAAGTTTACTGGTTTTCTCCTTCAATGAAGTCCGCTATCTTTTAGTGTACAAGTGTACCCTAACTTTTCGCAGAGTTGAAAATCCAAGCGTATTAAATGAGTAATCTCCATTAGATAGTTGCTACATTCTAATAGGTTGGTTTCATTAGGTTGGTTGGTTGATTAGTTAGGTTGTTTGGCTTCATAGGTTGTTTTCTTACCCAGGAAACGGGGAAAAGAAACGGTTGCTGCGAATCGATTACTTCGTTACGGCTTTTCTCGGGATTTACCTCATGCTCGTAAATTTGAGCAGTTCGTAGATTCATTTGTCAATGAAAACAAGGCATTAGTTTACTGATTTCATCCTTCTGCCCTACCTTTTAGCATACAGGTATGCCCTGACTTTTCGCAGAGTTGAAAATCCAAGCCTATTAAGTGAATAATCTCCATTAGATAGTTGCTACATTCTAATAGGTTGGTTTCATTAGGTTCGTTGGTGATTAGTTAGGTTGATTGGTTTCATAGGTTGGTTTCTTGCCCAGGGAACGGGGTAAAGAAACGGTTGCTGCAAATCGATTACTTCGTTATGGGTTTTCTCGGGGTTAACCTCATACAAAGCTCGAAATTTAGATAGTTCGTAGATTCATTTGACAATGAAAACAAGGCATTAGTTTACAGGTTTCATCCTTTAATGAAGTCCGCTATCTTTTAGTGTACAGGTGTACCCTAACTTTTCGCAGAGTTCAATATCCAAGCGTATTAAATTAGTAATCTCCATTAGATAGTTGTTACACTCTAATAGGTTGGTTTCATTAGGTTGATGGGTTGATTAGTTAGGTTGGTTGGTTTCGTTGGTTTGTTTCAAGAGTGTCACCGTTTGGTGGCAAGTCTTGTGGCAATTTTCTCAGGGTCCGAAAGCCAAGGGAGGATAATAAACTGGTAATTATAAATAATTATTAGAATGACAGTAAGTATTAAAAATAATTTTTAGATACTTAACGCAATTAAAAGAGGTCGCCAAAGATTGCTTTCATTATTTAATATCATTGAGTTCGTCTTAACGGCCAGATTTACGCTAAATTTTCTCAGGACGTAACACATTTAAGGGTAACAGAAATTACCAAATCCATATGTAATTGAAGGAGACCAGCAGATTCGCTTCATGCTTACTGTGGAATTTGTCTGGATTTGTATTGAATTTTCTTAGGGTGCATAACCCAAGAAAAGCATGTAATAAATATATAAATATACAATAAAAATTAAGAGTATATAAAATAATAATAGTAATGAAAGTAATTCCTAGATTCATGATATAGCTGAAAAAGGACAGTGGATTAGTTTTACCCTTATTGAGTTCACCCATATTGTTATGACCAGATTTGCCTTAACTTTCCCAGGACAACAAACCAACAAGAATACTGAATAAACGTAATTCCTTGATTCAATTGAAAAAGACCAGTAGATCCTCCGCACGGTTTTTCGTGGAATTAGACGGCATCTTATAGTGAGATTAGTATTAACTTTTCTTGGGTGTATAATCCCTGGGATAGGAAGTAATATATAATAATAAAGATGAAAGTAATAATAAATAATTGTTGCAATATAAGTAATTCCTAGCTACTTAAAATAACTGTAAAAGACCATTTGATTGGTTTCATAATAATTATACAGTTTGCTACTATCTGATGGCCAGCCTTACTCTAACTTTTTTAGGATTTAAAACTGAAAGAATTATAAAAAATCAATAATTATAATAAATAATTTTATTGGAAAGTAAAATTAACTCATGATAAATAAGCAATCAATAATAATAACAAAAGAAATGCTTAGTTACGTAAGACAACTGAAAAAAGCTATTACATTCGTTTCCAGCATATAGTTTACAATAACCTAGTACAAAGCTTTGTTATAATTTTTTTAAGGAACCAAAACTCAAAATATTAATAAATAATATAATCAATAATAATAGGGTTAAATAATGTGCAATAATCGTAATGAAAGTAATACCTGGATCTTATAAGTATTGAAAAAAAATAATAATACTCGTAGTAAGCTGGTGTAAGTGCAAAATCCACTTTCAAACATCAAATAGGAAGTATGTAGTTCTCTTCCTGAATTTCCAGGGCGAAAAAAATAGCCATTTTCAATAGTTTCGTAGTTTTCAATGCCCTGAATGAGGCTTTTTTCGAGTTACCAAGAAACCAAAATGCGAACTGGTTTATTTCGTAGAGTTAATGCGTCAGGAATTTTGCTTTATGTCAATATTTAATGGTTTTGTAGCTTTTATTTCTGTTATACTTTACTACCTTCTTACATAGTACACTACTTAACTTCACCTGGATTCACAGCTTAAGTTCGGTTTCGAAAATCGACTAAGGTATGGACGCTGTCCCTTCATAGTGAGCAATGCTGGTTCCACTGCTTTCCAACCTGCAAATTCAACGTGCCCATACCCGACGTAGACACGTTATCATTCAATGGCGCTGGTCGTGACTCGAACCGAGTACCCTCAGTACCAATACCGACACGCTAACCACTCGTTTACTCCTGGCCCCGAGCCATATGGTGGTTCAACTATATGGTACTTCTGCATTAAAGTAACAGACTAAAATCGCGGTATTCTTGGACGAATGTCTACAGGACAAGTACCTGCCATATAAGGGGGGAAAATATCTATCTGTTTTACTTGTTAAAATTTTCAGGGACGTTTCCGTTAAATATAACTGATATGGGTGTATTTTGATAATAGAATTAAATGATATGAAAAAAAAACGAAAATTAAAAATGAGTATGCGGTGGAAATCAAAGAGATTCCTCGGGGGAAAATATAAACAAATTTACTCATTGGAAATAATCGTAATGGTGGAAGAGCTATAGCAAAATGGCTTTTGCAAAATTTTTAAGGTTAAATTTAAATTTTTCAAAAAACACACACACACTCACAGACAGGCAGGCAGGCACACACACACACACACACACACACACACACACACACATATTATATATATATATATATATATATATATATATATATATATATATATCGTCACCTGAATGCAAGAACTAGGTAACTCCAAAAAAATTATTTTTGAGATATCTCTGTCTATTTGTAGCTCAATTACATAAGAAATGAATGAAATAACTAGACAACTCACTTTGCTGCTAACCTAATGCCATCTGTTGGCTAGTGTAATAATTAGACAAACAAAACAACGAGAATTTTTCCACTGAAAGAAGTAGACATTTGAGATCTTCAAGAACTTGAAGAATCGAGTTACCTAGTTCTTGTAATCACGTGACGAGATATATATATATATATATATATATATATATATATATATATATATATATATATATATATATATATATATGGGATGGAGTGCTAACTCCATCCATTAGAAGGGAATAATTAAACGTTAAATCATTTTAAATATTTAATGAAATGATCTTTACATGAGAGGACTAACACTTAGGCTGAAATAAAGAAAACACAAAAAAAAGTATTAACAGAGCTAAACATCGGGAGCTTGCGGAACAACACATCCGCTTAGAGTTCTTTCGTGTCCATAATAATGTTTGCGCGCGAAGTCCTTTGCGCCGGAGTAGTGAGGAGTGGAAGTTGAAGTAATAGTTCAGTGGTGTTGCCAACCACACACACACACACACATATATATATATATATATATATATATATATATATATATATATATAATAAAACAAAAAAATGCGATTAAAAAATTTCAAAATACTTTACCTAAAACGTCCTTTTTTATAAACTTTTATTTTTTTTAATTTATCCTTACATATTTATCTGATGGTAGGGTTTGTACATACTTTTCTAAGGATTTCAAATTGAAGTGCCTTAAATAAAAAATTACTTTTCCCATCCTAGTAACCATTAAAATTCTTCAAGTGAACTAACTAGCTTCGTACTCAGAGTTCAACATGATGTGCAAACTGAAAAAGCAGCGAACGTCAAAAGTTGAAATCAAATCCGAAACAGGCTACGCAAACATGTATATTGTTGGATGCAGAAGAAGGGCCAAAAATTTTCGCATACACATTTTCCTCACCCAAATTAATTTACGGTTACTGTGCTACAGTCATCTCTAGCTCAGTTCAGGAATCCCATACAGATAATGAAGCTCGCAGCTCTTGCTTATAGAACATACAAGTCGTGGAAGCGGCATCATTTTTTTCCTCGTGGTGGAAATTTCCACAATTTCTGCCACTCCTTTACAATGGCAATCAACATGAGCTAGTAATATTACGCTTTATAAAGCGCCAGTGCTTTGCAGAAAGGGCAACTAATAATTAACAGCTCAGAAGAAAATTAAACGTCTCTAAATAATTATAAATTAATTATCAACGAGCAGTTAATGATTGATAATTAACCCTTCAGCGGGCGTGCCAATTTTTGCAACACCAGCAGGCGTTCGTGGTACAAAACGTCTCGTTAGACGTAGATTATTCCTTTCGTAATGAACTTTTTTTTTCAAATTGAAAATAATAATTCTGCGTTTTATGACAAGATATAAAATGTTGATAATACTGAGATATATTTATAATAAAAGGCCAAAGAATGCAGATACAATCGCCTTATTTCAAAACAGTCCTTTTTATTGGATCTAAGGGCAACTGGCGAATGGATTCCTATTATGCCCAAAAAGCTAAAATACAATGGGATTGTCCATCTTCGTGATATGCGGGATACCGTGTAATAGCTGCACATTTGATCGACTACATCAACTCCTGCCTTTGTCGTGTTGTAATCCAGTATAATCGCTGGTTTACCACGGTTAAATCAAGACTAAAAATTAATGGAAATGAACACAAGGGTCAGAAAATCGACCCTGCATTAGAAAGGGTGAAGCTATAAATAGAAACTTCTTAGAACACTCAAACCTTACATGTAAAAACAAACCATTCAAAATTACGAAACTGCTGCACTTTGCACCCAGGCGCGCCCGCTGAAAGGTTAATAATAATTGATAGCTGGGTGCAGGGCCGGGCCGATCCAACGTAGCCCCTGAGGCAAGTTTTAAAAACGACACCTTTTCAAATTTATGGACTAAAGGCCTGTTCACGTAGAATCCGTCAGCGTCAGAGTTACACGTATTGACAAATTTTAAACCAATCACAGGCCTTAACAATTTCGTTGCTAATCGTTTAGAGGTTTGTAATTGGTTAGATAAATTTCAATAAGAGTAACGCTGACGGATTATATGTGAAACGGCCCTTAGTCATGAAAGCATCCCTACTAGCAAAAGTCTACTTAACAGAATAACGGACATTTCGAGAAAAATAATGTATTAAATAAAAAGAAAAGTTATTTATTTTTTTATTTAAATTAGTAAACTTAAAAAAAACAGAAAAAGTGAATAAATTTGAATAGTTATGTAATAAATAAGTTATGTAATAAGAATAATTACTGAATCATTTTTAGATCATTTAATATTGCAGCAAACTGCTTTATTGCATCTCTATAATTTAGATATCATTTAACCGCAAAAATTTCGTATTTTTTCCTGTCTCATTTTGGTGCCTATTTCAATTCGGCGCCTGAGGGGGTCGCTTCGCCGCCTCACGTATGGGACCGACCCTGGCTGGGTGTTTAAATGACAATTGATGGCGCACTAGTAAGAGGTAATAATTTCCATTAATTGATAGCTAATTCTTTAAATATAAACTGCAGATTCGTTATTCATAATTTCTTTCTATATTACCGAGTTTCGGTGTCTATATTCCATATACATTTCGGAACTAATTGAATATTATGGGCCAGATTTTATATTGTTATTCTCTAGAACTCTAAAAAATGCAGGCATCCATAAACAGCACTACTTTCAGTTCCTCGGGAATTTATGATCGCTGTACTTGATCTTCATGTCACCTTAATGTTACTTTCTTGTGCAGGAAACTAAAATTCATACATTACATTCTAATCATCTGAACACGATGATTAGAATGTAATGTCTGACTTTTAGTTAGCCTTTTCCTTGTTAAACCTTGCATTTTTTTTCATAATATACGAACATTTATTCACATTTCGGGTAAATACCACGTTACTGCTCTTCTCCGGTTGCAATAAGGAACCGCCAGCCAGGGTTAATAACTGAACAGAGTTAATAACTGAACTTCAGGACTTCGTGTCCTGCATTCTGACTTCTAGACTAGTTCTTTTTAATGCTTTGAAGGGCGCTGTTTGCAAAGGGCAATCGCCTAAATTTAGTCTTTTTTCACTTGCATTCAATGAATTCCAGTTAAATGAAAAGAAAAATGGTTAGTACTGCCATCTGTTATCAGTTTGATGAAGTAAAAGCATTTTGCAACCTTTAATTGGAAAATTTTTCCAGATCCATTAGGTTAGAAAAAAAAATCGGGAAAAAAATCTGCACTGTGCAAACGGTGCAGGTTGTTGCTCCTGAAAGGGTTAAAGTGGTGGGGCAGAGATATGATCTCAAGGAGGCCGTGAAACAAACGAAGCATTTCCATAAAATAAAATTGCTATGGGTGTATTTTGAAATTATAACTAAACTATCTGAAAACCCGCACTTCGCTACGGAGTACATTCAAATTAAATACAACGGTCAATGTATGCAATTAATTCCAAAAAAAAAAAATATATATATATATATATATACAGTGGACGCTCGTTAATTCGAACTCAAAGGTTCTCAGAAAAAAGTTCGAATTATCCGATGTTAAGAGAAAATATATAACTTTAAATGTGTATCACTGAAGAAGAAAATCTCCTAGTATGTATAACCCCAGAAAATATATTATACTATGTTATCTAAAGTTAAACATATTAAAAAGCAATACAGACTTACTGTAATCATAAAATGAAGCAGAAGATTTGGAGTATAAAGTAAACTTTTATTAAAAATGTGAATTACACTGGGGAAAAACTGTAAAATGGATGTTTGGTTTTGTTTATGATGCCTACATTGTTCAGCCAGCTTCTCGATTTGAAGTAAACATTTCAATTCATTTTCAGAGGAAGGTTCCATCTCAATAAATGCTTTCAGAGTTTTAATAGCGTCCATTATGGCTTTGTCCATTATAGCCGCATTAAAAATATCTTTCGGCAGGTAAGTAGAAAAAAGCCCTGGCAGTTTCCTACCGAAATTAGTGCATACGTCTTCGTTTACATCAGAGCTTTGGCCACATACAGTTTGATAAAAAATATTTTCACTTAAATCGAGAAAGCCATCCATCACTGCATTTAAATTCTTCAATACCCATTCGACTTGCCAATTCATCAGCCTTCGTCAGCACTAGGGGTCCATTTATCGGAAAATTTCGAGATCTAACATCCTGGAACCATAGCAGTAGAGCTTTTTCTAGAACTTCTTGGGACGCATTTCCCATGTGTTTCCTTCCTCTAGCAAATTTTGATTTTTCCGATGAATCTAAAATTGACTCCTTGTTTTTCAAATTAGTTGACAAGGCATTTTTTTTAATTCAATAGTCAGCTGCTAACTTCGTTTTACATTCGCCATTCTCTACTTTCTTTAAAATTTCTACCTTTGTCTCCAAAGTTAGGGTTTTGTACTTTCCACGTGTAGACATCCTCAACTTTTACACGTTCACACCACACAATGAGGAAGAAAAACTAGACCACATTAACTTGTCTGCACTGCAGTTATAACTGACGCAGCTCCCTAGAATCTGTAGTAAAGACTAGTTTTTCTGAAATTCTAAGAAAATCGATCCAAATAAAGGAAAATTGCTTTTTCCGTTTAGCACTAATAAGGACAATAGTTACTAACGTTTAGTGGACATGCAATAGTCTAGGAATGCAGGCATGTGCCTCTTTACACAGAAAAGAAATTTTGACACACAAAATAATAAATACAGTGTGTATTTTTTCCATTAAACGAGGAAAAAAAAATTTTTTTTGTCAAATTTTTAGTTCGAATTAACCGAAGTGATAAAAATTTAGTTCGAATTAATGAGATTTTTTTAACATTAACTCCAATGCAAATGTTTTGGGGCCTTTGGATTAGTTCGAATTAACCGAAAGTTCGAATTAACCGAGTTCGAATTAACGAGCTTCCACTGTATATA
Source organism: Dolomedes plantarius (assembly GCA_907164885.2). Lineage (NCBI taxonomy): Eukaryota > Metazoa > Arthropoda > Arachnida > Araneae > Dolomedidae > Dolomedes > Dolomedes plantarius. The sequence continues at coordinate 157,169,661 of OU015495.1, read as the reverse complement.
TATATATATATATATATATATATATATATATGTATAAATCGTAAGGGATATTATTTCTTTTTATAATATCCAATCGTTTGCTGCATTAGAAAGAAAAATAATATTTTTGTCTATTTAGTTTTATGCACGTGACGATAAATTGATTTAAAGTACCAGAAAAAGAAATCACGTGATCAGCATTTAATAAATTAAATTCTAAAAATTAATCTTTAAAAATTCACCAAAAATCACAAAATGGAGGTAAAGATTCGAAAAAGATTTCATTTTAAAGGAATTTTTATGATCTTTCTCGTGATGTAAATTTTATAACCCTCAAATTATTATTTTAAATGCAAACTTAAAAAAAGTTACTAAAACAGCTTAAAAATTTAATTTTAAAAAATCTAAGAAGAATTTTTGAAAAATCTTTCTTAGTGCACCCCTACACTATAAGAAGAATCGCCATGCAAAATTTCAGCCCTTTAGGTCCAGCGGTTTGGTCTGTGCGTTGTATGTCAGTGAATCAGTTACGGAACTGTTTTATATATATAGATGATATGGAAAATAAACGATAATTGAATATGATTATGCGGTGGAAATTAAAAAGATTCCGTTGAGGAAAGTTTGAACAAATTTACTCAATGGAAATAAGTGTAATCCTGTAACAGTTATAGCGGAAAGGCTTGTTGCAAAATTTCTTAAATTTAAATTTTTATAACTAACACACACACACACACATATATATATATATATATATATATATATAAATGTGTGTGTTTGTTTGTTTGTTTGTGTGTGTGAGTGTATGTGTATGAAATAAAACAAAAAAAAATACTACTAAAAATTTTTAAAAATTCCTTTCCTAACAAGTCCCATTTTATATATTATTAATTTTTTTAATTTATTCTTATACACTATCTACCAATAAGTATTTGGATACCCATGCAAATGACGATATCTGCGGTCCTCATATACGTCACACCCTCAGCCGTTAAATATCGTGTAGGAAACAACATTGGCATTAGTCGCATGCAAGATGCCACGAAGTGCAGAGTTATCTGATTTCGAGGAAGGTGTAATCGTCGGGTATCACAGAAATGGCCGATCCTTAAGGGACATATCTAGTGAGCTGAATTACCCCAAATCAACAGTGGCCTATGTGATTCAGAAGTGGAAGGTGAGCGATGATTGTCGGAATGTGCCCCGAGTCGGCACACCCACGAAACTGGGAAATAGAGACCGACGGGTGCTGTCCAGAGAAATTCGAAAGAACCGCACCCAACCGATGGCCCACATACTTCAGGAGTTTCAAAAGGCATCCGGGAGTGTTGTTTCGATGAATACAATCCGTAAGGAAGCACATATGCTTGATTTTCATGGTCGTTCTGCCGCCCATAAGCCATTGATCCCAAAGTCCAACCGCACTGCTCGGTTAATGGGGTGCAAAGCACATCAAAAGTGGACCGTAGATCAGAGAAAACGGGTTCTCTGGAGCGACGAATCAATGTTCACCCTCTACCGTTCGGATGGCAGAGTATAGGTCTGGTGTCTGCCTGGAGAACGCCTCCTGTCAGAAGGCATTGTGCCCACAGTAAAGTTCGGCGGATGTGGAATTATGGTCTGGGGATGTTTCTCCTGGTATGGACTGGAACCCTTGGTCCCAATTCATGGCAAGCTCAACGCCGACGCCTACTGCACTATTTTGGATTACAATGGGCTTCCTGTGTTGTGGCAATTTTACGGGTTAGACCCATGGACGATAACGCCAGCTGTCCTGTTGTGAGGTCCACCGTGGATTAGTATGGTGACAATGGGGTTATCTGAATGGACTGGCCTGCCCAGAGCCCAGGCCTGAACCCTATCGAGAACCTCTGGGACGAGTTGGATAGCCGAATTACGGGGTGCAACAACCGTCAAAAATCGGTGAAGGAACTTACATGTCTTCTCCAAGTCAGGTGGAAGTAAATACCACTAGCCGTCATACAAGGACTTATGGAATGTATACCCCGGAGAGTTGAGGCTATAATTACCTCTCGTGGAGTCTCTATCAACTATTGAATATGGATAAATTTTGTTTTTCTTTTTTATCACAAGTGTCCAAATACTTATTGGTAGATAGTGTATATTTGCTATGTATTTTTTATCAACGAGAATCTATACTTATATATAAAGAGAGAGCGATTTTGTACGTGGAGGGTAATCTTCAGAACCACTGTACCTATTTGAAAAATTCTTTCACTGTTTGAAAGGTACATTATTCCAGATGGACATAGGCTATATATTATATATATCTGATCAGTAGAAATAAGTTAGGGGCTTAATCCTAACAATCTCCATTGTTTCCGCTACTGTCTTCTACCGCTTTTTGTTCTGAAGGTTTCAACGATCCTTATCGTGGTGCTATCGCGGTGGGCTTCTGTTCTGACGCTAGCGGTTCGAACCTAGCCGTTCTCCGGCTCGCCTTTTTCTTTTAAAAAATTTATTTTAATTATTAACTAACATAAAATTAATTTAATGTATTATTTAGGTTATTATAAAGGTAAAAAAAGATTTACAATTTATTGGCTATCAGCTGGAAATTTATTGGTATAATGTTTTATTCAACCCGGACAAAGTCGGGACGGGCCGCTAATATTTAATATTTTACATTCAATATATCACAAAATAATTAATCTAAAAATTACAGAGTTGCCTTCACTATATTGTAAACAAGAGGCCGAGAGTTATATACGTTGACCTCGGGGCGAAGTGCAGACATTAGTACTCCAACCTTGGCGGCGGCTGAGCTCTATCGTAGCCTTTGGCAACAAACGGGGAAGGAGAATTGAATATCCCAACACATATAATAGAATATTCATTTTATTTTAATGTTACTTTAGGACCACAAGAAGCACCCCAATTTTAAGTCGATTTTTTATGTACAAAGGTGCGTCTTATGGTCCGAAATGTACAATAATTATCACAAACGACGATGCTTTCATGAAATTTTAACGTAAAAATGTTTTCGGCCCCGCGAATGCCAAAATTTATTGGATAAATCAATCCAAAATCCAAGGAACTGTTAATCTAAACCTGGTTACACCTTAGCACATTTTTTTTAAAATTATTATCATGGAGAGTGCTCAAACTGTATTTTATCCCTTAAATTCTTTGCAATCATGCTAAGGACCCCTACACTGTGTGCTACTGTAAGATTATGCTACTATAAAATTAATATGATGAAAATCGCGAAATTCTACAAAATCAGTTGTTCTGTAATGTCATCTAAAAATTAGAAATACTTAGAATATGCAAGTTTTCTGTAAAAATATCATATTTTGAATATTTTATTTACAAAATATATATATATATTATTATTTTAATATACTATAAAAGAAATTTTTTTAAATACAAATTTTATCACTTTTTCATAAAAATGTCCATTTTGAAGCCCTTGGCGGCACTTGAAAATTTTATAGTAGAGCAATAAAATTTTATATTCTTTATTCTAATCCCAAAAGGCAACTTTTGAAAACTAGAGCATATTAAAATTTAAAAAAAGTTTTTTCGTTCCACCTTACCCTACAGCTTTAATTTAAGATGCCGTTGCATAATCTCGACTCCTCCAAATTGTGCAATGGAGTTTGCGTATGTATTATGAAACCCGTGACAAAAGAAATCGAACCGGCAGTATTTTAACTGCAGGGTTAAAAAGGTTGTTTTCATTGCATTCGTTCTTATGGTGACAATGACATTTCAATCGATTTTAGGAGACCGCCGTATTCAGGGTGCCTCCCATTTGCAGTGATAGTAAATATTACCCAAGGACAGGTCTTCATGGCAGCATACGTTACCTTTGGAAAGTCAATTATTTTCCCATGGTCAGGTGTATGTTGTTTGTTTGGGCCCGTCAAAACGTATTAACACTTTCGTTCAGAGGGGAAACATGGGACACAGATCTGCGGTCAACAAATTAATTTTTAGTCAGGATAGAGATAATGCTTTAAAACATGGATTCCCAGCGGGGTTCAGGTGGACACTTTTGGGGTCGATGGAAGTTTAAAAAGGGTCTATAGTATTCTAGGCATTTATTGGGGGTCACTGATAATTTTTTTTATTTTAAAATTTAATTTTTTAGGAATGTAATTATTAGATGATTAACTAGCTTAAAACCCGCACTTCGCTACGCAGTACATTCAAATTAAATACAACGGTCAATGTCTGCAATTAATACCAAAATAAATAAATAAATAAATATATATATATAATCTTTATAATAAATACGACGACCAATGTATACAATTCATGTAAAATATATATATATATATATATATTGATAAAAAAATCGTAAGGGATATTTTTATAGACAAAATAATGTAGAAGAAAATATTCAAATTAAATCTAATAGGACATACTAAACAATATAGTACAGTTAATATAGTACAGTTTGAGGAACATATCTTTTACTGTATTTTAATGTTTTTTTTTTGATAATGTCCAATCGTCTGTCGCATTAGGAAGAAATTTTTTTTTTTTGTCTATTTCATTCTTATGTACATGACGATAAATTAAAGTGCCCAAAAAAAAAAAAAAAAAAATCACGTGATCAGCATTTAATAAATTAAATTCTAAAAATTAATCTTTAAAAATTCACCAAAAATTAGAAAATGGAGGTAAAGATTCCAAAAAGGTTTCATTCTAAAGGAATTTTTATGATCTTTCTCGTGATATAAATTTTATAACCCTCAAATTATTGTTTTAAACGCAAACTTAAAACTTAGTTAAAGAATATATCTCCTTTAGTAATAGTCTATTTAATATGAATCACCGACATTTTGGGGAAAATATGCATTTATTTTAAAAAGTTTTAATTCATTTAAAAAAACAAACATAAATTTTGAAAATTTCAGTGCTTATAGAAAGCAGAAAAAGTAAATAAATTTGAATAAAATTTATTTATTTTGTAATAAAAATAATGACCTCTCTGTAATGAAAATCATTCTTCGAGCTTTTACAGCAGCAAACTGCTCGATTGCATGTCTATAATTAACTGTTTTTAAGGTACAGCCTTTTTTTTTTATATAGAAATGATTGCTAGATCATTCAACTGCTCTTGGGTTATGGTTGCTCGTAGAGAATTCGCTAAAATTTTCAGTTTAGAAAAACGGCACTCAACATCTGCTACAGTCACAGGTAGTGTTAGTAGCTTCAACAACGTTTGGATACAGGCATTGAAAATTTATTTCTCATATTCCGTTATACAGCAATTTATTTATTTTTTTAAATAGCCTAAATATTTGCTCATATTTGTGTATTTTTACGTATTCGTCAGATGTCAGATTAATCGAACCTCCATATATCAAACCTCCCCATATCGAAATTTTCTATATATCGAAATCTTAGCAAATCTCCATGTTCATTACTTAGAAAAACTGTTTCTATATATGGAAAAAATCTCTATATATCGAAATTTTTTTTCAAGACATATTAGGAGATTTTATTCCTCTTTAGAATAAAAGCTCCCAATTTTTGGCGTTTGAAACAACACGTCGTGGACTTCAATTCCCGGGAAATGTCCCTGATGAAGTTTTTAGTGGACTGAATAAATTTCTTTCATGAACTTTTCGCAAAACTGGCTGTTCAGCAAGATATTCGTAGTTTTTTTTTTAAAAGAATGTAACTGTGATCATTGTAACCACTGTCTGGATTATTGTTATTTTTTAAATTTATGTAGTACTCAATAAATCTTTCATATTAATTCATTTTTTAGTTATTAACTTTCATTTAATGTGATTCGCATATAAATTAGAAATGGAGTTTCGTATACGAAAATTAGCTTTAATTTTAATGTTTTAGGGGAATTCTGATAAAACTAAGATCAATTCTATATATCGAATTTTTTTCCGGCAATTTCCTACTTCGATATATGGAGGTTCGACTGTATTAACATTTTTTCGTAAAAATTTCGTATTTTCACTATGTCTCATTTACAGGCGCCTCCTTGAATTCGACGGGACCGGCTCTGCAGATGAGCATAGCTAGAACCAACCAGAGCTATTACCACATGATTATCGTTATAAGTCAATTTGTCTCCATTCTGGTGGTTTGGTTACACTGACATTATCTATTCCTTTCTATTTTTAACTGTTGCTTGTACAGTCGAACCCCGTTACAACGAACTTCAAGGGACCAAAGGTTTTGTTCGCTTTATCCGGTGGTTCGCTATATCCGAACCGTTGGGAAAAATGCTAGAGTTCACAAAATGTAAACTCATTAGTTGCAATATGTATTCAATAATGATGTAATAAAAAAATGATACAATCTATTGAAAATGATCATTAATGAATTAAATCGACTAAAATCGATTTCATTAAACTGACACAATACTAATTAAATTACAATACAATTGGAAAACGGCGGGACCAAAATTTTCATTCGTTATATCCGTCAGTTTGTTATATACTGGGTTCGATATAACGGGGTTCGATTGTGTTAACATTTTTTTCGTAAAAATTTGGTATTTTCACAATGTATCATTTAGTCGCCTCTTTCAATTCGACGCGCCTCGTCGCCTCACCTATGGGACCGACTCTGCAGTAGGGATGCGACACCGACAACAAAATATCGATGTTTTGAAACATCGATGCTAATAAAACATCGCCTAGAGAACATCGATGTTTTTAAACATCGATGTTTTTGAACATCCAGTCTTTAAAACTGGTTTAGTAACAGTACTTTTGGGAGGCATCTTAATATTAAATAACGTTAACGTATATAAAAGCTCGTGTTTATACTATTTACAAAATAAAACCCCATGGAAGGTTCTGGTGTGTCGAGAACATTTCAAGCGCTCTGATTGGTTCATTGGTTGTTGATTGCCATTTGTCTGTTTGCCAAGGAATCGTTCCTTCTTTTGTATTCGTGCTTTTCAGAATTCAGACTTACATTTACCGAGTGGGAAAATTATGCTACGTGGTTGGGTTTTTTTTAATATGGTACTTTTTCATTAAAAAAAAAAACCATCAAGACAACGTAAAACATCGAGCACAAAACATCGATGTTTAAAAAAAATCGATTTCAATAAATCGATGTCTAGAACATCGATGTTTTGAAAACATCGACATCGATGTCGCATCCCTACTCTGCAGATGAGCATAGCTAGAACCAGCCAAGGCTATTTCCACAAATGATTGTCGATATAAGTCAATTTGTCTCCATACTGGTGGTTTGGTTACACTGACATTATCTTTTCAGCTTTATTTTTAACTGTTGCTAGTAAATAAAAATTATCTTTATGAAGTTATCTCATATTATAAGACCATTCCTATCTCATTTGTAAATATAGTCGAACCCCGTTATAGCGAACCCGGTGTATAACGAACTGACGGATATAACGAATGAAAAACAGTAGCTGTTTTGAAGGCATTTTTAATAAATAAAACAGATATTTAGCGAATATAGATGCACATTAACATGGATGATACCCCAAAAAAAGGATGTGGACTGTAAAAACCATTGTTTAGTGAAATAAATTAGAGATACTTTCCTTCAGACTGAAGCAATATGTCCCCTAAAATTTTTTTCGTATGAAGAAAATGCTTCTGAAATGTAGTGCTGCCATCTATTGGCGACTGAAAGAGTGAACGAACACTATGTCACTTAATTGTATTATTTAATAGCGATATTTTGCTTTAGAAATTTTTTTAAAAAGGTGACATATTGACACTGACACTGCCCCTGAAAGGGTTAAGATAAGTCTACTCATGAATACGCATTTTTGTGTATAAGTTTTACAGTAAAATCTCGTTTATCCGGACTAACTGGGACCATAGGCAATCCAGGCAACCGAAAATCCGGGTAATATAGGTAATAAGCAAAACGAAATCCTTAACTAAGCAGACCGTTTATTACGATAAAAAACTATGTTTTATAACAAAATTACATAGTATTGTTCACAAGACATTAAAAAATATAAAAATAACTTTTCAGAGTCAATCCCCGTCATCGCCCTGTGATACTCTAGTAAAGCTTTCTTAAACTCAACAAAAATGTATTTTACTACCACAATTTACTGTACAATCTAGGCAGGAACTATACATTGAATCAAACTAAAAAGCGAATATTTGGCGTACTTATAGTTACGTTCTTGCTATCATAGTTAAAATTATTATCTAATGTGAACATTAAATTAAAAAAAAGTCTACAAATCTGATCCGGATTATCCGGAGATCCATTTCAACGAGGGCCGGATAAACGAGGTTTTACTGTAGTTGATATTATTGGCGGAAAAACTCTGTAAATCTATTCTTTCGTTGTCTAAAATTTCACCTACTAAGTGGGAGTTTGTATTTCTCTAGCTATCTACATTTGGTTTATTATTTTCACACTCGATTTAGTGATATCCCTTTTATTTAGTGATATTTAACGACGACCCCTCTAGTTTCCAGTTACTTTTCTGAATAAACTTATGCTGTGTTACCTTTGGCCTCCTGCGGTGTTCAAATTTAAGACAGGCCATTTTCACGCCAACTTGCTACACCATGAGTTTCTCTCCTATTCAATTTACTCGGCGTCTGAGACTTTATCGCAGATATATCGAAGATCTCTGGACCTAGAGACATTCATAAGCATATTCTTTTTAACTATTCCCTTACGATTTCAACGTCACTCATTACAAAATTTTACCCCGAATCGTTGAATCATGGAACAAAAGTGAACGCAATAAAGCAGCAATGGTCCACAAACGACATGCGAAAAACGGTTAAAAGACTTAAATTACCAAAACAAAACTGATCGAAACTTAATACTAAAACAGCTCACGCTGAGAATTAAAAAGCTCACTGGATAAATGGGAATGTTCTGCCATTCATCAATGTACGTGTACACTTGCTTACACTATGATTTCAGAGAGTACTACGATTTAAAATAATTGTCAAAAATACCAAAGGAAAATAGCCCACAAAATTTAAAATATACTTTAGTTGAACATTCCTAACAGAAGATGTTTTAAATCTGATATCTGAGCTTGATCAATGTTTCGTTCATTGTATTTCACTTACTTATTCATCACTAACCGATGGACTGTAAAAAGGGCTGTGAAGTAAAGCAGAAATAAAACAATAAGAGAACAGTCTTTGTATCTAAAATAATGCAATTTTTTAAAAATTCTTTCACGAAGGAGCAGTGGATGGCGTAATTTCTGATCTTTTCATCATCAAGCCGTATAAACTTTAAAAAAAAAATGAATTTATTCATCGAAATGCTCCTTGTTTGGAGTTGTGACTTCGTTTTTACGGTAAGATGTCATATTAGTTTGCATCGTATTATTTATTATATTGGAAGTATCCTTCACTATATCATAGTGCTGCCATCTAGTTCTATCTAAAGGAACAATTCAAAAATGTTCTAAATGCTTAATTACTCTTGCAAGATAAATAAACATATATCAATATAAACTTCCAAGGTAGAAGTGGTCTCTTTAAAATACATGAATTTTTAGATATTTTGATCTAACTTAAAAGGAAAATTTTAATCTTACTGCAATAATATTACGAGTCTAAATCTGTCATATGATTTTCAAAAGTTTTCAATAACTTCATCATTCAGACACTGAGCATTTTTATTTGAGACAGAGAAACAAAAAATCATAAACAACGTTTAACTGTTAACGGCGACTTTTTAAAAAAAATTGTACTTCTAATGAATTAGCAGAATCAAATTGGTTCGTTTAAAAAAGAAACTTAATAACAGTGTTTGCTACTAGTCTTGTGCTGCCATCTGCCGCTCATTAACTTAACTTGAAATTCCGTTCGTTGTATGAATATGAATATCTCAAGTTAACCTAAATGAAGACTATCTTCAGTAGATAGGTAGGACATACGACAGTTGGCATGTTGACAACATTTAATTCGAATTCATTAATAAAATTTATTTATTCATCTTTTTGGTATTTCAAAGTATTAAACTCATTTTTTCCCTATAAGAAAGCTGCTCTCACGATGCAAGTAGGTAATGCAAACAAAATACAAATATGAAATTAAGTTAACGGCTATTTCGGATTTATAAAAAAGCTTTATTAATGAACACTATATAATAAAGCTTTATTAATGAACAACCTACCAGCAACTCATTCACTTAATTTTATCCACTGACCTTGACAACCAAACATCAAAAGCCTATGCCCTTCTGCTAATATGACTAGCAAATGTTAATGTTTACACTTCATTTGCTTTAGAAGTTGATTTTTTAATAAATCAATTGATCAATCTTAAACAAATTAATCAAATAAATACTCACTGATTTACTTTTCAAGTTGTCAGAAATTTCGCCTACCTTCTTTAGAGCGACCGTTTTCTATACACAAAATGATCTACATTGATTTACTTTCCAAATTCTCAAGTTAAAATCTTCTCAAATTAAAAAATTTATTTTTTCGCATGCTCAGTGGCATGTTTAAATCTGGCTTTAGAAACTCACTGTTTCTGCGAATGCTCAGTGACATGTTTTAATAATAAACACGTTTATTCCGAGGAGTCTCTCCAGATCTCTCTCTGCCATTTTTATTTTTGATAATTATGTTTGTGAAATATACGATTAAACCTGATGGAAATTGTTTATTTCGCGCTGTTTAATTAGCGATAATATACAATTTTAAAAAAAAAAAAAATGCTTTCTGCGCATGCTCAGTGGCATTTTTAAATCTGGCTTTAGATACTCACTACGCACGAGGCCAGTTTAACAAATTAATTTGTTTCTACGCATTTTTATGATTTTCAACATTTGGCAATGATGTGTTGAGTATAATTTGTGTATTAGTGCATTTATTTACTATCTAGCCCTCATGTTTTTGACAGGTACCAACTAGAAAATTAATTGTGTTACAGAAGCAACATGAATAGTGTAAAACAAGGTAATAAATTTCCTATCAAAGTATTAATTATTTTTAAAAATCATTCTTTCTAGTACTATGTAGATTAAACCGTCGCAGTACGGCGGCTCGTGATGTATTCCGAAATCCCGCTTTGGACATACGGTATAGAGATAAATTAGACGTACATAGGCCTTGAGCAGCAAGAAATATTACTTTGTGTCATGACTGAACAAAACAATTTTATTTAGACGGACCAAGGGAGTAAAAAAAAAAAGAAGTCGACTGTTTTTTAAGAACAGAGAAAAATTGCTAACATGTAGTGGTGTGGCAATGAACGAAATACTTAAAAATCGGAAATATTAATGTAAAGTAAAAAGAATACATCCACAGATTGAAGATATTTCATATATTTTTCGTTTTATTCATAATACAATTGTTCAAAACAGTTAATCACGAACCAACACAGATAGCTGTAACAAAGCTATGTTCAACAATGACAATGGTGACTCAAGTGGTATGGTACGGTTGAAGGAGTAGGGGGGAAGGGGAGGAGCAGTATTCGGCGATGAACAGGGAACAAAAATGAATAGGAAACGCTTGACAAAAATGAGCTCCAAGATAAAAATATATACAAAATATCTTGGTAGAGAAATTGTGTTTGACTGAAGTAAGAGCTTTCGTTCTGAATATAAAGCAGCAGAAAATAGATTCGTACAACAATTCGTTCGCTAATAAAAATTATTGCCAAATTCATCGTAGCAAAAAGGGGAAACTGTTTTTTTTTTCCAAACGTGTGGAATTTAAACCTTAAAACTGTAGAAAATGCAAATAAGGTTTTTCAAAAATTAAGACTCCTGTCAGGTATACCAATGTAAATTCTTATGAAAGAATTTATTTCACTTCTGAGTTTTACATACACAGCCTGCTGTTTAAAAAGAAGTTCCATCCTATGCTCAACTGGCGAAGTGAAGTTACAGACGTCATCATGCTCCATGCGAATCATATTTCACCAATACCAGGCACTGTGTCCTAACATTATTAAGCTAGTTTAGTTTGTTCCCGAATAGTAGAAAGTATGAGTGAAAAAAAAAATTAATTAAAATCCACACGAGGAAAATTTTAATAATAAAGACATTACTTGAGCTGCACAATCTCGTTGTATAATGCTGAAATATTAGCACAAATCAGCATTTCTCTAGCACTTGGATAGTAAACACTTCTTTAAGTTGATCGACTAACATATGGAAGTTACAAGAGACTGCTAATCTTTTTTTTTTTTTTTCCCCACTAGCGATTTTTATAAATACAATTTTTTGGAATGACCTCAAAACTAAATCAAATTTATTAAAAACCAAGACAAGCTTTTAAAATGGAGTAATCAAACAATTCCAACATAACTGCGGAAAGTATCTCGAACCTCCTATTTAGCCTTAAAGAGATTTAAGGTTATTAAATATGGCAATAATTTTTATTACTCATAATACACATGCTGGATATTAAATGTTAATAGATGAATAGTTATAGATGCAAAAGCAGTGGTAAAATTATACCTGGATAATTCAAATAATAATTCTCGATAAGTTTTTCAAATAGAACGCGAAGAAACGGTTTTAACGTGTTAGAGAAAGCAATTCCAATTTTGAATAATTTCAATGTTTGCTCGTCAAGAAATCAGAAAACACTTTTCTCTGAAATTTACATTTCTAAAAACATCATCAACGTTATGCAAGTTATTATAAAAGGCACTACAGATCAGCGTATGCTGAGGATTGGTAAAGTTATTAAAAAAAATTAATAAAAAGTTGGGGCAGGAGAGGGGGAGAAGCAGAAGATAGGGATAAAGACTCTAAAACTTACGAGAGAGAAGGTTACGAACACATTCAGAAACAAATTTTACTTAAAAAATTGCTTTGTCTTCCGTATCTTAAAAAAAAAAATTTGTACTTATTTATAGTTACAAAGGTTAGAAGCCTTCTCTGTTTAAACACAAACTAAAGTTCCATAATAGTATACGTAACATAAGAACGAAATTTGGTTCTTCTACCACTGCTTCATAAAATCAGCCTTGAAAGCTTTATTCGTACCAAACGAATAAAATTATCAAAACAGATTTTGCATAATAATAAAAACGAGAAAAAATCATCTAGTTAACACAGGAAGTTCATAATCATATCAATCAGTTCAGTTTTTGAATGTATTACACATCATTATTAAATTTCGTTTTTTTTTTTTAAATTTTATTTGGGGGAACAAATTCAGCAATCGTTTTGGGATGAGCGACATGGATTATGATTACTCTGACAAGAGAATTAGTTTTCCCCAATATGAGAGGCAGTTATTGTCTTTTAAAAATTCACTCGTTTATTATCAAAAAAATCCTATGAAAGGATAGCGATTGACCACTAGCTATGTCGCTAATCAGAACGTTTGCAGAATCTGCTGTTATATAGAAGGGGGCAGGGGAAAAAAAATAGATAATGGGTACGCCTTTCAACTGCACAGATATTTTCTTTTTAAATTTCTACCCACTGTCAACAACTGAGATTTATGAAAATCTAACAGTACAGAGCTTTCCGTGTCACAGAAGTTAGGATTTGACATCAAAATTCGGAAAAAAAAAAAATGTCACATTACAGTAAAATCTTCAAATTCGTTGTTTGAATCTATTTATAGGGAAACTAACAACGTTTCGCTAATAATAAATGCCTTCGTTAAAAGTAATTTTTATGGTCTAGTTTGCATTTTATATAAAGTGAGTGTGGCTGTCATTTCCAAACCCTGGTAGAGGTTTACCGTTACGTGCTTCCTATCTAACATTTACCTGCATTTAAAAAACCTAAAATAAAAATCAAAGGCAAGTAATTAAGAGAGATTCAACGCATTTACAACTTAACCTTACAGAATCTCTCTTAAATATACTGCGAGGACGATGTACCATATTGGTCCTATTTTGTGCATTTTCAAAATCAATTTAACTAAGCAGTATAGTTTGGATAAAGCCACTAAATTCAAACTAGTTTGAATAAATCTGAAAATAAATTCCGTTGAAAGTTAAGCCAAGAGTTTAACAAATACAACAGAGGCGTTTAGTATTCATTGATTCAGTGACAGACTTCGCTAGGAATTACCTAGGAGACCTGATAAATAACTTAGTGTTTACATAACACAGAAAACTGAATAACATTAATCAATCTTTGTTTTATTTTTTGATTTCACATTTTTGACAATGCTTTAACCCCTAGAGACACCATGTTAAAAATTAACATACCTCATTTCATCCAGGGCAATTTAATTTCCCCTCCATAAGAAATCAAGAGCACTGATTACATACAATGTGTTTTATAGACATTTTATTATGGCAACAACAAAGAATAAAAATTAAACATTTAGTGCATTTATTTAAATATATTATTAACATGATTTAAACAGCAAATATGAATGAAGATTTTTTACTGTAATGTGATATTGAATGGAAGCAGCGAAGAAAAATTTTGCCATGTTACAGCCAATTCCACCGAGATAACATTTAAACAATAAGTCTATCTAGAAAGAAATTGTGCCAGGTAAACACATTAAATATCAAAATAGCTTTCTGTATTTTTTCATTTTTTTTTCTTTATGCACTGAGGAACTGCACATGCCCTCAAAATTTTGTATGGACTCGAGAATATTTTTCTCAAATTCTTTACTTTCTCTCCCCCATCTTCCAATACCTTTTAACAATGCAGGACCACCCCAACATTACAAAGCAAAAATTATAAGAATAACAGAAACTGAAAATATAATAGCATTTATTAAGTAACACTAATTTTTTATAAAATTATAATTAAATCATTTTAATATTTGATGCACGCCACAATCTCTTCAAAGCACATACAGACTATTTACCTAGTCATCACAGTTTTGATTGAACACTGTAGTAAATGTTATCTCTGACTTGCCTTTTCCTTTTTCCCCATACCTATAAAAACTTCAAAGAGGAATTTTCAAATTAACTAATGAAATATGCCCACACTGCATGCCCACAAAATTCCTTTGATGATTCTTACATGCTGATCTATCTAAGCTGAAAGCATTTCTACAGTTGAGAAATGAAAACACAATTTTATAAGCACATGGCTTAAAAGGAATCTTAAAACATATTACTGAGGACCATCAGGCAATATCAGTAAGGAACAAAACTATACAAATGGAAATACTAATTACTATCATTAGAAATTATGATCATCAATAATTATTAATTAAAAAAATTATCAGATAAAAAAGTAGTGCTATCTATAAATTCGATTTATTACAATACTTCAATTTTTAAAAAACTGTATTTCTCCTCATTGAAATGAACTTTTTCTGTTAACCTGTCATAAATAAAAAATTAAGAAATAAATTTAAAGAAACTTTTAAATGAACTGTAAGCAAAATCACTACACAATTACAATATCGCTAAACAGAGCTCACTGCCTTGCAGCAATGAATTAGTCTATGTGAATTTATCAAATCCACACACTTGAATAGAAATCACTAAACAATCCATTATTTGTTTGTATATTGAACAAAGATATGAACCATTTAATAACACCTAAATTAGACTAACATCAGACGAAAAAAAAATTACAGACAAAATTCCAGAAAAGAGAGAAATAGTTTTAAAAAAAGACTGAGAATGTAACCATTTACACTTTTATATTAATATTTATACTCATAATTTTTATCATAACCAACCCAAAATGAGGAGTTTCTATCATTTTCAATACTGATGCTTCTTTTTTAGGGATAGGAGAAATTCTTCAATATGGGATTCCAAATTCTTCATAAATTATTAATTAAAATGCATTTTCACAGCATATGGAAAAATGAAACTTCAGTTAAAGAAAAAATTATTGAACGTTTTTTTTCCCTTTTTATTTTAACTGCAGAATAATGATACCAACTATTTTTAACCTATCTACTGTTTTAGTTGAATGAATCCAAAATTTCAAACAATGAAAACTGTGAAAAACTGGAGATAACAAATAAATTTACTAAAGAAACTTTGAAAGAAATATAATATGCTGACTGGGATTTTAGAGAATATCTGCAATGTTTCTAAACTGCATTCATAAATGACATTTAGAATAACATATTTTAATGCAAAACAATTATGATGATATCATGAAGTTTATGCATAACACTATGAATTTCTTATTTATTATTAATAAATGATAATTTGACTTGTTTTTATACATAAAAAAAAACTAACTTTAGCCCACAACAGAAAATTCTAAATATTTTGGAGTGTTTTTTTTTTCCTCTTGTGATGAAAATAGCTAATTTAAGGTCAACAAGAATTATTATAAACATTTTTTTTTGTTACTAGAGCAGTAGAAAAGCTATTTTCCCAAAATAGTCCCCCCTCCCCTGATTTACATAATAAACTCTCTTTCAGTCACTCATTTATAAGAGTGTATATGTATACACAAATACACAACAGAAATTATATCTATAACTAATATATACTGCTTATCACATTAAATATCAGATTATATATATATATTTATTTATTTATTTTAACCAATGCTTGTAACTGAATTTAAAAGTTAAAATTTTCCACAAACAACCTAAGTTATAAGCCTAAATGAGAAGAAAATAAAAGTAGTATTTACAATATCACACAAGCTATTTCTTTGTATGCTTACACAATATATAGAGATATGTACAAATTAATTACAGACTAGAAAAATTGTAACTTGTCATAGAATCCCTTAACTAAAGTAGCATAAATAAAATTTTTAAATAATTTGGGAGTGATCCTGCCATCACTTTTCTAATAAAGGCCACCAGTGAAACTTAGCTCAACTGGACTATTACCTCACACAATTAACCACAAAAGGTACAGAAAACAGTTTCTTTCAAACACACAATTTCTGACAAGCGTAAGACTTAATATTCTAATTTATTTTAAAGAACAATTTTAGAAAACTGTTTAAATTTAACAATTAATTCTGATAATATAAGTTGAAAGTTTAGAAAACATCTTAATGTCCAGTCAAAAAGTGTTTTAGTTACTATACAAAACCACTAATCTAAGGCACGATTTCTTTACTGTTTGTACATCAAACAGAGAAATTATTTCTTGATTTTTCCTTTGTTTTTATTGAACACTGCCATATTATGCAGTGGTTGCAATATCAGAAAATACAAAATCCAATAAATCTTTTCACATCTTCCAAGTATGAATCTTAATGCACAACATAAGTCTTTGAAATATGAATTGTCCTTTTGATAAAAAATACAAAAAAAGGTACTTTAAAACTATTAAAGAATATGTCTCATTCGTAAATTCAGAAGTTGAAATAATAATCTAAATATACACAAGTACTTCACTTATCTTATTAAAACAGGTGAACATCATGATATATGATATATTCAAATAGCCAACTCAAACAATTTTAATGACTATATGTTACCCAGAATGACCCAACAAATGCTAATATGCATTGAATGGACAGTGTAATTTCTTGTCATAATTAGAATGGAAAGCATGTATTTATTTTGTAGAAATTTTTTTTCTCTCTCATATAAAAGTCATGCATACTTTTTATTTGTTCTCTAACAACAGTAATGATAATATAGCATAAAAATTATATGAAATGTGAGTTTAAAACGGCGTGAAAATGCCAATTATAAAAATATTCAAAAATTAAATCACCATTTAAAGGGGGTGAAGAAAAATTTTATGATATACACTTTATTTAATTCTGTTAAAGACCTCTTGCACTAAAAAAAAAATAAAATAAATAAATAAATTTAGAAAATGGTACTCTTCTCAGAGCTAGAGCATTAATATTTTATCAGTTTTTTTTGTTTGTTTAATTTTCAATTTTGTGTCTTCAAATAGTTAATAACTTTAAAAAAACTGAGTACAACATTACATTATTTTCTTTAAAAACAAGTTTCTTTTGGTTTATGGAATTTGCAAAAAAACTTATCAGTAGTTAAACTGGATAAAATAAGTGACAGCTATGTGAATCTCACATAAAAATGTTTAAAGGAGCATTAGTGATGAAAAAAATTAACATTGAATATAACAATTTTTAGGGTAGTTACGATCAAAAGTGAATAAAATCTTTCAGTAAATTAATCATTCAGATTTAACAAATTATTAAGCTCAACAAATTCCAAAATTATGTTAAATGCTATGAAGTGTCCAACACTTCATAGCATTTAACATAAAAATCTTAATCACATCTTTACATTGAAAATAGCAATAAAATATTAAATAAAGAGTTAATTGCTTCATTATTTAGCTAACATCTCTTTGTCCTCCATGCGAATAATAAGAAACATTAGGACGAAATAATCAGATGTATATCATAGCATCAAGTACTGAGATGAAGTGAATATAAAGAGAAAATGAATGAATCAGTTAAAAACAAGGATACTCGATTCTTCTAACTAAAAAAAATTAGCAGTTTTAACAGAAAATATAAAAGTCTTTAAAAGAAATTAGAGAAATTAAACATAAAAGATGCAAGACTTTGCTTTCACTAACTTAAATGAAGTAACAAACAACCCCCCTCCCCCTCCAAAAAAAAAAAAGTGTGAATAAGAAAAAATTAATCTTTTGAAACAAATTATATCCTGTAATTAAATATACATATTCTTTTAATCAACAAATTATAAATCTTATCTATTAATGAGAAAGTGTATTTGTGTTTCATAGAAATATTTAGGTTTATATTTCTGAATTTTACAATTCTGCAATTTCTTCAAATGACTTAAATGGATTTTTACTGTATTTTTTAAAAAGACATTTTAAATAATTGAAAATCTAATAGATTTTCAGCATATGACTGCCTAAAGATAAGTTTCAAATCATAGTTTAAACTTATTTCAGGCAAAATGTTGTGTTTTAATTATGTTTCTAAGAAAGAAAAAAAAACTTAAAAGGCTAACACTTTTAAACGCAATTACTATGTGATGTGGCTGAATAATTCTGTAAAATTAAAGATTAATTTTTTGTAATAGTTGTCAGAAAACTTCTTCAAACAGGAGCATCAAGCAAAAGAAAACACTTGTAGTGAATGCCAATTCATTTTTCAAAAACCTAGATTACGACTGGTAGCATAACAATTTATTCCTTTTCTTAGTTCAGTTAAATTAGTAAAGTGAATAATATATATCACTAAATCTTATAATTTAATATCGATGTGACACAAAATTTAAATTTCAATCTTTTAAGTCAGGTTGAAAGGAACTATTTTCTACCAACAATAGCTGTAAGGCCAATGCTGATTGCATTAAAATCCTTGGTCGTTACCTGTTTATTCAAAAATTTAGTTATCTCTTATCAAAATTCATATTCAATGCAAAAAACATATAATTCTACAACACTTCAAGAATAACAATCTAACAATGTACCCAAATGAAAAAAATAAAGTACATGATAGACCATTCAAGAGTAAAAATTATAAAAATTATTTAGATACAAATTTTATTCTTAAAAAATGCAATTTAAAATTTCTGGTTTAATAAAAACAATAAAAATTTCCTTCTTTCTGAGAAAAATAAAAACCTGCCACATAATAAAAAAAATAAGGTGTTTTGATTAAAAAATCATCTACAAATATGTGTTGGGCACATTGTCAATGTTATTAAAAATTTAATAATACACAGAAAATATAAGAAACAATATTAAAAGGAAATAGGTTCAACAAGTAAAATAAGACAAGTTGACATAATGTACAACAATAAATTTGATTTATTAGCACATAAAAAATGTAATTGAACCAATATTAGAACTGCAGATCACGATTTATCCTCACTAAAAATGGAAACAATATTATGCACAACTTTAGATTTTTATCACAATATTTTGTATTAATAATAATAATTAGAAGTTTACTGCTCATGATACAAATTAAAGAAACCTTCGAAAGAAAGGTGAACATCAATCACACAAGGTACAGCATAGAAGAAATTAAACTGTTATTTCCTGAACTATTTTCAAATATTTCAAAGAGGAAATGAAATTATATTCTTAGAAATTGAAATACTATGAATAATTACATGTATGCATAATTTATAAATTTACATTTTACATTAGTTTTAATGCTCTGTAGAACTAAGTATTCCACTTTACTAAGAAATAAAAATAAAACTGACTGACAAATTTAATTAACAGATAAAATATACAAGATGATCTACAGATACAGAGCCAGAAAAATGTGAAAATTAGTTATATATACAAAATATAGAAACAAAAGAAAATATAAATTTTAAAAATTAATATATTAGATTTCAGAACAACGAAAACAATTAAATTTTGAGGAAGTATGGTTCATTTAATATGACCAGAACTATCATTCTAAAAGATTAAAGATTAATCATTTAAAATTTGTCCCAAACTACTTATTCCACTAAAGATTACTCTAGAAAATTCTATTTGCTGAGTTCACCTCACCTTGAAAGCAAAATTCAATTTTAAATATTAGAATACTTCATTTAAATGTTACATAATATTTGCACAAATTCATTACAAACAAAATATGAAAATCAGTATATCACCAATATATTCAATTTAATCTTTTCTTTCAAATCACACAAAAGAAAACAAATAACCATTTTAAAAAATTAATTTCTGTTTCTTTGAAAATTTAATAAGTGGTGACCAGATAAAACATTTTTGATACAAGCACTCCTTTTTACACACACAATATATATAATCTTTTTTGAAATAAATTTCTGCAAATTACAGTATAAATGCATACAAATTTTCATACTTACATACATCATCATAAAAAATAACCGGTAACAATGACTATGCAATATATATATCACAAGCATAATCAGCATGTAATGTATATCACCGTTTAGAGCAAAACATTGCATAGTAAATTTTGACCCAAACATGCAGTATAAACACAGCAGTAAACTACTAATTAGCAATCAAATATATCATAACATGACAACACAACATATAACAACAATTTACATGAACATAATACATCTGATAAGGCATATTTTAAACAAAATGAAAAGAAAAATGATACATGAAGTTGAAAAAAGAAATCACAATAGACGAAATATATTTTTAAAATTTTTTCTTTTATTCAGAACCAAAATAAGAAAGAAACTGAAACAAAACATTGCTCAATGTAAAAAATTTTCTCATATTTTTGGCAAATTGAAAAAATAGATCTAATGTCTCTATGATCAATTTTATAAGCATGGAAAGAAAAAACAAAAGTCTAATATCACACAGATGTGTCACTTTAAATATCTGCCTCTCTCTGGCTTCATTCCAATAACTTATCACTAATCATCAATGACTAATCAAACACTCAATACCACACAGCTTCCATATATACTGAAATATGTGTTGCAAACAGTTTTATTTACAGTACTTAAGGCCAGACTTCAGCGAAATCACAATCCTTCAGATTAGCAACTACAAACAGCAATATCAGGTCTTCAGTCCTGTTCTGTTGTTTATTATATACAGACATCGAATTGAAAGAACAACCGACTTAACCATTCAGTTTACAAGCCTCACACAGATTTTTTTTTTTAAATCTGAATTAGTTCCGTTTCAAAATTTCATTACTTTTATAAAACCTTTCAAGAAAAATAGTGTAAGCATACATAACACATGATTATGTTATCCTTTAAACTAAATTTAAAAAACAAAAATAAGTAAAAATAAAACAGGGAAGTTTAGGATGAAAAATACAAGTTTAGAAAATTTAAGTGGAATGTTTTTTTCTCATATTTTTCTAAAACAAACAAAAATGTTTATAAGAGCAATTAAAATGCTATAAAATACCTAATTCTGCGAAAAGAAAAAAGCTGAGTTTGCATACTGCAGATTGATACAGGTAAAAATGATATTGAAAAAATAATAACAATGTTACTTCAACTTCTCATAATAAGAGTTAAAAATCATATGTGCTCCAATAAAAAGTGGAAAAACTTATTTCTTGATTAATTTCACAAAATTCATTATCAATATTGCATTACATATATATAATATTTGTGATACTTATTTCATGAATAAAAAAAATTGTTTTCAACATTATATTTATTAGGAATCATTAGTTCAATTATCATATTAAGAACTAACTTTCATTTACTTTAATTTTTGAAAATGTTAATTTATTCTCTAAAAATATCTTACTGGCGTAATAAAACAGAAAACTATTTTAAACTTTTGTCACTAATGATATGGGAAAAGAAATTATGTGAATTACAGAGGTGCCTTAGTTAACAACAAAGTGTGAATCATTCCCACCCTCATAAAGAAAAACCAAACTACTCTTTGTGATTAACAACTTTTTTCTACTTATCCTATATCAATTATGTAACAGGATTCTAACTGATGAAATAAAATGTAGATAGAAGGAAGAAAAACAAGATATGCAGACAAACAAATATAATGGCAGTTCTAAATGATTAGATGATACAAATGGAGATGAAAAAAATTTGTACTTATTTTACCAGATAGTTTGGCATTACAAAGTGAAGTGTAATTTAACACTTCATCCTGAAATTGTATTGAATACATATATGCAATGTGAGTTACAACACTTAAAATAAAAATAAATAAATTTCTGTCACAATAAAAAAAAATCTATTAAAATTTGTAATTCATAATTATATTTGAGGCTATAAATACATAAATAAACAAAAATGATATTTTCCATAACATAAAAAGGTAATATTTTTACAGTTTTCTTTTTCCAACACAGCAATGCTAACATCAAGGACTATTGTATTTATCTCTCTTTATTTCTTAATTATAAACAAACTTCTAACTGATTTTATGAAAATAATGGACTCATTAATTTTTAGCAGTTTACATTACACATAATTAAAAGCAAAAGATACTTTTTGGGGAATGAGAATTTTATATGAAATGTGGAAAACAGGTAAAAATAGAAATAAGAACCACAATAATCTAATTTTCTTTTAATAAATGCATTGGCACTTTAGCCAAATAAAGATGAGTTTCCCCCTCAATTTACTTGTGATAAAATGAATTGAAAAACATGTAGTCCTTAAAGGGAGGTAAGAGATTGCATTTTCTAAAATGATGATGCATGCGGTTGAAAAATGTTCAAAATGATTACTATGTAAATGCTATTTACAAATTTATATTTTCTATAGAAATTTACATAAAACTTCTAAAGAAGCAAGGTGGGCTGTTTGCACCTCATTTTGCTATATAACAGAAAACAATACATTCACATGAAAGCTTTTGACATTTATTAAACAGAAATGCATGAACAAAAAATAATCTATTTCTTCCTCATTCTCTAGACTGATAACTTTAAATGTATAAAAAAATAAAACCCTGGAAACAATGATGAATGTAAGCACTGGCACTGAAATCTTATAAATGACTGCAATTGAGACTCTACCATTGTGCATTGGCACAATGGCTATAAGAGCTGCTTGTACTTTATAGGGAACATTGGAAAAAGAACTGATCACAACTTTAACAAAGGGCAAACATAGTTGCCACTTAAATTGAATGAGCACCATAGAAATCAGCGAAAGGTTCATTTTCCAAGAGGTTCGGTTTCTGGATTTGGGGACTGCTTTGGCAGGGTAGGGCTGTCTTCTCTTCTTGAAGATAATAGAGTTTCATTTTCTTCTGTTGTACTGGTTGTTACTAGATGTAAATAGTCACCCTCCCCTGTCTGAAGAGAATTTTCACTATTTGTTACAGCATTATCCACAGTAGAATTATTTTCAGCTTCTTGAGATTGAGGACTTGAAAGGTTAAGAGTCATTCCTGTTTCTAAATTTGAGCTTTCTGACTGTTCACTAGACACTTTAACAGAAGTAGTGCTATCTTGACACTTTCGAAGAGCTTCTTCAAGGTGTTTATTAGTTTCACGAAGCTTACGTATTTTCGCCCTCTGTGCGAAGTGTACCTTTTCCAGCTCCTGTAAAGAAAACAAATAAAATCAATCAAATTAACAGTTTAGTAAAAAGTACACTACATTAAAAACTCAGGCTACTGAAATGAAAATTCTAAGAGTTTTCTGAAGCAAACTCATGCATGTTTACATTTGAACAAACATTACAGAAAAAATAATTTGTGTTCATAACATTTCACCCTGTTAATCTAAACAACTCACATAATTTAATCAGTGAGAAAGTAAAGCTTTCACAGAAAATAAAATATCTAATTACCAAACAAATTCATTCCCTGGATACCATTTTGAAACATTATATCCCCAAGAAAACTCATGTACTCTTTATTAATGATCTGCTTGTGTCAGGATATAATACTTTACACTGCTGCACAAAATGTCATTGGATTTTTAAGGCTTAGTAATATAGAGTATTCAACATGACTCTATACTAACCATCTGATAGAGCTTCTTTCCTTGAACAGCATTACTGAGGCACTTACGGTACTTGGCAATTAATGATTCAACTTCAGACAAGATTTTTGTGCGAAGTGAAGCATCAACATCTGTCATTATCTTGTTTAACTCAAGAAGTTCATTTTCAATGCTTGGTTGAAGTTCCTCATCCTCATCTAAATTTGACATCAAACCATCTTCTGTTCCTGCTGAAAAAATGTTACTTCACTGCGGTGGATATTATCACAAACTACATACATGCAGCCAAATAATAATTTTATTTGGTATCAGCTATCTTCATGCAAATCTTGAAAATTTTTCATTAGGAATTTTATGAGCAATCATTTAATTTGTAACTTCGATATCTGATCTAGTAAACTGTTCTTAACTTCAGTTCTTTTAATTTTCCACAGCATTAATATTTTTCAATAAAAATAAGTAGTGACTTTATTGAATGCAATAAAACATATGCATTTAAGAATTTGATTTCACAAAATTATTTCTTGACTGCTGTAACTACTTAAATACGAGAATCATCTCAGTCTTTTGGGCTACATATCAATAATGGTGAAGGCTCTATTCATTACAAAATCTCTAAAGAATATTTTCATCTATTTTTTTTTTCCAGTCACCACTTAGTTAATAAATATCATTCTTCATACAACACTTCTTAAAATAATAATCTTTAGTTATATTCCTTAAACTTCATTGTTTCATGAAAGGTACATAAGTCTTTTTTCTGTTCTGAATTTCAGATGTATAGAAATAGCTGCATTGTACTAATTTCTTTTTGCCATAAACAATTTATCTTTTTGCCATATTCCAGTTCACTGGGATTTTTACTTATGATGCTTCAATTCATACATATATAAAAAACAAAGTCTTAGTGATAAAAGAAGAAATATCAAAAAATAAACTTGAATTCAGTTGCCTCAGTAGTTTATAACATTAATCAAGAGTTATCTAGCCTTCACCATTGATAGGATAGCCCAAAGACTGAAACTGAAAAAAGAATATTGTAAAAAACTTCTCAGGTTAGAGCAAAGGCATTTTTTTTTTTTTAAGTTTAAAGCCTAAGTCCAAAGAGTTGTTTTAAATATACTGACAGAATTTATTCTAAAGGGAAGCTTAGTTTTGAAGATTTATATGTTAGGTCTTAAAGATTCAAGGTCCTTTTAAAAGAGAACTAATGATGCATTTTTATAGAGTAGAGCAAAGCAAAGACTTATCTTCTACTTTAAATAAGTAAATTTAAGTAAATGACAACCAATTAAGAAATTAAAAGCACAACAGAAAAAGTGCCAAGAGGAGTTTAAAAGAAGCAGATGCAGTAAGATACAAACAATGCATGATTAAGTAATGTAAAATCAATGAAAGGTACTCAGAGAAAGGACAATAGCAGCTATACTTCAGTGAAGTACAAATAAAACACAAATTATGACAATGAACTCCATTAATAGGAGTTCTAGACTGCCTTGCAAAAAAGTTTGTTAAAAGGTAAAGAGAATATAAAAGCAAGCATTATTGGTTAGTATGATTATATAAATTACAGGAATGGTCATTTGATGTAGCATACACATAAGCAAAGTATAATAAACGAGAAGCCGTTTAAATGCCAATAATTTCATTTCTATTTTGATTCAAAATTAAAGTGTCAGATATTAAATTAATATTGAGTTTTTTTAAAAAGGCATAATTGTAAGATACAGAAAAAGAAATTCATCATTAGTTCATGGTTTTACAATCACATTTACGTTTATAAGTACTTTGAACTCTTATTAATTTGAATAGTTGCAAAACCAAAGCACTCATTTCAAAGCAACTTGCAGCCTTAAAAAACAAAGATATTAAGCAATGCTTCGGATACATTAATGCATTTTAAACCACGTTTTTTGATATGAATAAAAAAAAGTGTAGTACTGCAATATCACGATAATTTATCTAGGAATTAAAAAAAATACTAGTAATTCAAAAATGAAGAAAACGTAGCTTCTATTTTGATGAGAGCTCTCATTGATTCATCAGTCTTAGAGCACGGCAGGAATTGTGAAAAGCGAGAAATTATTTTGTAGCAAATAAAATTTACTTACACAAGCTCGATTTTTTTCCTACATCGTCCACATTTCGCGCCTTCTTTTCTGGAGAATTGAAGTCAAAACATGATTTATTAACTCAAAACAACTTTTTTAATCATGCATTGTTTATCTTATCTATTTTTTTTTTAAATATTTGTGCAGCAGATTAACACTACAGGAACCTAGCTACAGAGCTACATCCCAGTGTTTTTGGCACATATATTAAACACATAAATTGAAAAACACTTCATATTAACCCAATATACAAATATGATGGTTGTATTTCAAAGTGAGGTATTTTAAATTTATTTCTTGTAATTTTTTGAAACACTACAAAAAGGTAAAAGAAATAAAAATTGAAAACTTTAATAACTCAGTTAAATGAAGATAATTTTACGAAAAACATCGGAAATTTTATAAACACACACATAACATGAAGTACTTCACATAACAAAGCTTAAAGTCAAAGCTTTGGTCTTCGTTTTACCCAACAAAGCCTAAAATCAAAGTAACAAAGCAAATTCAAAGCATTTTAACGAATTTCAAACAGATCTCAGAAAACTTTTTTGTGTTCCCAGTGAGTTTGTCATAAATGTGTATACCGTCCCATCTAAAATAATGTAAAAATTAATGCGAGAAATATTACTCTTTCACAAGAATTAAATCCAAAAGGCTCTTTTAAGTAATATTTACCTCCTAAGAATAAAGACCATTTTAGAATAAATTTAACACATCTCACCAATTTTGTTTAAAGAAAAATTCACAGAATACATATTTGTTCAATAAATAATGAGCATTTAAATTAATTTTCAATGCTTAAATGAAACTTTAAAATAATACAATAAATAAACTATATTTATTATTTTAAAAATCAGATTCCTTTATGATTTTAATTGTTTATTGAAACAAACCACTCAAAATTAAAACTTGGTAATGAAAAATTTTAGTGGCTAAACTAAACAAAGTTAAATACTTTAAGTAGATGATACAATTTCAACAGAGTTTAATACTGAATCTGCCTTGATATAAACAACTATTCATCTGGCATGGACAATATATGACATTGTAATGGCAACTCAAACAACAAATGCAACTGAAATAGAGAGTTCCCTTTCTTGCATTTTGTTCCCACATGCTAAGTTTTTTGCTTTTATTTTTTTAAATAGAACCTAATTTTATAAATATTATGGGTATTATCCTATTGGAGAACGTTAAACATCTTCTGTTCCTGCTGAAAAACCATTACTTCACAGCGGTGGATATTATCACAAATGTTGAAAATTTTTCATTAGGAATTTTACGCACAGTCATTTAATTTGTAACTTCCAATATTGGATACAATAAACTGTTCTTAACTTCAGTTTTAATTTTCCACAGCATTAATATTTTCAATAAAAATAAGTAGTTACTTTATTGAATGCATTAAAAGATATGCATTTAAGAATTTGATTTTACTCCACCCCTGCACAACTGTAAGGGGTGGGGCCCTTCATAAATACTCTTTTAAGACACTGAATCTTTTACATTTATGTAGAAGAAAACTTCCGAAAAAGAGTTCAATTTTTATTCTCATTAAAATTCATATGCATAAATATAGTTTCTAACTTTGTTTAACAGCTGTTTCATTTAGAACTATTGCAGTGAAAGGAAGTTAATTTATTAGATAGATCCATAGCCAATACTAACAATCTTTTATATAATATTGCAATTATGTGTTATTACATTAAAAGTCCCGAGAGTACAGTGTTACACATACAAATAAATATATGTGTGCATGTATGTGATTTTGCCTTTTCTCAATAAAAGCTCTTTAACACAAAGTATTATTAAAAAATATACTTCTAAAAATCATTCATTTGTGAAAATATTTTTAACACCAATTTCTTTTAAAAGAAAAAGTCTCATAGTATGAAACAGGGATTCAGAAGTTACCCGTATTTTCAAAAACATGTTTTTGATAGTTCCCTAATAGTATTTTTAAAAAATTAATTTTCAAAACACAAATATTAAGGAGTTTTCTATTTTTGTTATTTATTATTAAAAATCTTCAGTATTACTTAGAAAAGCAAAGGCAGAACTTTTATTTCAGAACACTTACCAGAAAGAGTACTAAAACTTGTATCTGAAAATGCATCTTCATCAAAACAACAAGGGTTTGAATCACATTCAGAATCTTTTTTTAGAGAGGATCTTTTGCTAACAGTTTCAGCTTTTCTTGCATGATAAGCTATAACTGTTTCCTCAGTTATTTTCATAAGCCCTAATTTCTGGACATTGGCAGGAGTAAGTGCTAGGTTGTGTTGGTATTGATTTTCTAATCTAAAAGACAAAAACAAATACATTACAGAATTTCACCATGAACTTCAAACGCTAAAAAAATAATTCTTTATATTTTTTAAAGTTTAGTAAAGTAAAAAAAATTAAGAATACCTTAACATATTTTATAGTCACTATTTAAAAATTATAGCCGATGGTATAAAAGGAAAAAAAATTAATAACAGAAATGTTCAGACATATCCTTCAGCATATGCATTTATGATAGAGCTCTGATTTTCTACTATTAAAAAATAATAATAATAATAAAAAAATAAAAAATTAAAAAAATATTAAGCAAGATAAAACTTTAATACTTTACAATTAATTTTAATCTTAGCTTCAGAAACAGGTTTGTACCAAATTTGATACATACATTTTCTTGACAGTTAATACTTTAAGGATCTACAAACACAATTTTTGTGCAAGGTCTTCATTCCATACAGCTTTAAAAATTTTATGTCTAGACTCAAAATGATTCATCAATACTTCAAAGAAGTTTAAACCCAAGTGTACTTTTTGAACTTAACTAAGAACATTTAGAAATTTAGAAACATCAAACACAAAAAGTGGAAAAAAAATTACAACAAAAAATATTGTTATCTTGAATTTTAAAAATTATGTATTTCATTGAAGCTAAAAGAAATCTATGGAAAGAAAAATAATAATTGTGACCATGCATTAAATTTTGATGCTTTTCTGAGACTTTTAGGACCAATTTTTTTTATGTGATCAATAAGAAAACCTATCATATGGCAAAAATTTAAGAGAACATGTCCTCTTTCTATATTTCCTGTTATTAAATAAATAGGTTTTTCGTGTTCTAAAAGTACCAAATACAATAATTATTGCCACTCTTTTTGTGTCCGAAATTTACAAGCAAGAAAATGGATTTTATCTGAACACATAAAGTTAACAGATAATAAATCTTTTAATTTTAATTATAGTACCTGAAAAGTAAATAATTAGTTAATAACTTAGGAGTAAGAGCATTCACACCAATAAAGGTATGCTACAGATCAATTTAAATATACATAACTAGGAAAGGTACAAAAGCACATAAGGGAGGTGACATAAGCTTTTTTCTAGTCTTCATCAAATGAATTTTAAAAAAAAATTAAAGAGCTAACATTAAAATTAAGAAATATTCAGATGCATTTTCTTAATTTTGAGGAAAAATTCATCAAAGAACAATATCAAAAGTATGATTACTGTAGTAACGCTACTAACATTTATGGATAGGTTTATAAAAAATTTTAAAAATCCTATTAATCATAAACACTTTATACATAAAAAAAAGTTGAATAGACCATATATTAGAGCAAATATTCAATTAAATTTACCTGTCTTTGAAAAATGAAGGCAAAGCTTCTGGAGGAATACATAAAGGTTTTCCATCTTTGGTGATCACAGGGGGTAAAGGTTTAAAGGCAGTTGCTTTGTTCCACAGAGGATTGGCATACCAATAGAGAGTTGGATCAAATGCATATGAATAAGGATACCAGTTGTCTACACGAACTCGTTTACTAGAAGAATCACAGCTTTCAGTAAGAATCTGAAAAAGAAGAAATTAATGTCCATTACATGAAATGGAATTTAAAGAAAAATTGGAAATGAGTTTAAAAATAAATAAACACAGAAAATGTGAATACTTAGAATAAAATTCTAATACTTATAATGGTAAATATAAGAGTACCATAACTAACATGTGATATACATATGAACAATGTGATACAACAGAAGATGTGGATCCATGTCTTTGATCCAGTTTTGATTGTATTAATTATATAAAATATTATGCATATCGTTTGTAAACAAATAATTTCTAACTTCAAATCAATACTTTATTTTGAAAAAATATTAATAATTATCAAAATGAATTTATTATTACAGCCAATTACTTAAAACAAAGAAAAAAAATTATATCGAACCTCGGAGTAATAGCTGTTACTATAGCCTTCAAAACGTAAGTGGGTAGTAATTAAACCATATTCAAAATTCTATACTAATAAATAAGTAGGTATAATACAAAGAACATAAACATTTCAAAGCTCTGCTTGAGCCCTAAATTCAAAGCTATGCATGCATTCCATTTTAAAAGATACAGTTTGCATGTACTATCAGATTTGTTAGAACATTCTTATACTTGATTCATCACAGAAGCGCAATCTATTGTCCAGAATTCCATTAATGAACCTACATCGTCATATTCGCATAATGCATGTACAGGGATTCAATTCAACTGTAAATCTGTGGAACGTGCTTGGATACTTGTTCGGCGGGAAATATGCTGATATATTCGAAGTTTCAAGCGGGCTCTATTCAGGTAGGCAATTCCAAATATTATTCAATGGCCTACCGGCTGAAGGATTTTCACAACACAGCCCTAGAACTTCCGTTCGTAATAATCTCATGCAAGAGGAATTTGTATTTTAGATATAGTTTGGCATATATTTATATTTAGAAAAAAAATTTTTCACAGTACGATTCAATATTACGCCATCGAAATTCCAAGACATTTGTATTTACTTGTTATTAAGAGTAAAAACCGACTGCACGAATTTAAAATTATGTATGAAAAACACACTTACATATACATTCTGAAAACAAGTTTGGGGGGCTACGAAACAAACAGGGAGCTTTTGCGGAGTGCCTAGTAAATTTTGAAAGTTTAAAGAACCCTCAAAATATGACTACAGAAAATTTCGTTCATAATTATTTATTACTAACACCTATATTCTTGAAATTTAACATTCAAAAATCGGCGATAGTGGTTTGTTTCGTTAAGATTCGTTACGTTTAACAGTAAGCTCATTTGAGCCTCGAAGAACAAATTTGTAAATTAAATTAAAAGAAGTCTTCGCGTATTGAATGAAGTTTTCTCCGAGGACTACTGGTACCTTTATAGGTTTCAGAATATGCTTTAAGTGGATATACTTACACCAAAATTATCACTAAAGGGAGATCACTATCTACATAACTATTTCAAGTGAAATTTACTTTCTTGATTAATTTCCATGACACTGGATGACTTGTTAAACATTTTAAAGACTCACCCGCCATGCGATAAGTTGGACAGTAAAGCAGGTTTCACAGGCTTACACCGTTACTGAGGTCTAGTCCCTTTGCCTTACATTCCAATAATTAAATGAGACAAAAAAACTCGAAGAATTGTATGTACAAATGCGAAGAAAGTATGAAAAGCCAGAGGCTACATCTCTTCAATTCAGCGAAGGTTTCTTCCACGAATCTCTTACAGAAGAAAATTCAAATGAGATGAATCGGAAGGTCGGTTACCTCTTTAGCGAACCTTGATTTCTTCAGAAAATGTCCGAAGAAAACGGACTAACAACCCATGAGCTAGCACTTTCTAGCATTAACTAGAGTGCTCCAACTCAGACTCACTACAAACATTTCACCCTTTCCACGGAGAGAGTACCACGTATTATTAAATGCCTCGCCAAGATCGATTGTCCTCATGCATGTATTGAAGAGTTAGATCAAAATTTATAAAAAAAGACTAACGTATAAACATTTTTAAAAAAAAATTACACAGGATTAAAAACTGGTATGAAATTAAAAGACCTTTTTCATCTCTAAGCTGCTTTTCCATTTCCTTTTGTAATGGCCCCACCTGTGTGGGAGCCCCCTTCCCCCGACTAAAATTGTAAGTACTTCCATCTTTTCAGGAATATTAAACGGAACTGTAACAACATCTAATTATGTAATTTCGCAAAGTATAAACTTAACTTGCAAAATCAGATATCTTCTTCAGATAATCACGAAAAATGGAAATCGCAGTCCATTCGACATAAAATCAGTTTAAAAGCGTTTTAAAAAAAAAACTCGTAATCGCCAGTTCGCACGAAATGGAATGGGGTTGTGAACTTTTACGCGAAAACAAGTGTCACAGGGCGGCACCTGGGTTTCACACTTTAAAGATTTGACAACTGAGATTTTTCATCCTGTTTGTCTTGAAATTCTTTCCGCAGACTCGTTTGTCAAAGTGCCAGTTTCCTACGAGCAGTAGTCTTTCGTCCGTGCCGATAATTTAGAATCGGGGTTATCAAGAAAGGAAGTGTTAACTGCTGAAAGAGGCAATCTCTATTTCAGACTGAGGAATTCCTGCTTAAACATTTCTTTATCCTCCAGTTATATGCAGAAATCAAGTTTATTGAAAAAAAATAAAATAAAAGTATTTAACAAAAAGTTTTCGACGTTTATTCGCGCTGTTGCGATAGAAATTTAAATACAACAACGTTTTCAAAAAAATAAATAAATAAATAAATAAATAAATAAAAATAAAATAAAATAAAATAAAATTACTAATGTGTGATCACATCTACGGTGGCATTATCATTTACTATACATGTTAAATGAATGTCATTTATTTATTTTATTTACTTTTTTTTTTGGGGGGGGAGGAGGGGAGAGAATTTGTTCTAAAATTGTTTCCATTTATAGGAGTTCAGTAACATTTAAGAGATCCTTTTACATTTCATTCTTTGTATTGAGTAAAATTTCTAACACTAATTTTCATATTATCATGTCAGATCAGGGCAGAATGAACTTTTATGACAAACTAACAGGTAACTGAAAATATTTTTGAGATGCCAATAAAAAGAGCCCGAGTTTAGTTAGTAAAAATGAATCACGTATGTCTTCTGGATGTTTGTAAAATAACCGTTAATTTCCATACTATTTCAGACAATTCTCGACAGTTAACAGGTTTAACCCACAAGGCCATAAGAGGGGGGGGGGGCGTCGATTCGTTACAAATCCTTAAGATTCTATATGAATTTCGAGCTCATACATAAAAAAACTTGAAGCAGCTTTATGCTGAATTAATATTTCATTATATGAAGTCTAACCACTAAGCAAACAAAATATTAAGCATAAGCAGATGGGTAAATAACGTCTGCGAAAAGTCCAAGGTTAAAATGGTCACCCCGAAGCACAGAAAACATCTCGAATATGATAAAATATTGAGACATCGGTTTTCATATGATTAATTAAATCCTTAAAAATGAGCCAATGGAGTTCCGTAAGACAAGCGCGAGTTCGGACACCAATCAGTCAGAGACATGCTAGGACACATTCGCTCACAAATGTACTCCGCCTAAATACGGCATTTTTTTTTCTTCTTTTGTTGGCACCTCCGTGCTCGTGAATCATAACCAAAATGCCGTTACCACGTCAGTCCGGAATGAAAGAAATCGTGAACCATAAGGGACCTTCTTTTGATGGGTCTGTGGTGAAAAGAATATGAGGAAAAATACCTTTATTTTCAGTACTAGCGAAATATTATACCAATAAATTTCCAGTTGATAGCCAATAAATTGTAAATCTTTTTTTACCTTAATAATAACCTAAATAATACCTTAAATTAATTTTATGTTAGTTAATAATTAAAATAAATTTTTTTAAAGAAAAAGGCGTGCCGGAGAACGGCTAGGTTCGAACCGCTAGCGTCAGAACAGAAACCCACCGCGATAGCACCACGATAAGGATCGTTGAAATCTTCGGAACAAAAAGCGGTAGAAGACAGTAGCGGAAACAATGGAGATTCTTAGGATTAGGTCCCTCACTTTATTTCTACTGATCAGATATACATAATATATAGCCTATGTCCATCTGGAATAATGTACCTTTCAAACAGTGAAAGAATTTTTCAAATAGGTACAGTGGTTCTGAAGATTACCCTCCACGTACAAAATCGCTCTCTCTTTATATATAAGTATAGATATAGCCTATGTCCATCTGGAATAATGTACCTTTCAAACAGTGAAAGAATTTTTCAAATAGGTACAGTGGTTCTGAAGATTACCCTCCACGTACAAAATCGCTCTCTCTTTATATATAAGTATAGATATAGCCTATGTCCATCTGGAATAATGTACCTTTCAAACAGTGAAAGAATTTTTCAAATAGGTACAGTGGTTCTGAAGATTACCCTCCACGTACAAAATCGCTCTCTCTTTATATATAAGTATAGATATAGATAGCACCACGCTAGGGATCGTTGAAGACTTCGGCACAAAAAGCGGTAGAGGACAGTAGCGGTAACAATGGAGATTGTTAGGATTAAGCCCCTAACTTTATTTCTACTGATTAGATATACATAATATATAGCCTATGTCCATCTGGAATAATGTACCTTTCAAACAGTGAAAGAATTTTTCAAATAGGTACAGTGGTTCTGAAGATTACCCTCCACGTACAAAATCGCTCTCTCTTTATATATAAGTACAGATTTTACAGAAGGGAGGAAGGTCATTCCTATAAAGGCAGCTTGAGAGGATTAGGATAAAGCAAATATAGGATATTGTACCACCCGTCCAACTGGTCAATCGATGCGAAGAACAAAATCACTTTCTGATCACTTAGATGCCATACACCAAGAATAAAAATTAAATATTTGAAACAAGACGGAAATATAGTTTGACACCATTTCCACCTCAATTTAAACATTCAATTTCTCCAAACACACATAACTTTTCACTTACTTTTCTCTCGCATCGGAACACCAAGCGAAATGCCATCAGTAATTGTAAGCGTTAAATAAATTAGAGAATAAACTTATTTCAATAAATGTGCTACCAGAATTTGATATTTATGCGTAATATTTTGCCAAGTTTAGAATGTATGCAATAATATAAAATCTTAGTATTTCCTTACACTAGTCTAGATGAAACATTAAAGAGAAAAAAATTAACACAGATTTTTTTTTTTTTTAAACGTATCTGATCTTGTACTATGAGGAGCAAAAGAAGGCTCTAAAACTTAATGCATATTCAACTGAATAGTGCTATTTTCAAAAGCTCTCATTAATAGCATAATTGGGTCTCTTAATACAAACCAAAAGTTCCATATTTTTAAATAAATTATTTTTACTAAAACTTTACATTTCACTGATAAGTGATGTCCATTCATTACTTAGAATTTATTTTTAATTCAATGTACGCAAGTTACGATAAAAGTAAATCTAAATAATGAATCGACATCACATATCAGTACGATAAAGCATTATTATTATTATTATTATTATTATTATTTTAAAGAGCTATATATTCTATGAAACAAACAGTTAGGAAGAATGACATACGAAATTTTTTCCCACAGAAACACATACCCCATTTGTTATTGATTTTAATAAATAATAATTCTAATTGGTACTTGAGAGATAAAGTTGCATATTTCAGAATCGGACGGATTTCTTACAAACAGGAATCCCCATATTGCCCAGGTAGAAAAAAAAAAATCCTTTCCTTTAATTCACTCCTCTTCGAAAGAAATTCCAGCCGCGGGCACGAGAATCCCTTCGGCCTTTCATAATTACTAAAATGATTAATTATGTTTACACGATTTAGAAAACCTCTCTCGGGAAGTGGAAGGATATACATCGGCGCCATTTCGTAGGTGTTACAAATAACAAAAATGTTACGCTCGAGCTTCCGTCAACAGCTAAGCCAGTGCCTGCCCTAATCATTTGCTGTTATAGAGAAATGACTAATAGAAACGAAGGCAGCTCATAGGTGGCGTAACGGCGGTTTTATTTTTAGCCGTAAAAGAGAGAAAGATAGTATCTCAGACGCTTGTGTAGCCTCTATCCCTGCGAGGTTACGAATAGTCTCAGTCAGGCAGGCTTCTTTTTGTTTTCCCAGAACGACCTCGGTCTACAAACGCTGATTCGTTAACCTCATTTGAATCTTGTTTTCGAAGTAAAAGAATTCAAAGGCAGCGAGGGGATTAACTCGAGAATGGCTACTAATTCCGAACGGCTAAAACGTGTATCTGCGTTTTAGAACACATGTAATAAC
Organism: Dolomedes plantarius; assembly: GCA_907164885.2. NCBI lineage: Eukaryota > Metazoa > Arthropoda > Arachnida > Araneae > Dolomedidae > Dolomedes > Dolomedes plantarius. The sequence goes on along the minus strand of OU015495.1, from coordinate 157,133,273 downwards.
GCATTTAATGAGTGAAAAGGAAAAAAATACGACAGACCATCTTTCTTGTGTGGCGTGCAGCAGAAAACAAGTTGGTTACTCATCTGGGGAAATAAAATGACTGCTGCAGATAAAAACCTACATATCGTTCGCATTAGATAAAGTAATAAAGAGCTTATTGCCTGAATGTTTACAGAAAAGTGATCAAATCACAAGCTATGGTACCACAAGCAACTCGGTGCCTACATAAATGACGCCAAACACTGCCGAACATCTATCTGTCTGTGTCTGTTTTACTATACATGTACAAGAATAAATATACAAATAAAATACCCTGCTCATATCATAAGTGGAGAAAACGCTGGTTTTTGAGGTAGCTCCATATCTAAATTTTATCGATCATCATTTTTCGATGAAATTTTCCGCTAATTTTCTCACCTTTCGTTCATTGAAAAAGGTTCTTAACATCCAGAAGAGGTTTTACTTCTGCCTAAACACTATAATTCAAGTTCGGAATTCAATCAACCTAATTCATTCTACACGAGGGAAATTTGACAAATCAGAGATTTCTCCTTCTATTTCAGAATGCTTGAAAAATGTTGCAACTTTGGAATATGTAATTTCCTTCCATAAAAGAGAAACCATAGCAAAATATTTCCCCAAATACATCAATTAATCGCCAAGCAAATGCTTTACTGCGATCACGGTTCCATTCTATTAGGCTGTATGTAAAACAGGATTTAAGAAAGTGAGCTCAGTGGACAATTAATCAATAACTGCAATCTGCAATTAATCAATAGCACTTTAATCAATAGCAGTCTGTATTGCACATCACCACAAGAAAAGATTATTCATTCCTAAAGAGTATGAGTAGTACTAATTGTGAGTAGATTATAATCTCTTTATCCTGAGATCGGTTAATTTTCACAGATATAAATCTTGACGAGTCTTTAGTTAACACTTGCATAAGCCAAAACAAATTACCACCAAACGGCTGCCGCTATGGGCGAACATACTTCCTCCTCCACGAACACATAAACACGTTGCGGCTAAAGCATACGCGTGCGTAGCAGAGATTCCTGTGGTATTCTTCGTTTTACCGTTTCCTGAATTAATATGAAACGAAAACATAAGTATAGGTATATAACCATCATTCGTCAGGTACCTATTAAATTACCATCCATGATGCCTGATGCCTACGATACAATCTGACATTCATGTGAGAGTGCTTCCAATTTTGTAAACATATGATACTTATCATACATCGGCAAGGAACGTCAGGCATGACTTATTTTAGCTTTGTAAAGCACCGTACGATGATTAATCCCCTTTGATCACTATATTCTGGTGAGATACTCATCTAGTAAGACGAATTAATCCTATTCCAAGGCTGTTTTCATGAGACGGGTGGTACAACCATGGGCAATGCGAGAAATACGTGGGCGAAAGTAACGTAATCGCATTCGAATTAACTGCGAAATTTATCTTGAAGAATCCTGTTACCTATGCAAAGATTTCGGATTGATGCCAATAGCTTTCAAATGAAGAGACGATAGAAGGACTAGCACCTAAATATAAGATAAGAGAATTCTATGCATGCATGCGTATATACACACTAGGGCGGAGCGTAAAAAAAAAGTTTTCGATTTTGTTTTTGCCCTAGTGCGGAAAAGTTGGGTACTGGTGGGTAGGTCACGTATGCAAAGTTTTGGGAAAAACAAAAAATATCTTCCGTCACCATTTCGGCCGTGATTTTTAGCAGATTTTTACTATAGAGTTACAAATGCGCATTTCCATTGTTTTGTATGCAACTCGTCATTTTGTTCTTAAATAAAATACAGAGGTAATTCGAAACTTAATACAGAAAGGCAGCAGCTGACACACGTTCAGACACGCGTTCAGAAAGGTAAAGAAATATTTTGGCATGAAAACATTGTCAACAACAACTTTACAAACGAAGCATAAAACCTTCGTGAAAGACTCACGGAAATTGTTCGACATTTCTTCATGTAAGTATGTTTCTTTTAACAAATGTTCTTGCCCAAAGCATAATAGGATCCCTGAAATGGAAAGAACTTTTCTTAAAGACCAACAGGCAATTAAGAAAATGTCCAGAGGCGCAGTTGACTTAAAAGAAACTGAAAGCTGAGGAAATGAGCCGATAGTAAGCAGAAAGAGACAGAAGCATTAACTCTTAAAATAAACGTTTTGCCATCTGTTACTCCATGTAGGCTCATATTTCCTGATCCAGATTCTGACGTGGATCCACATAACTCCGATAGTGACACAGATTACTTGAAGCCTTCCTCATCCACATCCAGGATGACTCAATCTGAAGGGAAAAAGACGTTACGATCAAGTCGATACCCAGCAGTAGCTATAACTTGTGACAGAACCGGAGTTTTAGATCGGGCATTGCAAGCACTGTTTTGGAAGATTTGGGGATGATTACCGAAACAGACTTTTTAATTGTAATTGATAGACATAAAATAAGAAGAGAGAGGGGAAAAATTCGGAAAGAATATCAGCAAGGAAATGAAAGACAGCTGGAACCACTGAAGATACTTTATTTTGACGGAAGGAAGGACAAAACTCTAATGCAAGAGAGCGTAGGGGGAAAGATGTACCAGAAAACAGTCCTGGAAGAACACGTTACAATGATTAAGGAACCTGGAAGCAAGTACCTCGGACACATAGCACTAACCTCTTCATCAGCTTTGAGTATTTCTCAAATGATGCTGCAATTCATGAAGAATAAGAATATTGACATTCATCAACTAGTAGCAATAGGGTGCTATGGAACAGTCGGTAATACTGGCTATAAAATCGGCGTGATTCGCCTTTCTGGGGAAGCCATTGAGAAACCCTTGCACTGGTTTATCTGCCAGTTACACCAAAATGAGTTGCCACTCCGACATTTAGTGCAGCATTTGGATGGTGGAACGAGTGGCCCAAATGCATTTTCTGGTCCTACTGGGAAAGCATTGGCAAATTGTAAAAACCTCCCAGTTGAGAGATTTGTAGAGATTTCGAGCGAATTTCCAAAAATCGACATAAAGTATCTTAGCACACACAAGCGATAGCTTTGGGATATTTGTCAAGCTGTCACAAATAGAAACTGCTCATCAAGTTTGTCACAAAAGCACCCTGGGAAAATGTCTCATGCACGTTGGCTAACAACTGCAAATCGAATAAAGCGTTTATACATTAGCTCGTCAGAGCCTTCAAACCAACTTCAAACCCTGGCAGAGTTCATCATGAAAGTGTACCCACCTATGTGGTTTACAGTTAAATTAAATTCATATTGCACGTATGGTCCACGAAATTTGTGGAAGACAATAAACATCTCACGCTATCTTAACGATTTAAAGACTGTGGTCGATCCCATTATCCAGAGAAATGGCTATTTCGGCCACCCGGAAGCAATAATCTTGTCAATAATCACAGACGACATACAGTCCATTCGAGAACATTCCGTCACTCAACTTCGAGGAAGTTTCATATATAGACCTTACTGATTGGCAGAAATGTAATTTGACGGAATCCCCAGTAACATCTTACTTGACAGAAGATGATTTGAGAAATTTAATTTCCAGTGGAGAGTTTGTAGCTCAACACCTGGGAAGCCTAAAATTTCATTGCCACACCCAAAGTGTTGAACGTTTCATGAAGCTAGTAACAGAGGTTTCTGCGGCTGTGTGTGGAGAAAATAAGCGTGGCGGTTTAGTTAGAACCCGAACAAGAAGTCGAGTCGAGAAAAGCTATACTATCATTTGAAACCAAATGCGAGTACCGAGTAAATCCGGAATAACTGCAAGGACAAAGGAGTTAAGTGTCGATATGGTTGGGTGGATGGGTGGGCCCGGAGGGAACTCGCAATGCAGCCACCTCCCCATGGTGAGTTCTGGATTTTTTTCTGAATTTTATTTCAGAAAATGCGAAAAGTTGCATACAAAACAATGGAAATACACATTTTTAACTCTATGGTAAAAATCTGCTAAAAATCACGGCCAAAATGGAGACGGAAGATATTTTTTGTTTTTCCCAAAACTTTTCATACGTGACCTACCCACCAGTACCCAACTTTTCCGCTCTAGGGCAAAAACAAAATCAAAAACTTTTTTTTACGCTCCGCCCTAATACACAGAGAGAGAGAGAGAGACAGTGAAAAAGCAACTTCTTACTTATTCGTCAATTCGAGTGTTCAACAAACATCATAAAAGAGAGAGAGAGAGAGAGAGATCGAATAAAGCAGAGCGTCACATAAATGAGAAGTTATGTAATTTCTGCAGAATTTTAAATGCTGAACAGCTATAGTGAGAATATGACGAAGAAAACAAGCCAGATCGATGAAATTTAAATGTACTGATATATCTATACACATTCAAAAGTATGTGCAATTGTAAGTGATGTAAAAATGACAATCTATTCGATTAAAAAAAATTGCACCAGTGACATTGCACACGAAACGAAAGCCATACTTGCGATATTGATCAGGGAGAGGTCAGGTGTGTACAGGCATGGTTCACTAATAGGGAAAATTGCCATGGCGGATCCCTATAGAGATTTGCGGCTCTTCTAAGGTATTACTTTCAAGGAATTCAATGAGATATTTAAAAAAAATTAAATATTATAACAGAATACAAAATATTTTTCTCCTGATCCCATCTTACGCAATGGAAAAGAATTTCAGGAAATGTATTACATTTTACTTTCAAGTACCCACGACCTGCAACACTAAAAATTGACAAAGCACAGCCTGCATGGTATGCCGTCCACGGGTTTTCTGTGCACACCAGTGCATTAATTCACTTGGACTACCGGAGTTAAGCATTATTTTTTTAAACGCTGTTTAAAAAATTATGACAAACATACTAAATTGGTTACACATCAGATGCACTCAAATGAAACCTGAAGGTTTAAAAATAATTACAAAGGGCTTCGCTTAGTGGCTGGCTGACAGGGAGAAAAACATGAAGATTGAACAGAAATAATTGAACTGAAACTGTCATCAGTAACGAACGGAACTAATAAAACGGCATAATTGCGACAAATTTTTTAACTGCATTACTCAAAAGTAAACATACATACGAATTTCAGAAACTTGGGACTAAACAACATAAAGGGAAATTAAGGATTAATATAAATTTTTGTGCATGCCGAAATTTTTTTTCCCTTTTTACAAATTTGAATGCAATTTATTTTTGACAAAATACAGTTCCATTTTTATTTTAACTCAAAGCACTCGATGTAAATTTATTTCAGAAACTACGTATTTAATAGCACGCCTGGTTGTTTCTTATTAAAATTTCATACGTTTCATGCGTTGAAGTAAAAAAAAAAAACACTAGCGATAACTTCAATTTACCGAAATAATCCTTCAAATGAACACATTAAATGCCGTTTAACCGGCCATTAAGTTAATTAGACCGAAATAACAAAAATATACGGTCTTTAAAGATAAACTGCGACGCTTAATCCTATACTTATGCGGTACTTAAAAATAATTATTACCCCTCAATCAGAACAAACCTTAACCAATGAAAATCTAAGTTTCTTATGGCCAAATCGTGAATTTTTCCATTTTCCCTGATTTCTTCTGAAAGGAAAGTCTCTCTGTTAGTTTTACTCGTCATGTATTAACATTCACAGCTGTTATTAAGATAACTGTTCAATATTCAAAGAAGTTCGGATATATTCAGTAATAAATAAATAAATAAATAATAATAATAAAAACCTACTGAAAAAATATTGCTCATTCTTCTTAATTTATTTTTAATAAATAAAAGGCCCTACATATCTTGTCAATTTTACATCAGAGATACGCGCAACACAATGTAGTGATAAATAGAATGTTTATACATCAACAAGACCAACAACTGAAGTTTAACTGCAGACTCGTAACAATGACTTAGCCCAGCGTTCCTTTGGCCAAATCAGAATTGACAAGCACCTGTTTCAGTTCGCTGTTTTTTTTTTTTTTTTTAAACCATTATTGCAAGCACGTGTCATCGGTGATGAAAGGATATTTATTTACATAGACAAGTGGTATTCAACCTAGGGTTCCGCGGAACATTATAAGGGGTTCCGTGATGCTTTAATTATTTACCCGTACCAGTGTACCGCTGGCCTGACTTTTGTGCACAAAGTGGTAGGGGCTGGTCTACTGCGTCTGAAGGGGGAAAAAGCATCCATGTTCAGTTCTGATTTACCTTGTCGCGCATATCTCGATTTATTGCCTTGAGGCCGAATAGAATTTTTACAGATTAACTGCTACTAAAGGTAAACAACTGAAATTAATATTTATAAAATATATTTGTGAGGTGAATTACTATCTGATTTTCAAAGAAAAGGTATCTTAATTTTTCAAATTAGACATAATTTTATATCGTTTGTTTGTTGTTTTGTTTTTCTATAACACAAAAGGGTAATAAAAAAATTGTGCTTTATCAAAATTCGGAGAAAAACCTGAACGAAATCGTTTTTTTTTTTTTTTTTTTTTTTTTTTTTTTTTTTTTAAAATTCGGAACGAAAACCGAAAATCTAAGTGGAAAAAATAACCATTTGATTTATAATAGAATTTTAACTTTTGTTGCAAATTACAATTACATAAAATTTGGCTCAAGTACAATTTCAACAAATACATTTTGTATAAAGAGAATAATTTTCTTTATAATTTATGAATTATTGTTTATTAATTATTTTATAGGAATTTGTTTCCAAAAATATAATGGATAAATGGTTGAAGACCGGAAAATTAAAAGATAATTATAAAGAAGAAATTACGGAAACCGGAAATGTTTCAAATCAAACCATTTCTGAACTTTCGACTTCTGGACTTCTATCTTTAAAAAAAAAGGGCGTAAAACCGACAAGGAAGTTACTTCGACAGAAAATAGTCATAAAAAACGCAAATACGATGACTCTTATTTAAACTACGGATATTATTGTACTGGCAATGAAAATGAACCAAATGGATTGTGGGCCGAATGTGAAAAGGAAGTGACTAACAGTAGTTTAAATTCGGCAAAATTACAAAGACATTTAAAGATGATGCATCCATAATTAAAAGATAAAAACATTGAATATTTTAAACGGAAACGGGACGAGTTTAAAAGAAGAGGGCAGGAATTTTCAAAATACATGTTGAATGATAACAAGGCATCATTGGAAGCCTCCTACCGCGTTAGTTATTGAATTGGTAAAGCAGGAGAAGCTTACACGATTGGAGAAAAATTAATCAAACCTTGTGCTAAAGATTTAATTATGCGTAAAATTGGGGAAAAATTTGCAAAAGAAATTGATAGTGTGCCACTTTCTGATACAACTGTTGCTAGACGTATTAAAGATCTATCAGATTTTTGTGAGAAAAAATTAATATGTCGTTTAAAAAATCTCCACATCGATTTACATTATAATTAGACGAGTCTACCGATGTTGCTGGTTTGGCAGTATTAATTGTTCTTGTACGTTATGTTTTCGACTCAACTGTTTACAAGGATTTACTCATGTGTACACCTATTCCAGGTGAGACTACAGGTGAACACATTTTTGAAACGATCAACGGCTATATGAAAAAGCATAAATTATCTTGGAATTCATGCTTCCATATTTGCACCGATGGTGCAAAATCGTTGCTCGGGGTAAATAAAGCTGCAATATCGCGAATAAAAGCAATAGCTAGCCACTTACAACTTTCTCATTGTTGCCTTCATCGTCATGCTGTTGCAATTAAACGAATGCCCAATGATTTGAAAGATGTTCTTGATAATGTAGATAAGATTGTCAATTACATCAAATCAAGAGATTAAAATTCCCGGTTATTTAAACTACTTTGTGAGGAATTATCTAGGGAGCATAAGACATTACTTTTGCACACAGAGGTACGATGGCTATCCCGTGGAAAAGTTCTAAATCAATTATACGAACTGAAAGATGAAATAAGAATTTTTATAATTGAACAAAAACATGAACTTGCGGATAAATTAAACGACGATAATTGGATGCAAAGTATGGTATATATTGCTGACATTTTTTCCATTTTGAATGAAATGAATATTTCATTGCAAGGAACAACAACAAATATTGTGAAAGTTAATAACAAAATTGAAGCAATGATTTCGAAGCTCGATCTATGGAAAACATACGTATGCAAATAGAAACGATTTGCAATGTCTTCAAAAACTGAATGATTTCTTGGCATCAAACAAGCTTTTTCTTAACAGTGCAGTTCAAAAATTGATTGTAGAACATTTATCCCACTTGCATAAAACTTTTAGAGATTATTTTCCGTCAACTGAATTGTCATATATATGTGGATTCAAAATCCATTTAAAATTTTAATTTAGAAGAAGATAATAATCTGCCTTTCCAAATGTTTGTATCAGAATGCTTCACGCATAACCGAGCAGTTCGGTAATAATAGAACTCTCGTTGGAGAGTAATTTCTTAGTAACCTTTAAATGTAAATACTGTACACCAGAATTAATTTTGTAAATAACGTGCATTAATTTAACCTGATCGTCGGAACTGAAGAAAAGTATGCATCATTGAAGACAATTCCCTTGAACATCTCCCAGCGCAAAATTTAGCACCTCGAAGATCATTCTGACTGTGCCACTGCTTCCGTGAATGAGAAGTGCCAGCCGCACACGTAAAATTAAATCGCAAGAAATGTAGCCAAAAGTATAAATAAACTGATAATACGAAGATCCAAAGATTGCAGATAAAATTCTATCAATAATAAACAGCAAATAAGCTAAAATAAGGTACCGTCTTCATGGATATACGCAAATATTCAAGACACTAGAGAAAACTCATGAATATGGCAATTTCCCAGAAACACAAACACAACAGCTTTTTTTTAAATATTAATAATTATATATGCGTGTCCTTAATAAATGTCAAAAGTATGAGTAATTCAGTCAATCAACTGCAAACAGACATGAACAAGTGTTATGCCCAATCAATCGAAATGTACTTTTACATATTCATGCCATTTCTCGTGGGAAAGGAACCCCCCTATTCTTCAATTCGGTGTCGCTTTTATCAGAAATGCGATCCCAGAGTTAAAAGCGGGATGGCGTAATTGTAAATGCATCTGAAATTCACTCATGCAAAACAACTGATTAGCATGCACAAACTGAGAATACGTTTTATCAGATGCGCATTCACTCACGACTGTTTTGAAACAATTCAGTGGTCGCGGTAAACACATTGTCAAAACAATTTACAGTTGATATTAAATGCACAGAAGGCCTTCCCCTCCGAGAGATCTCCTAGCGAATACTTTAAATCTTGCTGTTCCTGTTCCAAGTTGGTAAGCAGAGACGTGTGGCTTTCTATTTGTTTAGAAGGAAATTTTCACAAGCAAATGCGGAATTAATCGGAATTTCTCTCTATAAATTCTCCGTCATACAGGATTACCAACTAAAATGCTGGATTAACCCTTCAGCGGGCGCGCCAATTTTTTGGAACACCAGCAGGCGCGCGTGGCACAAAGTGCAACGTCTTTTTCAACCTTGATTATTACTTTTGTAATAAACTTTTCCTTTTGAAAATGAAAATAATAATTCTGAGTTTTATGAAAAGATATAAAATATTGATAATATTGAGATATATTTATAATTAAAGGCCAAAGAATCCAGATAGAATCTCATTTTAAAACTGTCCGGTTTGTTGGATCTGAGAACAACTTGCGAATTGATTCCTATTATCTCCAAAAACCTAAAAAACAATGAGATTGTCCATCTTCGTGATATACGGGATACCGTGTAATAGCTGCACATTTGATAGACTACATCAACTCCTGCTTTTGTCGTATTGATGTAATCCAGAATAATCGCTGGTTTACCACGGTTAAATCACGACTAACAATGAATGGAAAGGAATACAAGGGTCAGAAAATCAGACCTGCATTAGAGAGGGTGTAGCTATACATAGAAACTGCTTAGAACATTCAAACCTTACATGTAAAAACAAACCATTCAAAATTGCGAAAATATTGCACTCTGTACCCGGGCGCGACCGCTGAAGGGTTAAAGGTCAGAAAAAGAAGAAAACATTTAATAAATCACTTCTAAATATTGGAACGGGATATCAAATTTCATCGCTGTTCCCTGGCAATGTCTTAGAGAACACGAGAAAAAATTCTGTGGAAAAAGGACAGTATGACATATTTTTTATAACTTGATTGAAAGAAATGTAGCTCTCTCACAGGATAATTACTAAATAATACTAAATGATTATACTACATTATTCCTACCTATACTATTACTACCAATGCTATTGTTGGAACGTAGGCATAATACAAGAAGTTGAAGATATGTCTTAATGGCAAATAGAAAAATTATTTTAGGTAAAGTTTTTGGCCTTTGTAGGACTTTTAGTCATTTAAATAGTAATCAAAATTTGATGAATAGAAAAATTTGAAAACTAAGAAAATATTTGCATAGCTTAGCTAGCTTCATGTAGCACTTTATCTGCTTGTATTTTTATCTCTTTCTTTCAAAATTACCATTTACAATTTTTTTCAATTTTCTTTTTTGCTGTCGAAATTTGGAAGCACTCTAGTAGCTTTGAATATAACATCGGCTCTGACTAACCTTGAATCTATGTAACTCAATTTTTCTTCATGTAAATCACTCATCCTTCTATTAAAATAGGAAATAAAGTTCCCTCCATTATACTATTTTCCGGACGATGGCCGAACGACCAGGGCAATGGCTTTCAATACCAGAGTCTGTGGGTTGGAGTCCCATTATTGTCATGGATGTTTGTAGCCGTTAGGGATTATCTTTAACCTGAAGGTCCCGGTTTAATTATCCCACGTATAGCAAAAAATGACCATTAGTAGCGCTCTCAACCAACCCATATACTATTACTACATAACACAGGGCAATAAACTTAATTTGCAGTATTATGACATAATTCAGAAATATTGATATTGCTGTATTAAAAAAATACTAAGTTTAGTACAAACGGAATAAGAAATACATAGGATGGAACTTAAATAGTGGCAACTAGGTACGTACAAAGTATACAGATGAGATAGAGGGGTGAAACTTCTATAGCCCTTCAAAATGTAACCAGCATTATTTAGCAACCGTTGTTAACACTCTGGAAGCTGCAGGATGCCGTTGGAAGCGCCTGATCTGCTGATCCTTCGAATGGAGTGGTCTACAGCCTGCAGAATCTCTGGTAGAATCCACGAAGCGGTTCCTTCATTTTGGGGATGACATCAAAGTCATTGGGACTTAGGTCCGAGGAATATGGGGAATGGTAGAGCATTTTCCAGCCCCAGCGAGGAAGCACATCAGCTACAGTGTGCGCACAAGCATTTTCCTTCCATCAGTACGATGCAACAAATTATTTCGTACAATAGACCGGTAACTAAAACATGGCTGTGTTCATCCTGACACTGTGCAGGCGTGTGATGTTTGTGGGGAGAGCGCATTCGCTCTCAGGCAAGGCAGGTATGTGGCGTACGTGTGGTGTAAGCTGCTTTCCTGGGTTCTGTTGCGTGGGGGCTCTACAACAGTGTCCATACCTAGTAGATCACGTTTGTTTAAGTATGTTAATATATACACACAGAGTTCAAAATGAGCTCTTTTAGGACAAAGAGTTGTTGAACAATGCGATTATCACAAATTATCTTTTAAAATACGTGTTTTACACAGAGTTAACCAAAATTAGTTTTACTAACTATTCAACTACTTTGATATACGCAGACAATAGAGGCGTTATTGCCTTTGCCGTAACACACGATATAGTTCCCCCCCCCCCCCATGACTTGAACCAATAGCCATTAAATTGCTTTTAAAATCAATGGCATAATTATAAAATACACATCCCTCAAAATAAGAATAATTTTTACGGAGATAAAATAACATTTCCAGCATTCTGAGAAAATTATAATCACATTTAGGTTGTTAATAAATTAATAAGGTTAATAAATTATATTTATTTAAAACAAAAACGTCAACTCAGTTCCACATTTCTCCTCTCCCTCTCTCTCTCTCTCTCTCTCTCTCTCTCTCTGTGTGTGTGTGTATTAATTACTATACAATAAAAAGTAATAATACTGAGAATTCTTATATTCATTTGGTATAACAGACAAAAGATCAAATATATTATACATTAAATATAAATAGGATCAATAGAATAGACAAAAAAAATAAAATATAAAAAAACTCGCTTAAGCATTTCGTCTTCACGCTGAACATCTCTGATTCAAGTAGTCCATGTTAATTTCAGGGTATAACATTCCACATACGAAGTTGTTTTGATCTGCTCGGAGTACGCAGCACCTGGCCAAACGGAAACCACCTGCAGAGAATGGCGAGTGTGTATATTTTTTTTTCTTCCGGCAATCTTGCGCTCTAAACCCTTTCTCTTAAAGGATATCTTTTAAATCATTTAGATGGAGCTCTTTTTCTAACCTCCATTGAACTTAAACGTAAGAATGCATCACCTGTTGCCTGTTGGGTAACTCTAATTAAAACTCTCTTTAAAATTAAAATAGAAACGCATCCTTTGAACTGCGGAGAACATCATGCATTATTATTATTCGGTTCACAGGAACTGTCATTGTATTTGGTGAAGGAAAAGAATTGTTTTTAACACGAACGGGCGTGAAAATTTTCGGAAGGACATGGGGCGAGGGGGGGATAAAAGTATTTTAAAAAAAAAAACCTCTATAAAATATAGACAGTGATGTTATTTTTCACCACAACTCTCTTTCTTTAAAGCATCTTTCTCACAAAGCATTAAATTAAATTAAAAAACTTAAAGGACTTGGTATGTATTGAAGTGCTAGACCAGGGGTGACAAACTTGTTGCTCGCGACGAACATTTTTGCGGCCCAGCCAATATATTGGAATATATATAATATCCCTCCAATATATTGTCCAATATATTGGAGAAGAGATGTCAAGTGTCAGGGCATAAACATTAAATTTTCCTGTTCTTTTATATATGTTTATTATAATGTATTATTTAAAATAAACCTACGTTTCTATTAATATTGATTTTTTTTTTTTTTTTATTTATTTAATTTAATTTAATTTTTTTTTTTTTTTTTTTTTTTTTGGGGGGGGGGGCCCACCTATAGTTAAACCTTGTTTGTTTGGCCCAAGTTAGCCTTTGAGTTTGACACCCCTGTGCTAGACAGAACTTTAAAAAAGAATGTAATTCCTTTTTCATTATTACAAATGAGCATTCTTATATTTATAAACAAAGTTGCTGAGAAAAGATTTCTAAAGCCACATAAAATTGTGTATCGTGACTAGAAACACATGTAAAATAAATTGAACGAAACATTTCACCATAAATGGACATGCCATTCATGGTGAACGAGATTTATTTCGAGAATAAATTAATGAACAGACCTCTCGACTTAATTCACGATATCCAATGAAATTTCTGGATTTTGGCGCAAAGCTAACCCGCCCTGTAAAAATGAAACGCTGTTTTGGGTATATTACAGAAATGGAAGTAAAAACAATTTATATTATTTACTATTTATACAAACACTTATATCATATATTTAAGATATAAAAGTGGGATACGCAAAACAGGTAAACCCAGAAACAGATAGCTTTTTTAACCTGAAGTTTTTACAGTGTGAAAGCCTTGCAGCCAGCAGGCGCTCTTCCGCGAATACATAAGTAGATGCTATTCCTTTTCTGTTAAAGTACTACACCTAAACATGCTTTCACGGTTGCAAAAAAAAACATGAAATGACGAACACAAAAAATACACGAGGTGCAAGACATCCATTATGACGTTTGATGCTCAGCGAGTCATGACTTCAAATTTGCTCATTGAAAAGTGATGCAGGGTAAAAAAAGACGATGCAACTCGAAAGATAAAAATTGATGAACCAAAGGAGCAGAGATCTAATGCTCTGTTTACCTTTAAAAGGCTTTAAAAATTAAATTTTACGACAATTTCGTGGCCACAGTGAAGTGGATGCACAAATATCATACATACGGAACTAATGCATAAAAAAAAATACGCACGGAAGCACGGTTAGAAAAGGAATGATACTACTCAACCCCTTTTCTTCACATACTCGTATATATTTCAATGAATGAGGCAGTTCTCAAACGTAAACACGCTTCAGTAAGTTAGAATGATGCATTTTTCCTCGCGGTGTTTTGACAGAGGATTTTTGATTTCGTGGAATCTTATTCGCGACTTAGATCTCCGAGGAGAGAGATTTTTCTTTCAGTAGATTTAAGTACAGTACATGCCGAATGAAACAAATATTCACATAGATAACGGTTCACTAATTCAGAATAGGACAAAATAGTTCATCGCGTCAAAGTTCCTCTACAATTTAAAAAATAATTTTCCCAAGCCCCTGCTTGGACTTCTCTGACTATACATAATAAAACTTCCAGGCTATTTTAAGAAGCATGAGAATTTCAGTTGGGAAAAACTTCAGAACCTTCAGAACAAGAAACATACACACATATATTATATATATATATATATATATATATAAATACACACACACACAGTGGTACCTCGGTACTCGTCAATTGGTTCCAGAAGGCACGAGTACCGAACACATTTTTTCCATAAGTAGTAACATAAATTGAATAATTCGTTCCTGAAAACCAGAAATTCCACATTTTTCTAAGCAATTTATAAATTGGTGGACTTTTTTTTTTTAAATACAAAATCTTTAAACTAGACAGACATAATTTAAAACACCTGCTGGTCCATAAGCTGGAGCAGAGGAATTGTGTTAGGAAGCAAGAACTTCACTATTATGAAATTTAACTCCTCCTGCAAGTCGCCCTCCACGCCCAGAGGGTGAGCAGGAACATTGTTCATTGTTAGGAGAACATTCAGAGGCAGTTTCCTGCAATTTTTTTTTCTAAACTGGGGACAAATATTTCGTTAATCCATTCGATGATGAGCTGCCTGGTTAACCAGAATTTGCTATTGGCCCTTCACATTACACTTAATTTGCCTTATATCACGTTTTCTCTTTTGAAAACTCGAGGGGTTTCACTGTGATAGCCTAGTAGCATTCCCATTTAATAACAGACTGAGCCTGTCTTTCAGCGGCTTGTGCCCTGGCATTACCTTCTCTTCTTGAGTGAAGTAGGTTCTGCATTTTCTCCAAAAATAAAACAGTCTGTCAGTGATATATATGTTGTTGTTGTGGCTTATGCCCCTTGACCGACAGTATATCATATCCAAGTCCATAAAGGTTATTGGGCAGAAAGGTGCAGCTCCGGTTTTGAATAGCACCACAAGGGTCGGAGTCCGACTTGGCTAAATGACCGGTCCCGTAATTTTGAACCGAAACCAGTGACGAGACCGGTGCACTTGACCTAGCACCTCCAGAGGTAAATTTTGAGAACTTGGAGGACACTGCAGCCACGACAGGTTTTTCGTGCACCAGCCGCCATTAGAGTCCACGACGGTGGATTTGTCAGCGACCGGCATCGAACTAGTGACGTTCAGATCACTGGCTCGCTGCGTTTGCCAACTGGGCTACCGCGCCCTAGTGATTATATATATATATATATATATATATTATATATATATATATATATATATATATATATATATATATATATATATATATATATATATATATATATATAAAGCAGTTTTAGCATGTGTGACGAGTATCGAAGAATTTTTCCAGTGCGAAGAATATCCAATGCGTAAATATCAAACATTTAGCATGTAATATTTCGAAGCTAGCAAACAGATTGTGCCAGAAGCACAATAGTTCAAAATAAAGTCCAAAAATAAATGAACCAGGGAAAAGATCTTAAAAAGGATCAAAACAATGAATCCAAAATGAAGCACAATCATCCAAAAATGTGTTATAATAGACTTAGTCAGTACAATTCAAAACTGGTGCCACAATCATCTAAATGGTTCACAATCATCTAAAATGGTTTGAAGTTGTGGCAATTTCCCCCCCCTCGAGGCGAGTAGGAACACCATTAAAATCGCCGCTAGCCGTGAACCGATGCTAAAGAATGGCAGACCCCGCGAGCGGAAGAGGACCACAATGGGCACCTCTTCGGGACGCATTCCTGGGATGAAAAGAGGAGACAGTCTGGCGCCATATTTTGACAGTGGCCGACAATGACAGTTTACGCCCTGAAACGAGATCGCTAATGAGTGAGCGGGCGATGAAGATGTAATAATCGGCATCGTTTTTTGCGCACGGCTAGACGCTCAGCCTATCCGGAGCGAGCTATAGAGAGGAGGCTAGAAAGAATTCCGCCAGGGATCAAGTTTTTAAAATAAGCCGACGAGGGCTTGAAGACGAGTTTTGTGCGGAGAGTTTTTCCTTAGAGAGTTTAGGAGTGATACCTGATCTCCTAGCTCCACGCACTTTTAAGTGACTTGTTTTTTGTGAGGCTCTGCCCTCTACGTGAGAAGACCCTTTTTCACCGAGAAAGGTCGGGGAAACCGATCGGAACTTGATCTCCCCAATTGTGTTATTTCAGAGAAGCTGCTAGCTTCCAGTGGACGAGTGCGGGCCCTTTTTTCTGTGACCTGACCAGCAGTTCGTCGCCTCGTTTTAGCGACAGTGTGCTCCATCCTTGAGAGACAGATGACGATTCCTACTCCAACTTCTACGGACTGCTTTGTATATATATTATTCGAGATCGCGGCCTAACCGTGTTTATTAAATAAAACTGAAATCCTCATTATCTTAAAAGTCTCTATTTTAGTAAGCTGTCTACCTTACACGTAACCTGTGACGCTACCTAAGTGTCTGCTTTTGACACAAATCGCAGGAATACGTTACAAAGTGTAATGTTTGCGCACGCAACATGAGAAGGCTGTGGTTAAGAACATGCTGCTAGAACGTAGATAAAAACATCATCTTTCATGTAGTGTAAGAGACAATGTATTCATTTTTAGAGCCACATAGTTATAACCACAATGAAACATATGGAAATAAAGTAAAATTTAATTTTAGAACGTGGTAAATGGGTTTAATAGGAAAAATTTACTGCTGAAGTTAACACACAATATTCTAAAGCTCTCAATGAATAAAAGCACTTAAATAAGACAGCAAGACGGCTTATAACGGAAAAAATGCATTTTGTTTGTTATGGTAATGAACATATTTTCCTGCGACAACATTTTTCTGTTTGGGACCTAACGACTAAATGTATTTCAACCCTATTGTAAAGTGGAAAAAATTCGGTTATCTCGATACTAACCTCTACCACCGTGTAGGTATTGCTTGGGGTCGCTGGTAAAAAGGATGACAGTAATAAACTTACGTTCATTACTCGACTTGAGTTAACAACAAACTGCAGGACTGAAACATGCCACAAGCATCTAGCTTACCAACCTAAAGAATCTCCTACCTAGAGAGCTTACTTTTACTTAACACCATGCGTTAACACGGTATCTGAGCCAGGAGGGTCTTCGGTGCCAGATCATGAATAAAAGACTTTATTTCTCCCCAAAAGATAGGACTAGACGTAACCACTGTATGCATATTTCAAGCATTCGAAAACAATACAAATATCAATGATAAAAACGAAAGCGAGGTAAGGGTGACTTCTTATTCAAACTCTAGAAAAGGATTTGGAAAAAATATATATATAAACAAAGTACATTAAATTATTCAACTAAATAATTCTGTGTGAGTTTTGCAGCCTAGTTCTGGGGGCCTATCTACCCTCCTTACGTTTATCTAAATGGGAGTGCCGAGGGCAATGTGAAAGCTGAACAAACGATTTCTTGCTTTCGGTAGGCACAGCTGTATAAACAAAGGCGTAAAAGCGTGCGACAAGGATTTACCTTGGGTTCGAGTTGAAAGGTTGTACATTTCCCGCTATATATACGAAATATGACACATAACTGCAGGAATATCCATACTTATTGTAAAAACAAATCACACATGTTGATAGCCTTGCGAGACAAGGATTTAATCTACTTCGGATACTCACAGTAAAAATTATTTAAATATAAACTTTCTTAGACGATCGCACAAAAGGAGCTTACTTTTCACTTTCAGCAGTTTCTAACCTTCAGCATAAACGTAACAAAAAGGATGAGATACCATCAGGTGAAAACACCCTTCTTTTCATTTTGCCTCTTATTTTTTTCATAATTTTTACTTATTGTTTCACTGACAGTCGCCAGGACAAAAACGAACTTATGTTTGGTCATTTCATGAGCTAGCTTGAGGAAAACTAAAACTGGAATCTTCAATCGTTTTACATTTCAAGAAAAAGAACATTTAAAAACTGTGTTTAAACGGTTTCACCAACTTCCCTTTGACACACTTTCGGAATAATACAGGCAGATTCAATAAATAAATTTACTTTTTCTAACTCCACCTACGTTGAAACATTCGCAAATATGATGTGGTGTTTTAATAGAATTTTGTGAGTTTCGTTGAAGAAGATAATGCTGCGACTTAATGAGGAGATGATTATCACTTAACACCTGTCGAAATACTGAAGTTCCGGTTTCAGCACCCTAAGTCAGCTCATTTGTTTCAAGGAGAAAGGGGGAAAAAATTGAAAGACATTGTATGGCACAGTCTTTGCTGTTAAACGAGTGCACGCATGCCACTCTTTTGTTCTAATCCCAAAATTATGAAGTTGTTTACTTTTAAACTTTTCAAAAATTTTTCAGCACCATTTGTCGAAATTGTAAGGACATGTTTAAAGATTTTTTTTTCTTTTTGTAATGAAAATAGTAGCATCTAATTAATGCAGTTATAAATATTTAATTTGCGATTCCCTAAGAACAACACACGTGAAATAAACTTTTTTTTATAACAAATTAGAATAAAGGCAAAAAATATGAAATTACTGGAGATACAGAAGTTAATAATATTTTAATTACGCAAACATAAATTTACAACACAAATTTTCTTGGGGAAAAAAACTGGTAAATGAACTAAACCAATGATGAATAACTCTGATGGTGCATTTCATTAAAGTATTTGCAATTTATGAGACTTCCAACTCTACTTTACAGCTAAATTAAACCAGATTTTTCTAAACTAAATGATCGTCACGACAAACTATTGATAAATTATGTAACTTTTTTTATGCAACATACTCAGTCAACCTGCTGTGTGAACGAAGAAAAATGAAAAGTCTCATTTCTGGTCGTTGGCAGATATTATGAAGATAAGACAAGGGACTTAAAATAGTTCACTTTAAATTTTTCGGATTGTCGATTTATCAACAATCCTTTCAGCCACGAAACTTCAACCGAAAGAACCCCAGGTTCGGCCTTGGTTCACCTTCAACCGTAGAATAAAAAAGCACAAATGTTTCCATTTAAATGCGGTTCCAGGTGTTAAAAAGTTCATGGTCTCTAAAGATTCTTAATTTTTGTAAAAAATGCAAGGGTTACAAGGACCTTAAAAATATTAGGTACTTCGAAAGACTTATAATGATTTTTAAGATACGAGGGCACCCTGATCAAGTGACACTCTAAAAAAAAGTAGAGAATTAAAGCGACTTCTGTCAAGCAGCAACTCAATCACAGGTTCCACTCAGGCGGGAAGAATGTGATGACAATTAAGGAAGATAACGACATGGTCTGTTGGTGTAATGCTGGAACACATATCCGGAAAGTTAGAGGACCGAACTGGTAATTTGAATCTTGAGAAATATGTTAATCATGGGATCTTCGTATATATCACTTTGCCAAATTAAACTTAGTTTAATTTAAAAAACCAGCTAATTAAAAAATGTAGATAATTATGATCATTCTGAAATTCGTTTTAAGTATTAGTTAAATACCTTTTTTATCCTCGAGTTTCAGAATTTTAAACTATAAGTCGTTAACTATGCGAATCTCTGGCTGTCGTGGTACATTCAAATACCTCAAAAATTTGAATTCAGGCTAAAAGTACTTTATTGAGCACATGTATTGAAAACACGAGTGATGTTTCTGTATATGCGAACAACTGTTTGTTTAAGAATACTTTAAGTATTATTTAAATTTTGTAGAAAAGTCAATTTTATTTTATTTTCAGTTGAAAAACAATAAAATTTCTTCTAACACATTTCATGGTTATTTAGATAGGGTTATGCTACTTTATCGTGTGTGCAAGAGCTATTTTATTTTTTTTAATTAATTTTTCCAATGTTTATCCTGAACATCATACTGCAATGAAGCAGCATGTAAAATAAGGCTATTAGTCGAGCAGCACTTAAGTCACAATTCATATTATGAATTCTAACACCGTAAAACCCCTGTTCATGTAACGTATTCAGTAATACCTAATTTTAAAATGCATGCACCATGAATGAAGGCCCCGGATATGAGAAAACCAAACAGCGTTTTATATAAAATAGCACAACGCCACAGTCAGTTGATGGAGAAAGCCTTACCGAGCAAACATCCCCACATTTTTTCGCAGAGAAAAATTGTCGTCGAAATTGGAAATCTATTATCGCTAAAACCATAGTGTTTCCATGGCACCCACGTTTGGTTTTTAAACCGCTCCTCGCAGATTTAAAGAAAATTCTGCACCTAATAGCAATGTCTTCAGTCTTTATTGGTCCATTTACTTAATAAGCCCCGGTAAAAGGGAGGGAAAATATCAGCTTCCGAAATATAAATAAATCTCGCCTTCCATGCATTTTCGAAGTTCGCATTCCAGTTATTGGAAAAAAATTCTTCTCGAGTTTCCATAGTGACTCGGCATACAAATGTAGTCATACCATTATTCTATCTGACGTCTGTTTCGGCAGAAATGACTATTATATCGTGATAGTTATTGATTGTGAAAGTTGGTGATGGAAATGGGTGAGGTGACTTATAAAAAGACTCGGTAATAGATATAAAAAAAAAAGTAAATTAACTCCGCTCTCCATTAATAATCGCGGGATAAGAATAGGGAACATTTTTTGCTGCTGTTATGCTCCTGATATTTTTATCCTGTAGTGTGTGGCAAATATATCAGGAGTTTTAACTAAAATTTTAGATCAACAAACGTAAATTCCGAATTTTTAAACAATGTTTCTCCCTTTCAAATTTGTGTTTGAAATTTCTCTAGCCGGCCACCCCTCAAAATGGCCATATTTTGTCCAGACCCTATTCGACTCAATAGAGTAAGAGACGATTATATATATATATATACACACACACACACACACACACACATACATACACCCCCCCCCCCCCCCCCACTAGAGAACCAGAAAAACTGGTGCACCTGCCTAATATCGTGTAGGGACCCCACGAGCACGCGGAAGTGCTGCAACACGACGTGGCATGGACTCGACTAATGTCTGAATGTATCCTGGAGGCAATTCAGACCATGAATCCTGCAGGGCAGTCCACAAATCCATAGGTGTGCGAGGGGATGGAGATCTCTTCTGAACAGCAAACTGCAAGGCATCCCAGATATGCTCAATAATGTTCATGTCTGGAGATTAAGGTGGCCAATGGAAGTGTCTAAAGTCAGAAGAGTGATCCTGGAGACACTTGGTAGCAACTCTCGACGTGTGGGGTGTCGCATTGTCGTGCTGGAATTGTCCAAGCCCGTCGAAATGAACAATGGACATGAATGGGTGTAGATGATAGGACAGGATGCTTATGTACCCGTCACCTATCAAAGTGGTCTCTAGACATATCAGGGGTCCCATATCACGCTAACTGCACACGCCCCATACCATCACAGAGGTTCCACCAGCGTGAACAGTCCCCTGTTGCTACGTACGGTCCATGGATCATGAGGTTGTCTCTATACCCGTACACGTCCATTCGTTCGATACATATGTGATGAAGCGCTTTCGATTTGAAAGAAAAATTAAAATTTTTAGAGAGATAAAGTGATCGAAGGCTGTTTTCATCACATTTCGGTTAGAATGCTAGGAAGCCGCCTTTGATAAGAGGACGGAACAGTAGTCTGTACGCTTAGCCAATTTAAAAGCGGCGGTGCGCGATAGGGGGTAGGTGATTCCAGACGCAGATAAGGAGATGGCACCAGGGTTTGACATTAAAGTAAAATACCCTATTGTAAAGGATTTATTGGACTTGTAGACCGCAAAACACGTGGACTGGACTTTGGGTGGTCTCTGTATGACGTAATTAAGACGTGCATGGGTTATGGGATTATCCAATCCGAGAAATGAAAATGGAGGCTAAGTGGTGGATTTTTGAAAGCTTTCCTGAATGGATTAGGAGTCACGAGAAGGCGTGGACTTTGTTATAAAAAAAATAAATAAATAGAAGACTTAGAGTTTTTTTCGAAGATTCTCTTCTGCGTGCGGGCCCGGTTGACTTTTCCCGGTGCTTTAGCATTGCAGAGGGATGAAGAGATTGGAATTTCAAAACGTCGGAGACCGGTTGAGCATTCCCGGGAGTTGTCCGACAGTACGAGAAAGAGGTTTCGTTTTCCGGAAACCGGTTGATCTTTCCTAGTGCCTTAGCATCGAAAGTGATGAAAAGATTGGCAGTTTTAAATATTGGAGATCCGGACGAGTCTTCCCGGAGCTGAGAGTGATTTTGAGCAAGAGAATAGAAACGGGGTTATAGAGAGGATGCGCCTTAATGTTGGAGATCTGGTCGAGTCTTCCCGGAATTGAGCGTGACTTTGGATCAAGAGAAGTCGATGTCATTATTTTCCTGATGAGTGCCCCATCATTTTGAAAAGAGTAGAAGAATACCCACGACAGCCTAGAGACGCAGCGCACCCACTACCTAGAAGGAAGAAGCGATACCCCATGCCTAAGCAGAGCTTCGACGCCAGAGTCCCAGTGCTGTATCGTCAAACTGAGTGAGTGAAAGTTAAATTTTGTTTTGTTCAGACCCCACCGAGCTAAAATGAAAGATTAGTGCGGGAACAGTGTTTTTTGTAAAGATAATTTTGATGAATAGGAGTTCTTGGCTATGAGTTGGTTTAATAATTATATGCTCCCTGAATCCAAAAGGTGTAGATTTAATTAAATACCTGTCATTCGATATGAATCGAGGAGAAAATGCTAAAAGATTAGTAAAATGTGTAAACTGTGTGCGAAGATTTGGTAATTCAGTTTTTTTTTTTGTAAATAGATAAGGTTGTAAATAAAATCAATTTTATTTTGTTACATTGGAGTCAGTCATCTTTATCTTCGCAGTTGACCTAAAGGAAAGTTATTACCTAGTTATTAGAAGCAAAGTTATTTGAATTGATCGTTTGCCAGAATGTCTAGAACCTTGGGTTGTATTCAACCAAATAAATAAAAAAAAACACAACGCACCCAAATACCTATAAATTATAAATAATTTGTACTAACCCAAATAATATACGAATCTCGCCCAAAGAAATAAATAATTTTAAGACAGGCAACACGACAAATGGTGACCGTGACTCAGTCTCATGGTGTGTTAGGGACTTTAGAGATAAAAATTTTTTTTGTTTTTCAAAGTGAAGGGAGCCGCGTATTAAAATTATTTTGAAAGCGCGCGATGTTTGAAATTTAAATGTGTATTTGCCATATTTAATTTTGAAGGTATATGAATAAGTGTATGAAATCACAATAAATTTTTTGTTCGGTAAATGGTCCCGACCAGGATAATAAAAATAATTTGTGTTAGGCTAGAATCGTGAAAATTTTTTTTGCTTTACAAAAAAACAGTTACAGTTTTTTTTTGTCTTTAAGAAAATTTTTGGTCTTTACAAATTTTGTGGAGAAGGGAGCAGCGCGTAAGAATTTTTAGAGCGGGAGTGTTTTGAAAATATGTTCGTATATTTGCCACAATTATTATTATTGAGTGTAATTTTGTTTTGAAGAGTGTGACAATATTGATTTTATGTTAAGATTGTTTGAAGTATGAATATATGAATGCAAATATTTTAGTTTTAACTAAGTGAATTAAAGAGTGTTTTTAGAAAGAGTTTGTTGAGTTGGTTAAAGATAGATAAGAAATACTTATGTTATGATTTATATGAGGTGTTTAAAATTTATGTATATTGTAGATATTGTAGAGATGATAGATTGAATTGAGGTGTATTTTTGAAAAATATTTTGAATAAGTTAAGAGTAGTTGATGACAGAAAATATGTTTGATATCAGTTGATAGATAATATTTAAGTGTGATTTTGAAAATTCTATTGAAATGAGAAAATCAATAGATAGTTAAGATTTGAGTAACAGTTGAGAAATTATTGAATTGAGTACAAGTGTGTTGATCGATAGTAATTAGTGGTACTTGGTATAGATATGAATTCTTTGAAAAGACAAGTGTGTCAATTTAAGTATAGAATTTGTCAGATAATATTTTTGCAATTACATTGAGAATAGAATTGTGTTTCGTTTTGATTTTGTGCATATATGTGTATTTTAGGGGAAATTAGCGTTTTTTTTAAGTTTGGGATTGTGAGTCATAGTTTAATTACGTATAAAGAATTTGAATGCATAATGTTAGGAGAAGTAATATTATAATGAGAGAATTCTTGCATATTGAGTAATGATAGGTAAACGAATGATCGGTAATGTGAGGTGTAAAATTTAAAAATTGGAGTTATTTGAGTTAGATCAAGAAGGTTGTATCGCGAATGTGTTGCGAAGCCATCGTCAGTTGGGTAAAATTGAAATAGGAAGTTTAGATAAAAAATTAGAGTAGAGGTGATTTTGAATGAAAGATGGTTAACGGTAAGCAAAAGCGCAAATCATAGTCAGATTTGTTTCAGTCTATAAACGATAAATAATGTGAGGTGGATTATATTGCATTTAATCTGCCAAAAAGGTTATAGCTGAAGGAGTGCTGAGTTAAGAATGTAAAATAAGAGTTTTCGATACATTGTTGGAGTAGAGGTCTTTATAACGAAAAGAGGGTTAGTTATAGGCATAAATGTTCAGAATTGCCACAGTATAAAAAACTAAACTTTTTGATGGATGGATTGCATTAGTTGTTAGGTGCTATGAAAATAAAATTTACGATTGTTTACCCTGGGTTGAATAATAAGTCAGTGTAGTGAAGTTTTAGATATGAATTTAGTGAAGCATGAGCGTAGAATTAGTAGAGATATGTGGTATTAGAAAGATGGCGGTTGTTTTTAAGAATTACGCAAAGTAAAAGAGGGTCGCGACGCGGTGCTTTGTGCAGTTGTTCTAGGAAAGTGCGGTGTTAGCTTTTGTTTACGGAAATAGTATGTTGGGGGAATTATGGTCGGAGAAAGGAGATGTTTTTCGTTTCAAACCTCCCCTCCCCCCCTCAGGAGAGGTGCACGGGGAAAGAACTGTTTTGTGTGCAGGCTGGCTATGTTGTGCCGGGGAGGAATTTTAACAATTTGAACAAAGGAGGTTTTTTTGAAAGTCAAACCGTTTGGTTTTGGTTTAGGGATTCCTCATAACTTGGAAGTTGTTCAGGGCTGCAGAGCTGAATGACCCCAAGGACAATGGGGATTTAGAAAGTAAATTTGATCGATAGGTAGGTGTTGAAGGGTTGTTTACGATAAGGTATGCGAGGTAACTATAAAAATTGGTAAGGATGTTTGAATTTAAAATGTCGCAAATTGTTTAAAACAGCCTTTTTGGAGAATAAATGAAAATTTTTGGCCAGAATTTCATTTATTTATCTAAAATGCTGGGGGAACGAAATAGGTTAATGACTAACTAAAATAAGAAGTTTAAATATGCGGCTTAGGAGACAAAGGCAAATAATAGAGTGGTTGTTTTAATGGTTTTAGATGTTTGGAAAATGAAAAGAATTATGGGTTTTGGTGTTATCAAGTGTTAGTGGTTGAGTTTTGTGGGAATCCTTGGTGCTAAGGGGAGAAAAAAAATTATGTTTCGCAAATCTAGTATGTAGTAGGGGAATTGTGAATTGAATGAGTTCAGATTTGTCGTGCGCTTTTGAATAAGGGAGCTTAGTTTGGTTTTCGTGAGTGAAGTGCGGTGTTTGAAAAAGTTTTGGGCGTCTTTAGCATCGGTTCTTTTGACGATAATGAGGAAATGGGTTTGAATTATGATAAAAAAAAAAAAATATGAGTCTTAGGAAGGTTTCGTAGGAAGGTCATTTGTGAATACTCAATTTATACATAAATATGAATTTAAGTTAATGGATTTGTTTTGAAAGGTACAAAAATATTGTGAGAAGTGTGTTGAAAATGTAACAAAATTTTATATGCTTGGTATTTAGTTGTGAATGTGGCAAATATACTGTGAGATATATTTTAATGTGTTAATTATTTTTGTTTATAAGTAAATTTTGTGAATAATGAGGAATAGTGTTAGAATAGAGTTTAATTGCGTGCAAAATGATATATAGAGAGATGAAGAATTTATGCTTTGTGATAGTGTTTTGGGTCTGAACTCTGCAAATCATGATTTTGTATGGTGATTAGTTATGTCGACATGGTTCATATAGATCTTCGATGTTTTCACTCAGAACATTTGATTAAAAGAATGAACTTTTGAATTCAGAACTCTAATAAGTGCATAGGTTGGTGGTCTTCTCTTACCTAAATTAAAGGTATAGATCACATGATCAAAGAAGGTCAATGGAGTCAGGAGTAAGTGTTTTGATGTTTTGTTTTAGTGTTTATAAACAGTGTATGAGGACTTATGATGTGAACAAGTTTTTTTTTCAGACATGGATGGTAAGAAGTTTTGTAATTGATGTGATTATGTTTTATTGAGTGTCATGAATTATATAAGTAGCACATGAGAATTTTGTAAACTTTTCGAGGAAGGGAGCATATTTTTACGTGTTTGGTGTTTGGTTAGTTTTTTTTTTTCGGAGGAGGGAGCGTATGTGATGAAGCGCTTTCGATTTGAAAGAAAAATTAAAATTTTTAGAGAGATAAAGTGATCGAAGGCTGTTTTCATCACATTTCGGTTAGAATGCTAGGAAGCCGCCTTTGATAAGAGGACGGAACAGTAGTCTGTACGCTTAGCCAATTTAAAAGCGGCGGTGCGCGATAGGGGGTAGGTGATTCCAGACGCAGATAAGGAGATGGCACCAGGGTTTGACATTAAAGTAAAATACCCTATTGTAAAGGATTTATTGGACTTGTAGACCGCAAAACACGTGGACTGGACTTTGGGTGGTCTCTGTATGACGTAATTAAGACGTGCATGGGTTATGGGATTATCCAATCCGAGAAATGAAAATGGAGGCTAAGTGGTGGATTTTTGAAAGCTTTCCTGAATGGATTAGGAGTCACGAGAAGGCGTGGACTTTGTTATAAAAAAAATAAATAAATAGAAGACTTAGAGTTTTTTTCGAAGATTCTCTTCTGCGTGCGGGCCCGGTTGACTTTTCCCGGTGCTTTAGCATTGCAGAGGGATGAAGAGATTGGAATTTCAAAACGTCGGAGACCGGTTGAGCATTCCCGGGAGTTGTCCGACAGTACGAGAAAGAGGTTTCGTTTTCCGGAAACCGGTTGATCTTTCCTAGTGCCTTAGCATCGAAAGTGATGAAAAGATTGGCAGTTTTAAATATTGGAGATCCGGACGAGTCTTCCCGGAGCTGAGAGTGATTTTGAGCAAGAGAATAGAAACGGGGTTATAGAGAGGATGCGCCTTAATGTTGGAGATCTGGTCGAGTCTTCCCGGAATTGAGCGTGACTTTGGATCAAGAGAAGTCGATGTCATTATTTTCCTGATGAGTGCCCCATCATTTTGAAAAGAGTAGAAGAATACCCACGACAGCCTAGAGACGCAGCGCACCCACTACCTAGAAGGAAGAAGCGATACCCCATGCCTAAGCAGAGCTTCGACGCCAGAGTCCCAGTGCTGTATCGTCAAACTGAGTGAGTGAAAGTTAAATTTTGTTTTGTTCAGACCCCACCGAGCTAAAATGAAAGATTAGTGCGGGAACAGTGTTTTTTGTAAAGATAATTTGATGAATAGGAGTTCTTGGCTATGAGTTAGTTTAATAATTATATGCTCCCTGAATCCAAAAGGTGTAGATTTAATTAAATACCTGTCATTCGATATGAATCGAGGAGAAAATGCTAAAAGATTAGTAAAATGTGTAAACTGTGTGCGAAGATTTGGTAATTCAGTTTTTTTTTTGTAAATAGATAAGGTTGTAAATAAATCAATTTTATTTTGTTACATTGGAGTCAGTCATCTTTATCTTCGCAGTTGACCTAAAGGAAAGTTATTACCTAGTTATTAGAAGCAAAGTTATTTGAATTGATCGTTTGCCAGAATGTCTAGAACCTTGGGTTGTATTCAACCAAATAAATAAAAAAAAACACAACGCACCCAAATACCTATAAATTATAAATAATTTGTACTAACCCAAATAATATACGAATCTCGCCCAAAGAAATAAATAATTTTAAGACAGGCAACACGACAACATATATATTTCTTTACATCTAAAATGTCTGTAACTCACACAAACTATTTTTTCCCTTTAATTATTAATTTTTTTTCCTCTCAGGTTTTGTTCGACAGACCCAAAATTAATTTCTATAGTGAATTTAATGAAGTTTGTTCATTTAGTTCATACATTTACCTTTGATATGCTTAAGTAAATCTTATCCGTAACGTGTTTTCAACTGTAGAATCTTTTCTACATTGTGTTTGAAATTTCGCTTGTATCCGGCCCTCCTGGCGCTTCCTGAATTGATTTCTAGTATTAATTTCAAATGCTATAAAAGACAGGAACTTGCCATTAAGAGATAAGCTCTTTGTGTTAAGTTAAAATTTACCTTTTTAGAGTCCCTATACACGCAATCTGATAACCTCAATAATTTGCAGTCGGAGATTAGAAACACTCGCGTCATTAGTCGAATATTGCATAACAGTTTTCTTCTCTTGAAAAAGATACATAAAGCAATATATTTTATAAAATACTGGTGAGCACGATAGGTAATTTTTGCGATAAATCCTGAAATCTCAGACCAAAATAATCCTAATTCAGTGTCTGGGGGCGCACGCAGTATCAAGATCGCTTATAGCATATCTTAACATACCATATAGCATATCTTAACTTATACGACTTTCATGAAATTTTTACAAAAATGTACGCATTTTACGGAGGTAGATCCATTATTTACGATTTTTCTCCATCTATAATTATTTCCTTAAAATTTCCTCTTTAAATCTATCATATATATATATATATATATATATATATATATATATACTAGCTGTACCCGTCCCGGCGTTGCTCGGGTAATGTAATTACCAATTTTTTAGTAGCCTTAACCCTTTGTTAATGGGCGTCGCTGTCATCCTTTTCCTCACCACGATACATTATTTTACCCATATAAATTTAATCCTTTCTCGCACATTTTGGCAAAATTTTTGACATAGGATTACTAATCGAATATCACTGCAATAGTAATCGATTTCCTTGAAAGCGAATATATCACATCCTCCACATGCTGAAATTCTTTGAAATCTTCATAGATTTTTTCCACAAATATACCACAAATTATATGATATTAACTAAGTGCTGGCCAAAAAAATTACGGCATTACTAAATGCTATTTTTTAATCGATTATCAATGCAATAGTAATCGATTTCCTTTAACCACTCAATCCCTCATAGAAAACAAACGCCCCAACGCATCACGTGCATTACGTCGAAAAACTGGTTTTTCTCCTAGTTTCACCCGCTGTACCTTCGTCCGGAAATGAAGAACGAAATCTCCAAAATGAGATTTCTCGCAAGAGTTTCCGAATCATAAAATAAATTATTAAAAAATAACTACAATTTCTAAATTAATTTTGGTTCTGGCTTTCGAAACTGTGATGTCTAGGGTCTCTGAGATAAAAATTTCGTAAAAATGTAACGATATTTACGTATCGATTCGACAATTTGGAAAAAAGGGTCACGGACAAAATTGCGTTTTTTTCCGAAAAACGGGTGCGTACAGGCGATCGAAAAAAATCACAATTAATCGATAAATTAAGACAGACAATTTTAATTGTGATTTCCGTATAGTGTCTTCTTTCCCGTATAGGCTCGTCTGAAAAAAAAAATTCTTGGACGGATACGTTAGGATTTAAGGAGCTTTTACTCGTCCGGGAGCTCCAAATCGCGACTAAATATTTAATTACGGAAAATCTAATTAAAAAATCGAAAAAAGGGCTTCGAGGTGCATAATGAGACCTCGGGAGGCATCTTCGTGTCGAATCTCAAGACTGTCCGACCTGCCGTCTTTGCGCTGCGCCGCGAGCAGACAAAAACTCGGTCACACACACACAGACTTTGCCTTTTATATATAAAGATATATATATATATATATATATATATATATATATATATATATATATATATATATATATATATATATATATATATATATATATAAACACATACATACATACACACATACATACATACATATCTGCGTGTGAGATAAATTTTCAAACATCTTAGTTTGAGTTACGACTTACTCAAACCAAATTAGATTAAATAAAACACTGAATGCAAGATGAAGTTAAGGCTAAAAGGTTGCTGAGTTACTAAAAGTTACCTCACAACATACCGTGCTCGTCAGTATTTTGTAGAAAATACAGCTCTATGTATAATTTTCTGGAGAACAGAATTCTAATGCAATATTCTCGACTAATGAAGCGAGTGTTTCTCTAACCTCCGAATGCAAATTATTGAGGTTATCAGCTTAAATCAATTTCATGAAGGTAAAATGTAAAGTGTGTGTATAAGGCCTCTGATAAGGTCATTTATAAGTTAACACAGAGAACTTATCTCTTCAATGGCAACTTCCTTTCTAGTGCAAGCAATTTTTATCACAAATCAGTTCCGGGAGCGTCGGAAGGACCAGATGCATGCGAAATTTCGAACAAAGAATTTGAAATACTCGAATATTAAAATTTCTTAAAATATGTTGCAAAATAGACTATCATAAAATCACATCAAAGGAAAAAAAATTAAGCTTAATACAAACTTCAATAGATTCACTATAGAAAATAGTATAGTTCTGTCAAAGGGGAAAAATAATTGCTTTTACGTGAATTATAGAAATTTTAGATGTAAACAAATGTATCTAACGACGAAGTAACGTTCAAGCACATTCAGTGGCAAAATTATTTCCGAAAATCATAGCTGTATCAATGAAAAGACACGGAAAATCCATGTATCAACAGCAAAACCTGTCACGTGATCCTGGTAGTATTCTGCTGGACAAAGATTCCCCCCCACCCCTTCAACCCCAGATGTTATGAAGCGTGAACTGGAAAATTAGGATTACAGCCTAAAGGGCTAAAAGAGAGGTAAAATATTTTGAGCAGAAAAATATTTGGCGAAGTTCTGCTTTAAATGATTGGCTCTCACAAGGTTTATAGACGTAATACTTCTAGGATGAAAATATTATGCTCTTAGGCGATACAACAGCGAGAAAACATTGAAGACTAACATAATGGTTACAGGAATAATGTGATTTACGGGTAAATACAGAGAGCGAAAGGGAATTCGAAAGAAACGGTGAAGTAAAATGATATATCCATCAAAGTAAATATCATAAGATAGAACTCGGCAAATATTAGGATAAAAGAAACGGTATGAGAAATCAATAGAACAAGGACGAAACATTTTAAAATACCATTAACCGCTGTAAAGAATGGATGGAAAGAAAATACCTCAAAAAGTACTTGGGATGACCCGGATAGAGTAAAAGATTCACCTTAGATATATTTTCTGGTAAGTTAAAACTCGCCAAATATTTTTGGTAATTTTACTTGACTTTTTTTAAAAATAAATTGAGAAACAGTAGATAATTTCGGCGCAGAAAAGTGAGAACATTCAGTTGTGAGAAACTACAGACATATCCTCCTTACTTACTGATTTACTCTGGAAATATATTCTGAAGCTCCTCAACTCGTTCCGGGAATCTCTTCTTGGGTATATTTACTTTTTTTCAGTGCGGGACTGTTCTGTGGGCGGGGCGATAGATGGCTGAAGACTGTGAGGGGTCGTCAGAGTGCCGTAAGTCGGGGGTGATTTTGTGACTGTAGGGGTTACTTTGTGATACATACACATTTTTTCATATTTTTTTATCTCACGCGATACCGGGAAAGGAAAGAGCAGCGCTAACAGCTTGTCCGACAAATAGACTCATTTAGCGGCCAAGACCCGAATCTGTTGGGCGTCAGTTGTCTCCGGTGGCCAGTGTATTGTTGAAACCTGCTGTCACGCTGTTGACTCAAACTTCGGAAACTTTGTGTGCTGAAGCCTAACACCTTATAGAACCAACTACCACAGGTGATTATTTTTTATTGTCAATATGTTGGTTAGATTGTGGAGCAATATAACTTTCGTGTAGTGATATTTCCGAGAGATATGAGAACATAACCTAAATATCGAAAGGTGACGGGGTTACTTTGTGACACATTGACACTGTCACAAAATAACCAACAAAGACGATACACCTCGTCCAGCCGCTCGATGTTGCATTTTTGCGTCCTCTAAGATACCAGTGGAGAGGGGGCAACTTTGTGACACATTTTAACCTTAATTTCTCAGTGGTAATTAAAGATCCGGGTTAGCGCAATACACTACTACGTAGGGAAAGGGTGTACCAATGTTTTGCAAATGTTCGTTTTGGGCTACTTTTAAAACTGATCGGCTGGCACAGGAAAAAACTTAAATTCCGTCACAAAGTAACCCCATCTTACGGTAGTCGAGCAGTATGGATAAACATGTGTGTCTGCGTATGTGAGGGGGGGGGGGGCGGGGGTAACTCTAGACGGCTTAGTGACGGCCTCAAAATTCATGAAGACATACGTACATAGCTACAAAAGCACGCTATATTTAGTCATACGAAGCAACTAATTAATTTCCTATACAACACAACATTGAGGACACTGATCTCTATCTCTATCTCTTTTTTTTAGATGAACTAATATATATACTCCCCATCTGGCTCCTGGAACATAAAGGTTTGGTGTATAGGAAGACAGGGTCCCTAATGTTTATAAAGCAACTAGTTAGTTGGTTGAGAGCTCTAAAGCCATCTTTTGATAAACGATGTTGTAAAGAGCCTCCAGAGTTACCCAAAAGAAGTTTTTTTTTAAATAAATAAGCATTAGATTTTATGCAAAATAAGGACGACTAATTTTTTCTTTTGATGGGCTCCATGAATGACAAATTCAGATGATGACGAGTTAAAATTGAAGCTTTTACACGTGCACGAAACAAAGTGAAAAATCCCTTCGGGCAAAACTTCATGGAAAGGCCTATTAATACAGAAGAAATGCTTAACAATGTAATGGAAAATGAAAGTAGGCATTAATTATCCGACAGTTTTAATTTAATTTGCGACAGTTTTAATTTAACATCTTGAAAATTTTTCTAATTAAAGGTTGCAAAATGTTTTTACTTGTTTAAACTGATAACAGATGGCAACACTACTCATTTTTCGGCTCATTTAACTGGAATACATTGAATGCAAGTGATAAAAAAAGACTAGATTTAGGCGTTTGCAGTCTGCAAACGGCGCCCCTCAAAAGGATATACACATACACACGCATGTAATGAACACTTAACATTAAGAAAGGGAAATACCACAGAAAAATTTCATTCAATCAAATTCTTTATCTCCCGATATAAAACATAAAAATTTTAAGCACATAAATGAAATAGCAATTAACTATGATAACAAAGCATTTAAGATGTAGTGAAAGTTAGGAAAATAAGTGAGTGAGTAAATGGCATGCAGAACAGAAAAACTATGTCAAACTTACTCGACTTCTGTAGTCACTCCAAAAATTACAATTACTAAACAACATATCCTAGAGTAATCAAATTAACACGTGTAAGTAACATAAATGGAAATGAAAACATAAACATAAAAATCATACAGTAAAATAAATATAAAACAAATTATACAATTTCTCTATCATCACAAACTGAACTGAAAAATATCTAACTAATTCACTGACTATAAATAAAAGCAAGTAATAAAAAAAGTACCGATTTGAACTGAGTTTTGTTTATTTCTCAAATTTATGGGAGGATTTTCAGAAAAGAATACTTTGTATTCTGTTAGGTATATAAAGATATTTTCAATTTCTTACATTAAAAGAAGTAGAGATTTGAGCTGAGTTTGTTTATTTCTCAAATTTATGGGAGGATTTTCAGAAAAGAATACTTTGTATTTTGTTAGGTATATAAAGATATTTTCAATTTCTTACATTAATAAAGATAAAAAATATGTATAGTAAATACAACAAATAACACATATAAAATATATATAATAAAATATTCATTTTATTTTAATGTTACCATCGGATCATAAGACGCACCCCAATGTTAAGTCGATTTTTTTATGTAAAAAGGTGCGGCATATGGTCCGAAAAATACGGTATATATATATATATATATATATATATATATATATATATATATATATATATATATATATATATATATATATATATATATATATATATATATATATATATATATATATATATATATATATATATATATATATATATATATATATATATATATATATATATATATTGTAACAGATGACGCTCTAATGATATAGAACAAAAATTGAGCACAATATATTTTCGCTGACGGTGAGAAACATTAGTCCAATTTCTCAGCATAACATCAAAAATACATATTTTCCTCCGAATCGTGGTCATACTGTACTCATAGGTGTAGCGTTCCCCCCAACTTAACTTAAAATAAATTAAAACGTTAATAGAAGTTCACTTAAAATCGGAAAATTGTAGAAAACGTTTAAGAAAGTTGGTTTTTTCCCGCTTTTTCAAACTGTGAAACTGAAGATTCCGATTATGTTTTTAGACTTAACATAGATAGCTCTTTAACAATGATACATAACAAAAATTCGATACTACATATATTCTTCTCGTTTTATTTATATCATATTTATTTTTCTCATTGTATAACTTTTGAATACTAAACAAACATCAATTTTATTGTTTTTCAATTTCAAAAAAATCATAATATTTCATATTTTAAGGACCGTCCGGCAATCAATGCGATTAGGAGGAACCTAACTGCATTCATTTCATGCCCCCCCCCCAAAAAAAAAAGAAAAAGAAAAAAAGTTAGAAGAACGCTACGCTTATGACTGCACTTGCTGAAGAAAAAATTCACTGTGATTTACATATTTAAAACACAATTTGTAATAGAAAATCGCCGTTGAAAGAAAATTTTCTATAGTAAAAGTGTATATATTCATGAAATATGTGTACATATAAACAATTGCACGCACACCTAGGCATATATCGAGACTGTCGAACTGAAATAACACATAAGCTTCAATGACCAAGTACAAGTTTTTCTTTTTTTAAATGAAGTTATCCCTCAATTATCACCAATAAAATTACCTAATTTCAAACTTTGTGATAACTGTCACCTATAAGATATAATGTTTAAAATACAAGCTGAACGCGTGCACACGCTCACATACTTTTTACTTAAAATAAAAAAAGTTACTGATCATCACTGCTCACTTTTACATCACTGAATACAAGTTTCTCAACATTTTTAACACACTGACATTCATGCGGAGTTTTCTGTATGATACCCATAAGAAAAGATCACCCACTAGAGAGGCGATTCGAAGCCGGTGTACCACGGCACTCTAGGGCAGTGGTGCGCAAACTTTATTCTACCGTAACCCATTTCCTTTAAATAAAAACCCCGTAACAAATGAAAATTTTTTGATAGAAACACAATTAAATAAAGTAGAAAAAAAAGGAAACCGTACATTTTTGGTATATATTTATTTTACATAATAACAACCCCCCTTCCTCCCCCCCCCCAAAAAAAAAGTTTTGCTTACCATCTGTACTTATTTTTAATAAAACTGTTTAACACCATATTTAACAATATCATATTTTAACGTAGGATTACGTTCCTCCATAACGGTCCTCCGGAAAGCAAAATTTCAGACGCTAAAACCGTCCGCCCGTACCTCGCGAGTTATAATTTTGACAGCGCGCCAAACCCAGTCTGTATCGCTTGGACAAGCAGTAAACAGTTAAACAGAAAAGTACCAAAATGCGTCAAAATTTTGACATACATATATGTATATATAAACATACGTAATATATATACATACATATATACATAACACATACATACATATATACAAACAAAAGACGTAAGCAACGATAAGTAATCCTACGTTAATAACCCGCGGAAGTTTCGTTAGAAGAGACTACCTGAAATTTTTTTAACGTAAAAAAAATTAAACAAAAATATTGAAAAAATGTAATTTTAGCAAATTTAAAGCATTTTTTATATATATATATATATATATATATATATATATATATATATATATATGATTCAGTGTGTTACATTTACTTCAAACTTTCCGCGACCCCTCGAATTTATTTCACTACTCCTCAGTGGGTCGCGACCCACAGTTTGCGCACCACTGCACTAGGGTGTCACGAGATTTATTTATTATTTTTTTTTTTTATATAAACAAACCAATATCGGTAAGGCCTTCTTAAAATAACTATTCAGTTGGATTAATTACTCTCGCGACAGTCGGATTAAGACACAAATCGATGCACTCAGCTTGCGAACGACATGAATTTATTGATCTCTGAGCTGATTCCACACTGAAAGATTGCCAAAAGTGAGGCAACAGCGGCTGTTTTTTTTATATACCATGTTTTTATTAACTCGCTTTGTTGTTTGTTTGTTTGCGTGTGTGTGTGTGTTCGTCCGGCGGGTACAAATCTTGCAATAGATTTTTAACTAACTTCCGACTAGTTAGACATTTGAAACTTTTAGAATAGCTCAGAACACGATGACAATGCATTATTTTAATACTTTTGGCCATCTTTAAGCAGAATTGATATCTTTTTCAGTTAATTTTTTTTGTACACTGGTGAAGCCATCTATCGGCCGGGACGGGAACGAAAAGTTAAACGCAAGTTAACTTCCAATTAACCTCATTTTCTTTCAAGTTGATGGGATAATTCATCAAAAATTTTTAAAAAGTATTCATTAATACATAGAATTGTCAAGTTTATATGATTCAACAGAAAATTTAAAAGCATGGCATATAAAAAGTTCTTTTTATCTTGTAATTATTTGGCTTGGACTGGCAGGAGTATCCTAACCTAGTGAAGAAAGCAACAGACCTTCTTTGGTCTTTCTCTGCATAATATTTGTGCGAGCAAGCCCTCTCTGGCGACCATAAAATACAAAGCAAGAAAGAAGGCTGCTAAGCCTTGATGATGATATGCTCGTGTCGTCGTCAACTTATGGGTCTGAATATCAAACACCTGTGTTCTAAGCATCAGCTCTAAGTCTCATATTAATAATACAAAACTCTTTTAACAGATTTCAATTGTAGTCCTCTATAATAAGACTATACTGAATCCCCTGGCTATTTTTGAAACTGTATTAATATATTCTATTGTGATGTGTTGTTTGTTACTTAAATCTTTTAATAAATGAATAAAATCACTAACGGAGTATTTACTTTAAATCAAATTTAACACGTTCCTAATATATCGTGGAGTTACAGGAGAAACACTAAGTTAAAAAATATGATTTTGAGAAAATGCTGATCCAAGATTTTTTTCTTTTAACTTCTTTAGTACTAACATTATTAAATCAAATTAAGTTATAGCACTGGCGATTTTATTTATTTATTTATTTATTTTGGCTAACTACGAAACAGTCTTGGCTCTCATATGCTAATTTTATATTATTATCCTCTGGACGGTTGGTGTGTTTCACCTATACAAACTACTAGGCTAGAGTACTTAATGTGATTACAAAACTTCGAAACAAAAATAAATAAATAAAGATATGACTTAGTGGGTTTCTCCAGTCGAAACATCTCCTTATTCTAGTCAAGAAAAGCTAAAAATCGATAATTTTGACTTAATGTGTTTCACTTGTAACCCCACGATATATTATTTAATATTGAAAAAAAAATTGAAAACTAAAATTCTAACAAGGGGTGCCCTAAGTTTCTAAGCTCATACCCGAGGGTGCCGCAAACTTATATCTACTTATATACTAGATCGGGAATCAGTGTACTCGAGAGAGAGAGAGAGAGAGTACAAGACTACACGCTTACAACATTACTTTTCGCTCTGTCAAACGCATCCAAAAAAATTTCCCCTAAAAAACCAAAAAAGAAATGGGTTGAAATAGCACAAGCGATCTTGGGCGTCTAGCCCTTGACAATTGTGAAACACAATATTCAAAACGGGGTGACGTCCTAAACGTGGATTGCGTTTTAACAAGGTGATATTTGGGCGACTAAACCGTCTCGATTTTCGCAGGACATCCCGATTTTAGGCAGTCAGCAGAGGCGGCCCCAAAGAATCATAGGCGAGACGCCATTTGTACAGATTTAGAACTGAACGAAGGGCAAATCAGATAAAATATAATAATATATTGAATTCATTAAAAAACATAAGGTGAATCAAGGTGCACACAAAATTTAAATTAAGTAAATCTTCATTTCTTTGTGTATTTGTTTAAGATTCTCGGATACGAGAGAAATTAAAGCGTCTGATAATTAGAACCAATATTAGGTACCAATAAACGTGAGTAAGATGACAGATTTATGGCGATCTAACTTCCCGACTAGATAGACATTTGAAACTTTTAGAATAACTTAGAACACGACGACAATGATTTTTTTAATACTTTTAGCCATCTTTAAGCAGAATTAAATTAATTTTCAGTTAATTATGTTTTGTAGACTTGTGCAGCCATCTATTGGCCGGAACGGGAACGAAAAGTTATATTCAATTAACTTCATTTTCTTTCAAGTTGATGGGACAATTCATCAAAAAAAGTTTTAAAAAGTATTTTTTAATACATAGAATTGTCAAGTTTTAATGATTCAACAGAAAATTTAAAAACATGGTATATAAAAAGTTCTTTTTATCTTGCAATTATTTATATAATTGTGTATGAAACTAACGCTCACAAAGTAAGATGGAATCTGACTAAGGAGAAAAGAAAAATTGCCTCGATTTTTCTTTTCATGTTCCGAATTTTCCAGGTCAATATCCCTTATTTAGGAGATCAAGAGTAAATCAGCCAGAGTGACATCATTATCATTAAAGAGCAGTAGTGTTTAACTTTTAGTAAAAATTCATAACCATGCATTCTCAACATTTTAAACACTGTGCAATAACTTTCTTATACGTATATTCTATTACGTGTATTCTTATTGCACTCCTTCAAGCTCGGGTTGATACTCTGTTCTGAAACAAGAATCTGTCTTGACGAAAATTAAGTACCCTCGGCACGAACAACGTTTCCATTTCCTGCTATAAAACACATAAAATAGCATGGGGGCGAATTCCTATTGTGTTGGCCATGCCTAATGAAGATAAAATTGGGCGTATCTCGAAGGCTGGATACAGCCCCAAATGGCAATTTTCAATGGCGTATTCTAAAACAGAAGTGCATTCTTCAGACATTACAATTAGGGGCTGGTGTTTATTTATTTATTTATTTATTTCGAAATGAATGCCTTAATGTATTTGCTTAAACACACATGCGATAAGGATCAAATGTAGATAAAGTAAAGAGATGATGTTGAGCGAAAAAAAAAAAAAATTGCACCGTACGGAGAAAAACAAAACAAAACATGATGCATTTATCGAGTGGAAAATTATTCAAGAAAATTATCCTATTCCGTTGGCAATTAATGGTAATGAAAACTTTAATTAGTCGACACAGACAGCTGTGAGTAAGAACTGCTTTTAGTCCAAACATGGGACATACACACAAAGTCGTTCGACCAAGCCAGTGTTTGTAAACTGCGCAATTCCGTACATTCATTGTCCGAATGAGAATGAATATACGACAAATGTGTGTGCGTAATTTCTCATGCAGTATATTTATGCTAGTGGTCCTTACCAGAACTAATTTTAAGCGGCCATCTGACATTCCACTTAAACGTTGTCTGACAGAAGCTTTGAAATAAATAATTGTAGTTACTAATGAAAATTTCTGTCTGCTAAGTTTTCCTATCTGTAATTTAGACCCGTTTATGCTGTCACAGCGCATGTGTGTGATAGGGGAGGTCTTTTAGCGGCAAACACAGCAATGGGTATAAATTAAATTCCTGCGATTTTGTGAGTGTGTTATACCCTGATGCGAATGCATGTGGAGTATATACAACTATTTACAAATGAGTACAATAAACAAAATGACAATTGGCATCATTTTCGCGTAGAATATGGAAAGATGTTTAAAGCCCTTGCACTTAATTCCGGTTCTTATTCAATGTCTTACACATATTCTAACTGTTAAATTACTCACAACTCAGACTTGTTTGGTTTGCTTTTGCGGCCATCTTCTGTACCAAGATATTAAAAGCTAAGGAACTACCCCTCACAACCAATTACAAACGGCTAAAAATATCCAAGCCGTTTGTCTCGCCATCTGCGAGAACAGAACCTGAAGATTCTGGTACTAAAGGCCTGAACTCAGACAATCAGACATCGCCGCTACAGAAGTGTGCGAGGAGGATTTCAGGAGAATAATATACCATTTATTTACATTTAGGGCCTGTTCACATTGAATCTGTCAGCGTTAAAGATTATGTTCGTGCTGATTGGTTAAATGGGTCAATGACTGGCATATGATTGGTTAAAAATTTTTACACTGACGCTGACGGATTCTATGTGAACAGGCCCTTAGACTGCTAACATTGCTTTAAAAGCATTAAAAAATATAAAAGGTTTATGTTCAATGATGTGATATCTTTTCCCATAGAAAAAAAAAATGAAAATATGAGTTACTGTTAATTGGCCTTCTTTGAAGAATTCCATCTCCCCTCTTTTTTCTTTTTTTTTAAAAAAAGAGAGAGAGAGAGAGAGAGAGAGAGAACGCTTCAGGTCCCGCTCCCTCTTTTATATTATTCTAGCTTCTTTACAAAGTCACAACGCAATTGTTTTACCCCGCGATTATAATTTCAAGTATAACCGTTTTATTATACATTACAAAAGAATTGTGAATCACTGCGACAGAAAAACACTAGGTGACATTCACGAAGACCATGTTTAAAATCGTAACAGGACACAATAATTATTCCAGGGAGTGATTTAAATTGCAATAATATATAAACAAAGAACAATAATTACATGTCTTTATTTCTAATTTTCAACAAAGAAACTCAATAATGAAAAAAAAAATGACGTTTGGGAGGAAATGGCAGGCAAAATGGGTATTTTACTCTTTTAAAATATGCCAATAAGAAAAACAAACGTGTAATTCGTTTTCAAAAGAGGTAGAGGAGCTGCAGATCGATATTTTGGGTTGTCATCTCGTGAAGTCAGAATTCTATTTGTGCCGAAGGTAATACATCAACCAATTACAAGCATTTACTGCTATTACATGACAAAATACACGAGATAAAAAGAATGTTTTTTAATGGTTCATTTATTTTTTTTATCAGTGAATGGTTTCGCTGGGCGTAAATCAAAGGGAGAAAAAAAATTCCTCTTGAAATGTCGTTAAAAGCATATTCATGATAGTCCCAATATCACAAGAAATATAGGACGATAAAAAGTATTAACAATACATTAGCAGTTGTGATTGTGGGCACCATTTTGTTTCCTGTGGGTACGGAAATGCCAAACGTGCCTCGCATTACGCTGCCGAGCACATTGCGGTCGGTAGCTTAATCCTTATAAAACAAATACACATTCTTTATGAAACCGGGCTTGAGGCTGTTCACCTCACTCGGGCCATGTATTTTTTTTTTAAAACGTAGCACCAAGAATATTTGTTTTTTAATCGCGACTGCAAAGAAAGTAATGAATGTAGCTTCCATCAGACTGGTTTGCACTGGCCAAGTGACATCCAAAACTCTTTCCGGTCCGTTATGCCTTCGTTAAAGCTCCAGAAACCCAGGTTGACAAATTACCGTTATTTCTCTGCACACGAAGGATTCGCGCGTGGCGAATTTAGAGAATGATTGCTATTTTTGGCATTCTGCGCGATTGCCTGACTACTGAATCACCAAGACTTCTTAAAAGCAGGCGTTATCTCTGCTCTTGCTGCTAATAACAGGAACGTTAAAGAAATCAAAGAAAATTATCAAAGGCATTGAAGTTTTAACATTTACACTATAAAAAAGTATGTAACCATATATTTATCTCACAAAGGTAAATGATTTTTATTTTTTCAAGAATTTAAAATGCTAAAACTACTTTGATATTTAAAACTCGGTATCTTTTTTTAAAAAATCATTTTGAATTAATGCCGTATCTACTGTTTTATTAGGGAATATGGAAATTGTTTAAAGTAACTTAGCCATCACATGTCAAAAATCCGCGCAACATAACACGAACGGTTCTAATGAGAGCTGTTGAATTTTAGTAGTGGAGTTCCTGGACCTGCTGGTTTTAACTCCTGTCGCAAGATATTTTGTTATCAATGCATATGTGCTCAGTAAAAAAAAAATTTAAAGTCGTTACGATATTAAAAGTTTAAGGATACGGATCTTAATGAGTAAGTTAAAATTTTAAGGCCTTCAAGAGTTGAAGGGTTAAAGAAAAAATTAAAGTTAAAGATAAATCAAATAGAATGCTGAAAATAATTGAGGAAGGATTGATCAGGATGGATTAGTTATCACACATGAAGGAATGCTTGCTCATTTCTCATTGGTCGAGAAAAAAATGTTTCTGTTTCCGGGAGCAGTGCTTCTTCTGGAAACAATGTGTTGCGAGAAGTTTTGCTGTGTGATAGGGGCTTAGTTAGCACCTTTGTGCGGTATATGAGTTGCAATTTATGCATAAAAGTAATAGTTTTAAGTAATAATTTTAAATTTCTTGTCCCTACAGTTGTTCATTAGTCTTAGGTATACAAGTTTATTTTAAGACATTTTATACTTTTGTCCATAGTCCGATAGTGATTACTTACACTGTTTCATTTTGTTGCCTAAGACAGCTAAGAACTCTCCCCCCCCCCCAAAAAAAAAAAAAAAAAAAAAAAAAATCCTTGATTTTTCTCCCCTACAGTAAAGTGGTTATAATATCCCATTATAATGTCTCTATTTGGTGTTCTACATGAATATTGACACTGCTTCCGGTAGTGCATGAAACACCGTTCCCCTCTTATTTGAGAAAAAAATCTTGAATCAATTTTGAGAAGAATTTAAAGAACAAAAGACTAACAATAAAATTTTGAGAAGAATTTAAAAAACAAAAGACTAACAATAAAATAATAAACTACAGTAGTACCTCGGTTTACGAACGACTCGGTTTACGAACAAGCGCCGGAGATGTCCTGCCATCTGGTGATATGCGATGCAAGCTTTCGCCACTGTGACGTAGTCGCCCACAGCTAACGCCTATGCAGTTGATATCCAGTGAAGACAGAAGCTTAGAGTACTGAGTTAAGTCCTTAATTAGAAATACTATCCTATCTTATGTACAGTTAGGAATTTATGTACAAGTATCATAAGACCGGTACATAACTCCAGCATCGTTCTAACAGATCTTCATCTCTCGCCTTTCGCTATCCATCTGCCCTCAGCTTCCAGCCAGGGGACATCACAAATAGACACCACGAAACTTGTTATTTCCGTTTAAGTCATCATTTGTACTCCATTTTTAATGTCGAGACGTCTACGAAACTCCAGGCCGGAAATTTGTCCTCCCCACATATAGTCAGAGCTAAGACATTAGATTTCATACACAATGCTACACCACACTTGCTTCGGTTAGCGAAGAGTCCACATGTCAAGCTCAGTTGGGCTTTCTCTAGCACGCACAGCTTTAACATTGGATGCTCATGTATTTCGCAGATTTTTTTTGTGTGAATATTTTTGTTTAAATTAGTCCTCAATATGGAAAATGGCAAGGGCAAGTGATATTGCTAGCAGGAAACCTAACCTAACTATTGAGAGAAAGATGGAAATAATAGCAAAACATGAGAATGGTGTGCGTGTTTCTAATCTCGCCACGCAATTTGGGTTGGCGAAGTCTACCATATGTACTATCTTCAAAAGCAAAGAAGCAATAAAGGCAGCTGATGTGGCCAAAGGAATGACTGTTTTAACGAAGCAAAGGCCTCAGGTTATAGAAAAGGTAGGAAAATTATTGCCAACGTGGATACGTGAAAAAGAGCTTGCTGGTGATAGTATTAGTAGGGCTATTATATGCGAAAAGGTTAAGAAGTTGTACAGTGATTTGGTAGCTAAAACACAGAGTACAAATGGTGTTGAATGTGAAGATTTTAAAGCCAGTAGAGGCTGGTTTGAGAAATTCCGCAAGCGAAGTGGAATTCATCGTGTTGTTAGGCATGGGGAGGCTGCTAGTTCAGATAAAAAGACTGCTGATGAATTTGTCGAGGAATTCAAAAAGTTTGTGGAAAGTGAAGGCTACATGCCAAACCAAATGACCAAGTCAATGACCAAGCGATGCGACATCGAAACATCGCGCATGCGCAGACAGAAACATCGGAACCGTCTTCAAGTGCTCCCCAGGACCGTCTTCAAGCAGTTCTCTCTCTCACAAATATATACATAATATATATATATATATATATATATATATATATATATATATATATATATATATATATATATATATATAAACATAACGGTCAAGGTATGCAATCAATTTGTCTGTTTAATATCCATAAAACATACTAATTTGGATTAAATTCTTAAAAAACTTCCATCTCAATTAATCTAGTGGTTAAATTTTATCTTTTAATGTATTTTAATTTTATTTTTGTCAATTTATTTCGTTGTTATGCACGTGACGATAAATTAATTTAAAGTATCACAAAAAGGAAAAGATACCACGTGATCGACATTTAATAAATTAAATGCTAAAAATTAATCTTAAAGAATTCACCAAAAATCAAAAAATG
This sequence comes from Dolomedes plantarius, assembly GCA_907164885.2. Taxonomy (NCBI): domain Eukaryota; kingdom Metazoa; phylum Arthropoda; class Arachnida; order Araneae; family Dolomedidae; genus Dolomedes; species Dolomedes plantarius. The sequence continues at coordinate 157,088,531 of OU015495.1, read as the reverse complement.
GAGGTAAAGATTCGAAAAAGATTTCATTTTAAAGGAAATTTTATGATCTTTCTCGTGATAAAAATTTTATAACCCTCAGATTGTTATTTTAAATGCAAACTTTAAAGAATGTTACAAAAACAGCTTAAAAATTCAATTTTAAAAATCTAAGAATTTTTCAAAAATTTTTTTTAGTGCACTCCTACACAATAAGAAGAATAGCCATGCAAAATTTCAGCTCTTTGGGTCCAGCAGTTTGGCCTGTACGTTATCTGTCTGTCAGTCAGTCAGTGAGTTAGTCAGCCACTCAGTTATGGAACTGTTTCATATATATAGACTAAAACAAACCTCTATACCTATACTAATTAAAAATTTTATCCACAAGAAATTTTAAAATTACACTACATATTTATACCTAACTTACGATAAGTAAATTCTTTAAAATTTATGAAAATTAATTATTATTTCAAGTTCATATTTTTTCTATTATCTCGGCTTTCCTCCAGATTCCATATACTTTAACCTAGGGATCTTTGACCCATGGCCCGCCGACGGTATTTTAGTGGTCCACGGAAACTTTTCGATGAGGCAAACGAAAGTTTGATATCAATTCAAAAAAACCTTTAGAACGACAAATCCTCTTAGAAAAAAAAGATCAAGAGTGCACTGTGAAAAGTAGCTCACGGCACAAAGGCTACAAGTGAACCTCAACAACACAGATTCATCCTGATATTGAAGCTTTAGTTAAGCTAAAACAATTTCAAGTTTCTCATTAACATTCAGGTGACATCCATTTCTTTCAATTGTGTAAGTGTTTTATTGTCATTGGATTTTTGAAATATTGTTATGTCCCATATAAGTCCTGCATTCATTCTGTTTCAAGCAATATAAAGTACAAATTACACCGATTCCCATTTTTTGTTGTTTCTAGAAAATAATTAAAACATTTTAAAATTAATAATAGTTATAAAGGTGCAAAATACTTTTTAAAACGCCCCATTCACACAATACTTCAGTAACGTGTTTTGAAGGAATTAATCCTTCATTACCATGCTATAAAAAGCTAATCAAGTAATCAACTCAAGGCTGAAGCTCGTTTGCAAATAATACATTTTCCCCCCTGCCTACGTTTCTTATTTCACAGATGTATGACCCGCGGAAATTCACGAATTTATTGGTGTGGCCCTCGAACGTTAAAGGTTGAAAACCTCTACTTAAACCAATGTCAACTGACATCATACAACAAACATGGCCACTGCTACGCGATACTACAACATGTTTTTCTAAGTCCTTATAAGGTTTTGTCACTATTAAGCCATCAATAACTTTCTGAAAGGTACATGACATGCAGCACACCTGAAATCGAATACACCCCCATCTCAGATTCAGGGAGGATATCTCCATTTCACTGGCGCTATTACCCGGCTGACGATTGTGAGGGGCACAGGCAGGATTGTCCACTATTCATGGTGAACGTGACAAAGGAGCACGAGCAGACAACACTACCATTTAAAAACCATTACCGTGTGTGAACGGCTGCGCCCAGATTAGGGGAGAAAAAAAAGCTAAAGAGGGAAAGATAATTTCCCCCCCCCCCCGTAAGGTGTGGTCCATCAGGTGAAACGTACCCTTTTTTTCCGTTAGAGGGAAAAAAAGGAACAGAATTGAAGTTAAAAAAGAAAGAAAATCTACAACTATCTGCGGTTTTATAAAACATTTTACTATGTTATTTATCCCATTATGGGCAGAACGTTCACATTCTTTCAAATGCAAGTGATATCGTGCGTTGATACTCATGCAGCATCCAGCTGGTAAAACTGATTGCACCAAACAGCCCTTTGTAAAGAGAACGAATAAGAGATTAAGGTCCGAAATTTAACAGAAATCTCGAAATCGAACGTTATACTTTAATTCAAAAATCTTTACCCAAAACATATTTTTTAAAAAAACTTCCGATCCTTTAAAAATTAACTTCTACACATTTCACGCTTTTTAAGTTATATTTATACTCCATGAAGAAAAACAAATTGGTGAATGACATTTAGGTCATTGCTCCCCAGGACACAGGCGATAAGTCAAAAGGCAATAAAACGATCAACATATTTTAATTCAAAGCTATTTCAATCTTTCAAACGATTAACTATTACTTTCACTATTTTATCCCAGTCTAGGCCAGTAAGATAGAAAATTAATTCTCACGCTATATATGTGTAAGAAACGTAAACAAATTCAACATATCGCAGTTGTGGTTACAATTACATAATTTAAAAGTCACTGATAATATAATAAGCTCCTCCATTGAGTCTCTTCTCGGGTTTCAGAACTCAATTAATATATTCAGTGAAGGCGTATAAAAGGAGACTTAGACTGGATATTCCCTGAACCGCATGACAAAAATTAGAATAATAAAATAACGAAATCAAAATTTCAATCAGTAAACTTTAATAAATTGGAATTCAACAGTAAAAGTTGTTTTGATCAAGTGTCATATCTGAACTGGTTGTTACGCGCGGCTACGTACATATACAACAGACCAAGTGACTGAACCCAACAGTTTAACTGACCGACACGAACGCCAAAGTTTAATTTACTTAGTTTAGTCAGTAGCCACAAAAAGAACTAAGGAGACAAAAGCACAAAAAACTACCGTCTTGTTAAGTCAGCTGTTCTTAATCTATAGTACACACTTTAAAATGATGTACGCAGACAGCTCTCGAGTAAAATGCCACGAAAGATAAATATTGTTTGAAATATTCCCTATTGATTACTTAAAAAACATGCTAAAATTGATATTTTCCCTCCGCTGTAAACACAGAATAGATTTTCAAAGTATCGAATAAGGCTGTAACAATTTACTTTCCTTCCGTATAAACAGGCTAACCACAAAAGATTTGAGTATATACAAACGCAAACGATCCTTCTTATATTTATCCCTGACTGTCTCAACTGACGAGTGGTTTAGCAACACTGTCGGCAACTGAAGGTACTGGAAATGAACTTGCAAGTTTAGGTAAACTGTTTTTTAACTGTTCGCTGCTTTTAAAATTTTTAACAAATGATAGATTTCAAGTCTTGATTATTTTTAAACATTTCCACAGATCGACCTAGATAAATAATTGAATCTGCGTGTCTAGTTAAAATTTTTTAAATAAATAAATAAATAAAATCTTTAACTAGTTATGATATAATTGGACGTGTTTCCTAAAATTATTTATCAATCAGAAATTATGGTAATAAGTCATAACATTTTCTATTTTACCACCGGTTTTTGTTACGTTTGATGTATGCTTTTATAAATATATATATATTTTTGATAGATGAAAAACTTCCCGAATAATCTGCCAGGTTCTATAAAATATTTTTAAAATGTGGAGTAATTTTGGCACATTATGACGTTAATGATAACAGAAAATCTGTTACTTTTGCTTGATCAACAACATTGTTCATTTTAGTACAGAATTATTCATAAATCAATAAATAATACATGAATACGACTTAAATAACACAAAACATGAAAATGGCACGTCAATTAGCAGTAATTTTGACTATTATAAATGACAAGAAATGATATTCTCATCAATTCATCTGAAAATCATTCATTGAGAATCTTCGATTCTCATGCTTTTAAATTTCTATGTACCAACATAGAACATGATAATAAATTAAAACTTTCATTTGAAAATTTATACAGCAAGAGATGTATATATTCAGATGTCCAATATAAAATTCCAAGAACAGTGTTTTTATGGCGATGCCCCAGATAAACTTCCTTTTCATATGGTGAAAATATGCGTGACACTGTGATGGTAAGGTAATTTAATTAGCATGGAAAAACTGTTAATATGCTCATAAAGCTAATTTGCGAACTTTCCAAGAATCCATAATATACAATTGTAGAATTAAGCATTTAAAATTACAGTTTGGTAAAGCATTTCACAGTTCAGTATCGATATCTCTTCTTCAGAACTGTACATTTATTTGTTCTCCGACTATAATATAGATGGCGCTACAAGAACGTCTATATACTAGTACTGGTAGATTCCCCCTCCCCCTCAAATAAAAGTCCCTCAAGGTCAAGGTTAATATCAGAAAATGTTCATCAGTAGCTGGAGAGGGAACAAACAGTTCAATTTATTTACAGAAGTAACAAACAGAACGCATATGTTCATGCAAGCATTGTTTAGCTTATCTGAAATTTTTAACTCTCTGCATCTTCTCAAATAACACTTCAGTAGAATTAAAGATATTAAACTTTATGAGTAATATGACTGTATTCGATTAAATGTGGTTTTGGAAATTAATGAATATTTCTTATAATTCAGATTACATGCACAGCTAGATGTAACATATTTGTTCTTACATTGAAAAATAAACATTAGATGACAATACAGAAAGTTGACACAAATGTGAGTGGTGATAGGACAGAAAAAAACTTGATTCCCAACAGATTCGTGAAATTTATTGTGAATTTTGCAAATTATTTTTGATGATTTATGGTGAATATTTTAAAGTTTAATTTTTTTGTTAATTGGTAAGTTACGCAATATTCGTCCTTCGTCGGAAAAATATATATTCACTAGACTGATAAAAATTATTAATTTTTGCATATATTGCACTGCCAAAACACGCTTTCGTGATACACGTTTTAAGTCATGATGAGTCACTGAAGTATACATATCAGGAATAAATATTTTCACATTGATTGCAATAAAGATATTCGAAAAAATTTTTTTGTTGTTACGGTTTCGGGCAAAATATTAGTAGGTTGTACCAGGGCTGTCTAAAAAAAAATTTTTTTTTTTTAACTGTGCATAATTTTTTTGAACAGTTTCTACGTATATTCAGCTGATGAAAGGTAACAGCGCCAGGGAGACGGTTGAAAAAAATTTTCACTACACGCTTAATAAATTATGCCATTATTAATATGTACTGTATTGTTTTTAATAAAGGAGTTTATTGAATTCTGATTGGCACTTACTGTTAAGTACGTATTTCAAAAAATTACTCGTATATAAAATTTCCACTTTTTACCTGGACTTCCCTTTTAAGAAAATAAATAAATAAATAAATAAATAAAAATAAAATAAAATAAATTAAAAAAGGAAAATTTACTAAGGGAAATTTAAACGAACTCTCTGCTACGTTCTGTAACGGTGCTGGCAGAGTGTAACAACAATCTCCTGGTAATGGAACAACCAACAATTAATTTTAACTTATCTAATTTTCGCACTGCGTAAGACATTCGTAATATCTTTAATAATCTAATTAAGACACTAAGGCTCGGTGCACACGAGCGATCCGGTGTCGTTGCGGCGCCGCAGTTGCGATCAAGCAGTGCGTCGTCCGTGTGAGTCGGTTAGTTCAACTCTATGTACTGCTTGATCGCAACTGCGGTGCCGCAACGACACCGATCGCTCGTGTGCACCGAGCCTAACAGATTGTCAAGACGAACACCATTAGTGATGCATTGAGATGCGTTTCGCTTTCTGATGCTAAAGTCACTCATTTTCTCCTAGACTAGAAGCAGACACAATGCATGATAGGAATAATTCAATACTCATGTTGACAGCTAGACAATTGTTCTTTGCGTCCAGATATAACAAAAGAAAGAACGATTGCCCAACCTACCGCCACGGATGTGCGAATTTTATTTAGTTACATCTGTACACTTTCTCTTTCGGACAACCAATGCACATAATGGGTCTTTTTAAAATTTTACTGTATGTAGGGCTCTTTAAACAGAAGCCCTACATACAGTAAAATTGCTCTTTGTATTTTTGACGCGGGGAGGACACCTTTCCAGCATTCCAACACCTGAGAATGTTACCTGACCTATGGTCAAAATTCTAAAGAGATTTTATTACAGCCTTAGGTAACATACACATGAACGGTCGCCTGTCAACGACAATACACGAGGAGCCCTTGGATAAAATTCGAAAGCTTTGTCCTTCGAAATCACCGCAGGGTATGGATACCAACAGCTCACATCTAGACACTGAGAAATGTGACGGCAGGGGAAGACTTCCATTCCAAGCTCGACATAGAGTTATTTCCGAGAAGCATTTTTGAGGGGGGAATTTAATATCCGTGAAAAACTGAATCCGAATAGAACGGATATCCCGTTCTGACGATAAGCAAATGGATTAATTTCTCCTTCAAAACTGGAAAAAGGATGTAAGTGAGAAGTAGAATGTTTCACTGAAACGTTCACACATTTTAATGAGTTCGTAGATAACGATTGAAGACCCAGATGAATTAGTTACAGAAAAAATTAATTTAACTAAATCGAAAAAAAATTTACTTAATGTTTCTGGTAGAAGTAGAAAACTCTAGAAGTTTTCAAAGATTGTTTTATCTTGCTTCAGTGACGCACCCAGGGGGGGGGGGCAGGGGGCCCTGCCCCCCCCCCTAAAGAAGTAGAAATATCGATTTTGCATTATAAATATTTTTATTCGCTCATTTCGGCCCCCCCCCATGCATTATAAATATTTTTATCCATTCATCTCGCCCCCCCCCCCCAAAGAAAAATCCTGGGTGCTCCACTGTGTTGCTTTAATGTCATGAGAATAAGCCATTCTCTAGCTTACCTGTAGCGATGTAACTCTGATTCAGAAAACATTCTCAGAACAAATTGTCACGGCCACAATAGGTGGATCGTAACCTAACATTCACTTTGCTAATTACACTGCCACGGATCACTAACATTACATGTAGGAGTTAATAAGCAAAATTGATACTAACAATGATAAACAGTTGTATATACAATATTTATTCACACATTAAAGCATATATATTTGATAGAAAATTACATAAAATTCGTCTCTGATTTCTGTGTTCGTATAAAATCGACTAGTATGGGTACACCATGAATGCCTCCTGCGTGAGACTCACTGAACAAAGAGTTACTTAATTATTTAGAATTTATACTGTCCACAAGTTATTTAAAATTTATAAAAAAAATGTCTTACGGCACATTTCTTCAAATACCTTAAAAGCTAAATTTTCATAATATTTACATATAAATTACATTTTGGATAAAAAAAAAAAAAAATTCTACACATGCCAATATACGATTTACAAAAACCTCAACATAGTACAAAGAAAATAGAAGCATACAATTACAGATTTTACAAAAAAAGAGGATGAAGATTTCTTTAGTGCTCTGTTTCCAATATTCTATAACAAACCATCGCGAAACTAGATCAGCCCGATCGTCATTATAAAATTTTCTAAAATTATCTTATTAAAAATGCATTAAATCGTTCGCATAAAAGATGAAGGAAAAAAAACTTAATTTGTTAGAATAGAAGCAAAGTATCATATTCGAGAGATCCAAATGGCGAAAAAATAATCCAAAAGAATATTTTAAAATTCAAATTTGAAAGATAAATTACGTCGCATGCTGAGTAGGAGAAAAAGAAAAGGCAAAAGAAACGAATACACCACGCTGCAAAGAAAATGTCTTCATTATATTTAAAAACACTTTCTCGGCAATAATTAGAGAGAGAACTTCAGAAAACCTTAACCGTAAACTTTTTTGAGAATTCAAGTTTCTCCGCAATGAAGTGTATTTTACGTTATATCTCATTAAATGCTTCCCATTTAATTGGGATGCCAAAATCTGCGCACATATCTCCGTAACTATATAAATGAAAGCAGAGGTATTCACAGTTTAATGACTGAGCACTTTTTCAAATGACTACTAAGCATACAGAAAATGCGTCTCAGAACATCTCTCTAAAGTTTAAATTAATTGTAGAGAACGAATTTCACATTTTATCTGATTTTTTTTCTTCCATCATTGTTCTAAATCTTAATTGATAATTGACGAAATAAAATATATATATATATATAAATTCTTCATTAGCCGTCTTATTAGCCACTTAAAGTAGTAATTCCCAAGATTATTTTGTCGCGGAATGCTAATACGATTCTCTTCTTAAAATTGCGGAACTCATACCTATATTTTCCGGATAGCTGACACAATTCTAAATTTTAAATATACATAAAATGAAACGAAAATTATTTTAGAGCGATAATTTATTCATAGAAAAAATATAATAAAAGAATTATTAATGGAAAAGTTTTTTAACAGCTTTAAATAAGCAATTACTGAGAAAATTAAAAAATTTCATGGAAATTGATGAAATCAGAAAAATTGTGATCAGAAAAGAAATCAGAAAAGGCAATGAATGTTCTTTGGGCCTGTTCACATAGAATCCATCAGTGTCAGCGTTACTCGTATAGAAACATATTTAACCAATTACAAACCGTCAAACGATTAGCCACGAAATTGTTAAGGTCCGTGATTGGTTTAAAATATGCCAATATGAGTAATGCTAACGGTTTACGACCTCTGTGTGAACAGGCCCTTAATCACGGATCTTGCAGAAATTTGGTTTTACATTGGATAATTGAATTCCCATATTTGGTACAGAGTACTGTGATATTTAGTTGTTTCACAAAAATATTTTATTCAGAAAAGTCACAAACACATTTTGGCAAATGGTAACAGCACAAAGAGTCCGTTTATAACAAATTCCGGATATTTGCGAAATGTATAAAACAAGACAGTTACAACCGGAACTCCTGTAAACTTCGTCTTTTTAACCGTGTGTGAGTATTTTAAGTAATTGAGAGTGGAGTTAATGCACTGCCAGAAATTCTGATGGCTTTTCTGCAACTACGAGTGAATTTGGTATCCATAAGCAATACTTAAGAGATTCTCAGTTATATCAAGTAATTAATTTAAACTTCTCTACATATTTTAACTACAAAATTGTTTCAGATTCTTAAGAAGGCCTCTAAGTGGATATGAAAACAGAAAAATTATTTTATTCAGCAGATATTTAATAACTTTTGTCAAAACACACCTTATCTCACGGAACGCCAAATGAAATTTCCAGGAAACCTAAGGCACCACATTTTGGGGACAGAACGAAACTCACTTCAAGAAAAGCGAGTTCAGTTTTACAGGTACACGAACAGTATTCAAACGGAAGAAAACCTAAACAAGTTACGGCTGTTGTGTACTAACCGTATTGAATCCGCTCGTCTCAATGTTAACCTATGGAGAAAATTTGTCTATTATATACAGCTACATATAGGCTGATAATATCAAATAAAAATGGTATGTTCAGATAGTCTGAACTTTTTTGCACCTTGCAACAGAATTCATTTTATAGATTTCATCCACCAAAAGAATTTAGGAGCATTTAAAATACATTATACCAGATTGTTCCTCCAAATAATTAAAATTTAATAATATTATTTGCATTTTTTTAAATGAAAAATTCCCCAAGGTGTAAAATTTCTTTCTCTATTACGAAATACAATTGAAAGAAATCTTTACATCCAAATTGACAATCCTTAGACAAAGAAAGTTTCTCCATAGGTTACCATTGAGGTGAACGAAGGAGAGCTGTATAAGGGTACCACACCGCAACCTTAATACATTCTTTCCATAAAAGGGTGAATTATTATTCCTTCCCTTTTCTTGAATTGTCCACTACACAATTTTTTTCATACACGTAACATAAGTTAACCAGGGTGACTATTCGATTAGAAGGGGTGAGGAAAAAACCTCGTGGCGAACACAAGCCTATTTTATTCCCAGTTGCTCCTTTTTTTTTCTTATCCAACTACATTATTTTAATTAGGTGCCGGTCCTTGGTTGCTCTTCTGCTAATGCCGTCACAACCACCAAGTGTAGATAGAGGATTTGCAGCAGAAAGAAGGAGTGCACACACCGTTTTATAAACACTATTATTCTTCTAGAGAGAAGCTGACTGATTCCAGAAAAAATTTACTTTCAGTAATGAGGTAAATCCATCACGGCTAACCAAGATCATGCTGAGATTTTTGCTGAGCTAGGGGACAGCTACAAGTCCGGTTGTTTCCAGTAAAACCTAAGAAGTGTACATTAAAAGCGCAAATCGTATATGGTAAAGGCGCAAATTAATTAACAAAGACGTCTGGGATACGTCACGTTTATTATGTCACTGCAAAAAAAAAAAACATTGACGTTTCAACGACGATAAGAATTTCAGGCCGATTTAAATCACTTATGGTTCGCATTTAAAATAAACATTACACAACTATAATCATATGTATTCAGTATACATTGAGTATGAATTTTATTTAAATATATACAGTCGAACCTCCATATATCGAAGTAGCAAATTGCCGGAAAAAAATTCGATGTATAGAAATTTCGATATATAGAATTGAGCTTAGTTTTATCATAATTCTCCTTTAAAAAAAAAATTAAAGCTAATTTTCGTATACGAAACTCCATTTCTAATTTATATGCGAATCCCATTAAATGAAAGTTAATAACTAAAAAATGAATTAATATGAAAGATTTATTGAGTACTACATACCTTTTAAAAAAACAATCCAGACAGTGGTTACAATGATCACAGTTACATTCTTTAAAAAAAAGCTACGAATATCTTGCTGAACAGCTAGTTTTGTGGAAAGTTCAAAGAAATGTTCGTATTTATTCAGTCCACTGAAAATTATTCGGGGACATTTTCCACGAATTGAAGTCCCCGACGTATTGTTTCAAACGCCAAAAATTGGGAGATTTTATTCTAAAGTAGAATAAAATCTCACAATTTGTCTTGAAAAAAATTTCGATATATAGAAACAATTTTTCTATGTAATGAACATGGAGATTTGCTAAGAGTTCGATATATGGAGGTTCGACTGTATATATATATATATATATATATATATATATATATATATATATATATATTTTAATTAATTAATATTAATTAGTATATGTAAAGTGCAAATTATATTTAGCAACGTAAAGCTTTTTAGCTTACGTAACTGCTAGGTTGAGATATATTTAATAATACGGATTTAAAACGGATCTAATTTAATTTTATTTTAACGTCAAAGGGTTGTATGAACAAACACAATCAATTTTACGTATTGCAGTATTCAAGAATCACGAACGCTTCAGTAGTTCGGATTCTAAAATACCTTGGACATAAGTCGGTATGGGGAAAGTCAGGCGTTGGATCATCATCATAGGAAGGTGAAAATCATTTTCAAAACTTCAAATAAACTCAGTTTATTTTCAAGTACGATAATTTAAATCATACAGAAAATGAAACTAATATTAGTTCATTCATATGTTAACACAACGTTAAACTTAACCAACAACTGAAACTCGATTCGCAACGTATTAATTTTAATTTAATTTATGATTTTTGGGCAGACACGCCCTGAATCTAAGTCCGCAACCATTTTAGAAAAACCTTACTATTTCAAATTTTCGTTATTCCGACAAAAATTCTGATCGTAATGCGTTTTGAAACTGCGAAATTCGCCATAATACATTCAAGCACACGAAAAATGAAAGTATTTTAATAGAAAATATTTTCTGGCTCCCAACACTAAAGGAATATAGAATAGAAACGTAATGTAGCTAAAGAAACAAGTGCTGCCGGGTGGCAAAAATTAATCTGCGCTATAAGATAATAACCACATTGCTATTATAACATATGTAGCCAAAATTGCCACCAGAGGTAATATCTTTATTCGAACAAGAATGAATATACGTCATTATCAGATAAATATTGTTAGGAGCATAATTAAAAGGAAAGACAAAAAGAGGGCAATTTCAGCAAATAGAAAAAAATAGTAAGCTAAATAAAGAAAAAAAAATTATGTATTACTTTTTTTCCACATTTTTGAAGTATGCGTAAAAAAAAAATAAATAAATAAATAAAAAAGAAAAAAAAAATTATTGATTTTATACTAACGTTACTCCCGGCATTTTCACTTAAAAAAACACGACCTTCTAATTTAGATGAAATGATTAACTACAAAGGAAATTATTCACTTGCGACAATTTTTCGCGTTAACTTGCGTACATATTATACGCAATAATACTGGTAATACAAACAGCTACTTTGTTAAGCACAACGAAACAACTAGATGCAAGCTTCTCTCATCACCACACATGCTGTTATTTTTCAACATTTTAGCTTGGAATTTTAAAGATGATTGCATATTTTGAACCACCAATCAACCATCTCAAGTCGATCGCCACACAAGAAATTAAGAAAAGAAATAAAAGTAACAAGGGGGGGGGGGGGGAATGACTAAGTTTCTGCTCAAAATAAGTCTTTGCATTTACAGTCGAACCTCGTTATAGCGAACCCGGTATATAACGAACTCACGGATATAACGAACAAAAATTTTGGTCTCCACGTTTTCCTATGGTACGTAATTTAATTAGTATTGTGTCAGTTTTATGTAATCGATTTTAGTCGATATAATTCATCAATGATCATTTTTAATAGATTTTATCATCTTTTTAATACACCATTATTAATTACACTTTGCAACTAATGAGTTATACATTTTGTGAACTCTAGCATTTTTCTTAACGGTTCGCATATAGCGAACCACCGGATAAAGCGAACACAACCTTTGGTCCCTTGGAGTTCGTTATAACGGGGTTCGACTGTACTTTCTCTTTCAGTCCTCGAGCCCCCAATACGATTTCAATTATGATATGTATGATAAATGAATATTCTTTTGAAAAAGGGCTTTCGGGAAATGACAGCCGTAACTTCCATCTAACAAAAAGTACCCAAACCTGGATTTTTCCCCGACAGGGTTCTTTGTTTCGAATCAATCTCATTGGCTACAAATTATCAGATTTGATGTGCGTGACCAGCGACCTCGTCCCACCTCCTCTCATTTTAGGGCACAGTCTCGAAAAGTGCTTTTTGTGCTTTTAAATTCCCCCATCCCGTCATTTTTGACGGGCTTGAGTTTCAATGCAGCGCCGATCTTTATTTATTCGGGATAATTAATACCAGCTGACATACAGTTCGGGTTTCGCTAACTAATGATGTAAACTGTGGGCAACGATTGTTTAAAATAACAGAGAGTCGATTTGAATACGACTCAATTAATGGCAGAAGAGATAAATTGGAACGTTCCACTACGTGCAGAACAACAATGTTTTCTGGCAGTAGAAAGGAAATACACTCGTCGTGGAGAGAGGAAAATTAATTACTGTTCAAAGTAACCCGTGACAGAGGCTGTCTCAGGAGATTTATTCAAATGAACACATTCGACGTTTGCATAATGAATAGCTCGTCGGCCTAGGAGAAAACAGGATGAAATTTTAAATTTAATTTGGGTAGAGAGTAGCATTTCTCTATTCTTTTAGAGCTAACTGTTACAGGGAGCAAACAGTATTTCTCCCGAAAACAGGGAGTTCAGCACAGCACAGTTGTCATACTTCTGACAGGAATTTCCCCCATGATATTTGAAGTAACAATAGCAATAAGACAACAGTCAAGTTATCAATAAGGGTGATACTTTCTAATATACATTACGGTAATTCATGCGATCTGTAGGAAGCTCTAAGGAAGTGTAAGTTTAGAAGAATTTATTCTTCTTTTAGAGGAGGAACTTGTTCAGGTAAAAAGAGATCAAAACTACGTCATGCAGCAAAATATGTTTTCAAATATTACTCTATACTAGTTAGTACCCGTCAAAACATGACGGTCGGATAGTAAATATACAAAGTATGCTCACACACGTCATTGCCAAATGTTGAAAATCATAATATTAAGAATATAGAAATACACCTTTAAAAAATTACTACTGAAACTAATAAAAATAAATATGGTTACTCAACAACGCGAAATAAACAGTTTCCGTCAGATTTAATTCTTTATCTCACAAACATAATTAAAAATAAAAAATGGCAGAGAGAGAGAGAAATTGATTCCTCGGAATAAACAAATTAACGTGTTTATGCGGCCTCGAGCTTAGTAAGTATCTAAAGCCAGATTAAAATATGTCACTGAGTTCCGCAGAAGATTAAAGTATTGCCGGAGAGCAATTTTTTAATAGTAAATTACCGCTAATTAATAGAAATTTCGGTCACAAAAACACAAATTTGACACATCTATAGATTAAAATCTTTCGTTTCAGACCAAAATAAATTGATGCAATAATTTTCTCCCATGGACTGCCCAAAGAATCGGCCTACTAACTTAAATCTATAGATATTATTATAAAAATTTTCATCAATAATTATGCACATTTTTCAGTTGTGTTGTGTAAGTTATACCAACCCTTGGCGTAATTGTCACTGATAGTGTCAACAAATTATCTGTCGCCGGTGTATTTGTAGCGCATAAAAAATATCAGAAACTTACACAACTCATTTGCATTTGATACGTCTTTTTTTTAACTGCAAAATAAAAATTCATTATGGTCATTTAGATTTTTTACGAGACATGAGTTCGCATGCAAAGCGAGATATTCCCTTTCTTTACACTTCCAAGTGGCACATGTCTTAAGACTTCTCAAGATATTTTCACATTAATTTAAATATTGTGTCGAAAAGAAGGTTTATTTTTAGATTACAGAGTCAAATATTTCAATCTATTCGAGTTTTTCAAAATTCAAGAACTCCTCATTATTTTGAGAAGTGACAGCTATATGCTTAGCAAAAAATTTTTGTATGAAAATATTTTTGGCTGATTAGCCATTATTTAAAAATACTCTGACATGTTTAATTTCTTTTCCTAAGATCAGCTACATAGTACTCCACTGCCAAATAAGCAATTTTTTTCACAAAAGATTCCTTTTCAATCCGACAGATGGGGTAGCAATTAACGTGGGGATTAAATCTGAATCACCATCTGTCTAATATTAATGATGATACTATGAAAAAGCGATTAAAAAGTGTTTTTTTTTTTTTAATGGCCCGATTTTAGTAAAATTTTCTTTATTATGTTGATAGTTATATCAAGGGATGTTTAAATCAGTGCGGTAATTTGGTCACTCTTAACTGGTGGAAGCCGTCACATTAAATGTATATCAGGAAAATTTTCTTCGAGTAGCTTACTTTTTACTGAGGATCATACCAGGATGACCGCGTTGTTTCAATTTGATACATCAAGTAGGTATTGCATTTTTCATTATATTTTTTAAAAAAATTATTTATTTATTTATTTGTTATTTTTATTTATTTTATTCTTCTTAATATTATTATTATTATTATTTTATTTATTTATTTTGTGTGTGTGTGGCTACTGAATAACCAGCTTGTAACTTTCACTGAGCCGCATTGTATAGGCTCACCAACATGGCGCTAATGAGCACTTTTGAATAATAACATAATTCAAAGTTTTGATAATAGCTTAAATTTACACAAACAATTGCATGTCAATATAACGACTAAATTTTATTTATTTGCTTGTTATTTTTATTTATTTTATTCTCCTTAATATTATTATTATTATTTTATTTATTTATTTTGTGTGTGTGTGGCTACTGAATAACCAGCTTGTAACTTCCACTGAGCTGCATTGTATAGGCTCACCAACATGGCGCTAATGAGCACTTTTGAATAATAACACAATTCAAAGTTTTGATAATAGCTTAAATTTACACAAACAATTGCATTTCAATATAACGACTCAAAAAAGCATTACTTTTCTAAATTCAATTCAAAAGGGAGTAAAGTAATTATTACACCTGTCTTTTGAATAAGTCCCTATACCGAACATTAGGGCATCTACTCCCCCTGAACTGACCACCCGCCGTTATGTGGTCCGAAACTCAGAACAGCTTCCACCATCCAGATTACCAACGACACTGGAGGCACTGGGTAGCCGAGAGTCCATAAAGCAGAGTAGCATGAAGACTGTAATAATAAATAATAAAAAAACAACCCAGGGAAGAGAAAAAAAAATCTTTCCAACTCAAGGAGCATCGACAGAAAATAAAAATTGCCGAGACTGGTGATGGGCATAGAATGTTTGATGTGAAAAGAGTCGTAAAAACTCCGGCCGTGATAGATCCCGGGGCCGTTTCTTAGGGGAATAGCGTTACGGCTATAGTCTCGTCAACAGTGCTCCGGAAATTCGGAAAAGGAGGGGGTTTCTTACATTGGCGACAGATCTACACCACTAAAACTATCCATTTATTCAATTCAAGAGCTTTACATGCGGCACTTACGCTGATTGAACATAGATGGTGTTCATGCCAATATATGTTTCTTATATGTGTATGGACAATGTCCGGCATGCGTGAAATTACGTACTACCTCAAATAAGAATATATTTTACCATTATCCATATTGAATAAATTGGAGAATCAGTATATCTTCATTAATCGAATCGGAAGTTTTACAATTGGATAATGCCTGTGGGGCAAAGGCTGTTCAATTGAATAAACATATAAATGAAAGGTGCAAATTAAGTTTTTATTTATATATTTATTTTTTTTTTGGAGGGGGGGGGGGGCGCTAAGCTCCCAAATTTTGCTACACGAGGGTTAATGAGATGGGGACCTGCTTAAAGCCAATTCCGAACGTCTACAAACGTCCAAGCCAACAGTGGGACTCAAACCCACAGACTCTGGTTCCCAAAGGCCAGCCCTAGCCATTCGGCTATCGTCCGGCTAAAGGTGTTCATTAAGACATGATTAGCACGATATTTCCCATTAACAAATTTAGACAAAAGTAATTTTACCATTTTTTAATGCAATAGGGAGAAAAGTTTAATTATGCAAATCGGGGTGAAAAATGTTCCAGTAGACGGGTATTTGATATTTTGAGTAAATGATGATTGTACGATTTACCATGTAAAAAAATTTTCATTAGCCCTTTGATTACACAATATATAGTAAAAATAAAATTTTTAAAAATAGATAAGTTCGTTAAAATCCCAATGCAATCGCTGACTTTCTGTTCTTTAACCATCATTATCTCCCTTGTAGTAAGAGATAATGGTCATTATCATTTATTTTGTTTTCATTAATGATCGTTTCTTGACCTTATAACCTAAGTACAGGTTAATACTGATAGTTAAGAGAAGGATCAGAAGGTAACCCTTTAATAAATAGGTAACTGATAATAGCGCAACCAATCGCGATGAAAGCTATTCCTGCCACAGGAAGTGAGGTCTTAATGTTCAAGCAAGAAAGCATATAAGTATCATATTAAAAAAAATAGCGCTTTATTTGACATAATTTTAGTACAATACATAATATTTCAACAAATTGATGAAAAAGAAGTAACGAATTTTTAAAAATAAAAAAAATGGGGAAAACCCAACAACAAAACAACGGAAATGTAAGAATTACTTTCATTTTCTTTTTACTTAAATAGTTTCGGAAGCAAAAGCACACTAAATACAAGCAGTTTCCGTTCCCGGCACTGTCACATAGAGATTACAGGGAAACACATATGAAGTGAGTAAATGTTATTTCGCAAAAACGTATCATCTTTTTAAGTAAACAACATTCATTATTAAAATTTTTTTGGGTTCGGGTCCCACTGTTGGAATGGATGTTTGTTGCCGTTCGGATTCGGCTTTAAGCAGTGGGTCCCGTCTAATTAGCCCTCGTGTACAGTGGCGTAGCGAGGGGGAGGGTGGTAATCATGCCCCGGGCGCCACTCACAGAGGGGTGCCAGATGGTCCCCCAAGACAAACAAGATTCTATATATATTACAATGTTTTTCCGGGGGGGGGGGCGGCAAAAAGGTATCGTGTCCCGGGCTCCAGTTATGCTCGCTCAAAAAATTGACCGTAGCGCCCCAAACCAATCAAATAAATCAAAGCAGAAAGCTGCAGTTCATAGCAGTAACAAAAAAAAAAAACACTGCAAAATCATTAAAGTCAACTCTACAATGCAAGATTTTTTTTATTTGAAAAATGTGTTTTTTAAACATAAAAACACAAGAAAATGTACACAAGTATATTGAGAAAAAAAATTAAAATCAATTATAATCACATTAGAAAGCGAACGAACGTAGTATTTCATTACATATATGTTCATTAAGTTACATTCATATAAAAATATGGAAGAAAATTTCTGTAGCACATTGGCAACGCCAAACACTGAAGGGTTAAGCCTGCTGTGAACTAACCCTAATGGATTCGCTCACTTCAATGTTAACCTATGGAGAAAATGTGTCCAAGGATTACCAACTTAGATTGAAAGTTTTTTTAAATTGTACTCCGTAAAAGAGAAATTTTACACCTTGGGGTCATTTTTCGTTTTTTTAATGCAAATATTTTAAATTTTAAATTATTTGGGGAAAAAAACTAGTACAGTGTGTTTTAAACGCTCATAAATTCCTTTGGGGGACGGAATTTATAAAATAAATCCTGTTGCAAGGCGCAGAAAGGGCCTTGCAAGGCTATCTGAAAATACTATTTTTATTGGATTATCAGTATTTATGTAGCTCTAAATAGTGTACACATTTTCTCCACAGGTTAACATTGAGGTGAGCGAATCCGATAGGATTAGTACACAGCAGCCTTAACTACGCCCAATAAATAAATTTTTTAAATAATTAAATAATCAAATATTTTAAGACTAAGTAATTTACCTGAAATGTTTACTCTTCACCTGTAACTTATATAACACGTCGAAAATTTAAAAAAGATGTTTTGAAAAAACGGAGTTAGAATGAATTTTATAAAGATCAAAAGGTCCAAATACCTCGATCCCAAATCTGCGTGAACAGACACACGAAAAGCTTTCGCCAAGTTTGGCGAAGTCGTAAAATATATCAATCGAGAGTTCAGCCCAGCAACCCCACTATCTTATACACCAAAACTTTTATCAATCCAATCCGGGACTCACACGGCCTGAATGCACGGGACGAGGTAAGAACATTGCCTGGAACTAGGAGGAGCAGGGAGGGAGTCAGAGGAGAGAGAAAGAACGTTCGTAAATTTCCGATTCCTTTCTTCTCTTTCACGTTGGGGCAACAATCGTAAAAATAAGGAGAGCCACGATCCTTGAAATGTATCTAGGATAATACCCGGATGGAACTCCTGTGTTTCCGTTATCCCCCCAGGTGTTCATGAGCCACGCCGTTCATTTATTAATTTGAAAGTAAAGTTTTTATTCGCCGCACTTTTACGGCACCATCAAATACTTACATTGGCGCAGAAGCAAAATTTACTGGCCAACAAATATGAGATAATACCACCCGGAGGTGCATTTGTGAGAAGGGGGGAAAAAAACGTGGAGAGGATGAACATCTTTCTGAAATAAGATTTTTTATAAAGTTTCCATATTTTACATTTTCATACATAAGTAGGAAAAACGTAAGGAACAACAAATAAACGTAAATGCACATGACAGACATCCGTGCGACTGTAAAATTACCATTAAAGGAAGATACACCATTATAACAGTGGTTCTTAACCGAGGTTGCGGGCACCACTGAGGGTGCGAGAGAAGGTTCAAAATTTTTAATGAAAATTATCAATTGAGTGAATAATTTGATGGATGCTTTTCCACGAGAAATATAAGTAAAATTAATGGATGGATATTTCAATCCATTTTTGTTTGACCTAAATTCAATGTACGACAAAGTTTTATTAAAAGACGATCTTATCGCAATGCGAGCTAATGCACGTATTGAAATGGAATTCGAAAGACTGGACTTGGAACTGTTCTGGTGTACGCAGTTAGAACTTTATCCAGAATTGGCAAAAGCAGCATTAGAGCCAGTTTTACCATTTGCCACCACTTACCTTTGTGAAATGAGTTTTTCACCACTTTTGAACATCAAAACAAAAGCCAGATATCGCTTAAATGCATCTGATGACTTACGCGTGGCTTAAAAAAGAGAGAGAAGGAGAGAGAGCCTCGTTTTAAAAGGATAATTATGAACAAACAACAACAACGTAGCCATTAAAAATGTAGACATTATTTTATATGTAATAATATAGTATGCATTGTAAATGTATTAATTTTTTAATGAAATAAATATCTTTTCCTAAATAAAAAATAGAAACATTTTTTCAAGGAAGTGCGAGAGCTTATTTTCAGATTGAAGGGAGTGTTGACTATTAAAAAGGCTAAGAACCACTGCACTGTAAGAAGAAATTCTGAATCTAATAATGATAAAGCGTTATCCATTGTGAAGCAAAATAAGACCGAAGTTCTCTCACACATTTCAACAGACCAATTAATGGGAGAAGACATGAAAAGCAAATCTCACTCGTTTACACAAAGAACCAAAAAATGTATTCGTCGAAACGACAACACATGCGCGTTCAGTATCAATTATTAATTACGTGAAATTTGCGTAATACGCATAATTGGGGGCATTAACAAACAAACAAAAAAAAAGGACAACTATTTTCGAACTAATTTTTATAGCTCTTCGTCAGGCTGGGGAGCATTTGGTGTTATAAGCTCAATGATCAGTTTCCAAATACGAAGATCATCTAGCTCTTTGATATGAATAAGGGAAACAACAGGACGTTCTCCTGCAGATTTTTAACTTATAATTCTCATACCAATTAGTTTTAGCAAACGTATTCTCGGTCAAGAAACTAAATTTTTTAATGGATTTTCATCATTAAAAAAAGTAAAGGGTATAATAAGTCAACAACATACCTCAAAATGCATAAAACTATTTTAAGGTTGCTGTGTACTAACCCTATTGGATTCGTTCACATCAATGTTAACTTACGGAGAAAATTTGCCCAAGGACTGCCGACTTGGATTTAAAGGGCTTTTTATTTTATTTTATTTTTTTATTGTACTCCGTAATAGAGAAAGAAATTGTACACCTAGGAGCATTTTTCATTTAAGAAAAATGCAAATAATACTTTTAAATTTAAATTATTCGGGAAAGGAATCCGCTATAGTGTGTTTTAAACGCTCGTTAATTCCTTTGGTGGATGAAATTTATAAAACGAATCCTGTTGCAAGGCGCAGAAAAGTTCAGGCTATCTGAAAATACCATTTTAAGTGGATCATCAGCATTTGTATAGTTGTAAATACCCGACAAATTTCCGCCATAGGTTAACAAAGGGGGTGAGCTAATCCAATAGGGTTAGTGAACAGCAGCCTTAACGCATACATACAATATTATATATGTAAACTACATACCTTATAACGCAGGGGTCGGCAACCTATTTTACTAGCAGGGCATATTTCAGAAATGCGGGAGTTCGGCGGGCACTGCTGAATGAGGAGGGGGAGAGGGAGGGGGGGGTAATATTTAACCATGAAAATATTAATGCGACATACATTTTTAATACATAAATTCAAATTTTAATTTAAACATAACAACAATATCAAAATTTATAATTGATGCGATATTTGACATTGCAAATCTGCGGCCAACTCGTTGCAATGTGGCGCATCAGCTGAATTCCCAGTTATCAGGCATTGCATTGGTTCAAAATGAGTGTCAGTGAGGCTTGATTGGTACTTTGAATTTAAGTATTTCCTATTGGAAGACAAAAGATTCACAAGCATATGTCGACGCGCAAAGAGAGTTAGTTCAATTACAGAGCAGGAAAAACAAGCTGACTCACAGCGAGGGCAGAGCGACGCTGTCGAGACAGTCAGTTTTTAATTTTAACGGTTTTACGATTTTTAATTTTTTTAATTAAAATTATTCATCACAATTACGCGCGTTTGTTGTTCAAATGTCTAAAGTGTAGATATTTGAACGGCGGGCACTTTAAAAAATGTCTCGCGGGCACCGCCTTGCCAACCCCTGTTATCTATATATATAAAACAGTTCCGTAACTGACTCATTCATTCACTGACTGACTGACATACAACGCACAGACCAAACCGTTGGACGTAAAGGGCTGAAATTTTGCATGGCGATTCTTCTAATAGTGTAGGGGTGCACTAAAAGAAAGATTTTTCAAAAATTCTTCTTAGATTTTTTAAAATTAAATTTTTAAGCTGTTTTTTAAACTTTTGTTACGTTTGCATTTAAAATAATAATTTGAGGGTTATAAAATTTATATCACGAGAAAGATCATAAAAATTCCTTCAAAATGAAATTTTTTTCGAATTTTTACCTCCATTTCCTGATTTTTGGTGAATTTTTAAAGATTAATTTTTAGAATTTAATTTATTAAATGCTGATCACGTGATTTCTTTTTCTGGTACTTTCAATAAATTTATCGTCACGTGCGTAACAACTAAATAGACAAAAAAAATATTTTTTTCTCTTTCTAATGCAGCAGACGATTGGATATTATCCAAAAAAAATGCATATCCCTTACGATTTTTTTTATGAATATATATACATATAGATAGATATATATTTTACATCAACTGTATACATTGATCATCGCATTTATTATAAATATATATATTTATTTTTTGGCATAAATTGCTTACGTTGACCGTTGTATTTAATTTGAATGTACTCCGTAGCGAAGCGCGGGTTTTCAGCTAGTAACGTATAAAAACCCATTTAATAAGTCTAAACATGTTCCAAGGAGCTAAAAATCAAGTTCACGGGGTAAATTAAGTTAATAAGCTTACAAAACAGTATCTATAACTGCCTATTTCAACAAAAATGAAACCGCGATCATCCTTCCTCAATTGAGAGAACACCGACGGATGACGTTCATATTCTTACGTAAACCTCTATTAAAAGTCTTCAGTACGCCTGCAATTCAGCAGCAACATCGCCACTTGCAAAACGAATTACTTTTCTATCGCATTTCACTGATACGGCACCACAGAAGCACCCCCCCCCCCCCCCAATGAAAAACAAATAAACTATTACCCAATCACATTACACTTTTACGAGCAGCAATTTCTGAGAATGCTGTGCACGGAAAACGGTCGTATCTGCTATATATTGCGAGTATCCATTATTCATACGACTTCAAAGAATTATGTTTTGTGTGCATAAATGCCAGAGCTCTGTAATTTATAGGAACGGTCGTTTCAAAGGCGAAAGAGCCATTGGGCGTGTCGTCAGTTCAGTCAGTCCCCCGTCCTTTCTCCCTCTCCATCCTCAACCTCTCTCCTTCCTGTAGATGCGAGCGATATTTCAGGGAGATAGTCTGCGCGGATAGGTCTTTGGAAATTCCTTTTTAGCCCCATCACAGATTAACGGAATTCATGCGAGAATATGATGCACGGGGGGGATTTTAAAATAAGTGTGGAGATGAAACATTCTCTGCCGCTGGATTGTGTCCTTTGGATACCTTTCCAAGAGTTTTTAAATACGTGATAGAATAAATAAGTTAGAATACATATTGTCTTCGAATGGGCTTACCACAGTTTTTCGCTGGCCGGGGAAAAAATATCTAAATCAATAACATTAGTTGAAATGGAAAAAACGAAATTGGACGTATCACCGTCATCTGATTTTGATTATTCATTGAACAAGAATTGCTTGTTTTACTTATGTTTCGGGAAAAAAAAAAAACCCACTCATTTCACAAAATATTAGGCCTTTTTAAATTAAAGTCTTGATTCAACCATATATCTGTCTGTGTGTTTGTGATTATATGTAGAAGTGGAAGTTCCTACACACTGTTGATATACATTCAATAAGTCGGTTATTGAAGCATTTCATTTCAAAATGCAGAAGTGAAGTATTGCCAATTATCAAGTTAGGGAAATGAAATCCACGACAGTACAAACTAGTAATTTGATGAACAAATCCACGACAGTACAAACTAGTAATTTGATGAACACGTTTTCGGTTATGTCTTCCTTTAGGCCGCAGAGTATACATCAAGAGTCTACTAATCATTCACAAATGGGAAGATCAATATCTGTTCTCCACTTGGTACTTGCATGCACTAGCGAGAACTTACATTAGCAAGATTCGGTCGAAGAGTATTACATCTAGACTGTACTAACCATTCACAAATGGGAAGATCGATAACTGTTCTCCAGTTGGTGCTTGCATGTACTAGCGGGAACTTATATTAGCAAGATTCGGCCGCAGAGTATTAGATATAGATCAGTGGTTCCCAACCTGTAGAAGTCTGCGGACCACTAAGCCAGAAATTGAACCATGTGCGGACCTTCCAGGGGGTATGGGGGTATAGAATATCCCTCAGGCAAAAGGGATACAGGATTAACATACTCATATTCTAACGTATCATATTCTAATAATAAAATAATTATGTTAAAACTTAAGACATTTTTATTCAACACCTGATACTCATCGGAAATATTCGGCCCATCTAGTTGAATGAACATTGCTTTCAAAATCACCATTTATTTGGCAACTTTTTTTCTATGTGGTGCTGGACCACCTCCGAGGCTCTCGCGGACCACCGGCTGGGAACCACTGATCTAGATTCTACAAACCATTCACAAATGGGAAGATCAAAATTTGTTCTCCACTTGGTACTTGCATGTACTAGCGAGAACTTATATTAGCAAGATTCGGCCGCAGAGTATTACATCTAGACTGTACTAAGCATTCACAAATTGGAAGATTAATATATGTTCTCCACTTGGTACTTGCATGTAGTAGCAAGAATTTATATTAGCAAGATTCGGCCACAGAATATTACATCTAGACTCTACTAACCATTCACAAATGGGAAGATCAATATCTGTTCTCCACTTGGTACTTGCATGTACTAGCGAGAACTTATATTAGCAAGATTCGGCCGCAGAGTATTACATCTAGACTGTACTAAGCATTCACAAATTGGAAGATTAATATATGTTCTCCACTTGGTACTTGCATGTAGTAGCAAGAATTTATATTAGCAAGATTCGGCCACAGAATATTACATCTAGACTCTACTAACCATTCACAAATGGGAAGATCAATATCTGTTCTCCACTTGGTACTTGCATGTACTAGCGAGAACTTATATTAGCAAGATTCGGCCGCAGAGTATTACATCTAGACTGTACTAAGCATTCACAAATTGGAAGATTAATATATGTTCTCCACTTGGTACTTGCATGTAGTAGCAAGAATTTATATTAGCAAGATTCGGCCACAGAATATTACATCTAGACTCTACTAACCATTCACAAATGGGAAGATCAATATCTGTTCTCCACTTGGTACTTGCATGTACTAGCGAGAACTTATATTAGCAAGATTTGGCCACAGAGTATTACATCTAGACTCTACTAAACATTCACAACTGGGAAGATCAATATCTCTTCTCCACTAGCGAGAACTTCAAATAGCAAGATTCGTCCCTCGATACATGGTATGTTAAAAACAATAAATCGTGATTCCCAATACGCAAAATACATCTTACAAAAATGAGATTCTAATTTTTTTCTTTCTTTCAAAATGAATGATAGTCATTTTTTAGGACTTATCAGATTCATAGTAATTAACGCCCAAAATTTTAAATTTAAGAAAACGACAATTTTAGTTTATAAAGAATACAGCAAACTGTAATACATAAAAACGCGACGTTATTTTTACTAACGAGATTGGACCGTCAAATCCTGATACACTAATTGGGCAAATGGCCTTTACAAAAAATTTCATGGTTCAGGTTCAAATGCAAACGAATATTTGCCCATAAAAAGCATACTTTAAAAGGAGAACAACACATTTTATTTCCGTCAAAAGGTGAAAAAAAAAAGAAATAATAAGAAAGAAAGAAAGGAGATATGATTTTGTAGATGATGAGAATAGATTAGTATCAGATTTTTCCTCAAAAATAAATAAACGAAAAGCATCCTCAGTCATTGTGTACGGGAACGAAGGAGGAAATATTTAAAACTCAAGGGTGATTCACGCATTAAATTATCAATAAAAGTACATAAACAACCATCGTGGAATAAAAAGAGGATGCATAAAAGGAACATAATCAATAACACTTCTCATTTATTCCCTCCCTCCCGAAAGGCCATCCAACTTATCAAAATTTCCTGAAAGGACTTTAATTAAGCGTCACTTTTCCGCATTTACTCTTTTTTTTTTGTTCTTTTTCGCCCTATCAAAGCAACACATTCCGCAAAACGGCATATTAATAACAACGCCATCGCGAGGGACACTCTTCCCCCATTCGAAACGGCGCCCTTGTTAGCTCTCGCCGAGGATATACTTTATCAGTTGTCAGAATCGGCTCATTTGCAAGACAATGGCCACGTACGGAATGCCGGATTATGCTAACGAAGATGCGCCAAATGAGGGAGGAACGGCTCATTAAGAGGAGATAGGAATCCTTTCTTTCACACGGGCTGTAATACGCGGCAAGTCATATTTTAAATGGTTGTCCTGTCGGAACTTTGAGACCGATTCCTGGCGAAAAATTTGAGAAATGAGACACAAAATTACCATTTAAAACACTTTTTTTTTCTTTTCTTGAAATATAGCAGCGAGCTTATAGAATCAAACACAGACTGCATATCTCAATTATGAACCACATTTGTTATGCTGTACATTTGGACTACTCACCTCGGAGAGGAATTTGAAAGAATCTATCAAACTGTATTAAGCAGTTTACAGTATATTAAATGAAGAGTAAGGGTCTGCGCACACAGAATCCGCCAGCGTAAGGGCCTGTTCACATAGGAGTCCGTTGCGTTGCGTTAAGGAAAAGATGACGTTGAGACGAAAATAAACCAATCATAGGCGTTAAAAATTTCATTGCTAATCGTTTGGAGGCATATGATTGGTTTATTTTCGTCTCAACGTCATCTTTTCCTTAACGCAACGCAACGGACTCCTATGTGAACAGGTCCTAACTCGTATTGAAATATTTTAAACCAATCACAGGCCTTTACAATTTCGAGGCTAATCGTTTGGAGGTTTGTTATTGGTTAAATATATTTCAATGCAAGTAACGCTGACGCTGACGGTTCTAGGTGAACAGGTTTTAAGTATTCTGAAATTATTTCTCTTGGCATAAAATTTGCTCTGAAAAAAAGAAGAAAAAATTTCCCCTTTAAAAGAGATTAATTTTTTTTAAGTATGTCTTTTCAATATTCTTAAGACAAATTATTTTAAAACTTTTCATATGCACATTATCCTGACAGAATTATTGATTTGGAAAGCGTCAAACCTACACAAGTATCAAATTTGAAATTTTTAAAACATAAATTTCAAAATTGTTCAATTATTTTTTGAATGCATAATGATTCTATCAGGTCAATACGAAAAATTTATAACATAATAATAATAATCATGTAATGTGAGTGAAGAAAAAAAAATTAAGAGTTTGTGTCCCAAAATATGAAACAGAGAGTGCCCACACAAAGTGAACTGAACTCGATTTTTTAGTTTGTCACGGATGGAGGAAAACAAAAAACAAAGTACATAAAGCATCAAAATTGTGTAAAGCGAAACAAAAAAAAACTACAAATAAATAAATTAATAAATAAAACTGAATAATTTATTCTTACAATGACCGAGAAACCAAAGCGGCGTAGACAATACAAACAAAAGCTCGTCTGAATATTCGCCGTTAAAACGCCAGCCATTACGTGTTTTTCAACATCAGATCAAGACACACACAAACAAGTAATATATAAAAAAAAAAATTAAAGTCAATTCCTACTTAGGTCAACAAAGAAAAATTTGAGTGTGAACTAATAGTAGGAATTGAAAAAAAGGATTGCCTGCCAGAACCTTGCCTACTGTGCGAGATTAGGAGGGGGGGAAAGAGAGAGAAAAAGTTTGTCAGGTTGGGGATTCGATCTCGCAACCTACAGGACGGGAGAAGCCCGCGATACTGCAGTGCTACCGTTTACACAGTAACAAGAGGGAAATTACTATTCAAGAGACGCTCTAGGTCTAAAACTAAAATTGATTAATTAAATTTAATTAATGAATTAATATTTGAAAAACTGTATTAACATCAAGTGTCATCCACTACATGTTTAAAAAAATGTATTTGAACTTAAGTGGATGAATAAAAAGTACTTTTATTAACGATTGAAAATTTGAACAAGATATATATAGGTCTAAAACTAAAATTGATTAATTAAATTTAATTAATGAATTAATATTTGAAAAAAACGGTATTAACATCAAGTGTCATCCACTACAAGTTTAAAAAAATGCATTTGAACTTGAGTGGATGAATAAAAAGTACTTTTATTAACGATTGAAAATTTGAACAAGATATATATAGAGAGAGTGTGAACTAATAGTAGGAATTGAAAAAAAAAAAGCTAAAATTTGCAATTTCACAACGTACGATAAACGACATATGTATGTCTGTGCGTGTATATAAGTATGTCTGTGTGTGATTATACGCAGTTGATATATATTCCATGCCGGTTATTGAAGCATATATCATTACAAATATTAAAAATGTGTGATTACAGAAAATTGAAAGCATATTTTTAATTAGATAATTCAATATGATATAAATTTACGTCAGACTATCCTCGACAACTCCAATTTTTTTAGCGACCCCCTGTAGATCGCGACACACAGTTTTGCGCCCCACTGAGCTAGTACACTGGAGGAAACTAGAAATCCGTTACTCGTCTCCCTCCCTAAGGAGAAAAAAAATTGTCTCTCAGAAATGAAAATGAGCAAACACTGTCTCAGTGGAAGAAGACCATTATTTGATTTATTATCAAGATTCAAGTCACAATCTCCCAGGTAACGTAAATAAGATGACAGTGCTTCCTTCCGTCGGCGTGCGTCTAAATGCGAAGAGCAAAATTACATACTGGACGGTGCATACATTTGTAATCACAGAACAGGGCAACTCTCCACCCCCCTTCAATCGTGGAGGAAAATTAAAAGGCAGAGCTCCTGCACACTGTAATTAAGAAATCCTTCATTCATGACATGCTGTCCATTGTGTTCTTAAGGTGGTTGCTTTTTTCTTTTTTGAGGAACAATGTAGCTGTAGAAGGTTTTTTCAATTTAATGGAAATACGCGATAAAGAGAAACTTTGAAAATTTAGCAAGTGTTTTTTTTTTTTTTTCCCCGATCAAAGGATTCTTACATTTGATCCGTGCTTCTACAATAATGCATTTCTAACAGTTTCCGCTTATTCTGGAACCAGATTTCAATCGTCTCGTCAAAATCTAGAATGTTTGCGATCGAGGAATGGGACATTTTGAGAAATAGCAAATAAATTGCGGAGGACTTGTTGAAAGAAACGAATTCGTTTAAAATATTACAACATCGTATAATTGTTAGCGCAACTAGCCTCCAAGGCGTGGGCTCGATTTCGAATTCAGACTAAGGTATGGACGTCCGTGTGCTGCCCCTTCATAGGGAGTGATACGGTGCTCCGATTTAAAAAAAGAAAGAAAATTTTAAAAAAGGCAACAAAGTCGGGGTTTGGAACGGACGAATATCGAGAAGACAACTACCTGCCGCGTCAGGAAAAAAAGCAATTTAATATAGTAAACAGTGTGGTATGGGTAAAATATACGATCTTCTTTATAAACGATAACAGTGCGTGCATATTATATATATATATATATATATATATATATATATATATATATATATATATATATATACAGGGCTAGATTTGAGGCGGAACGCGCCGGAACGGCGTTCAGTGCACCTGAACTAGTATAAGTTCCATGGTATAAGGTGCATGGAACCAGTATAAGTTCAATGCACCTGGCTATTTTTAGAAATCTAGCACTGTATATATATATATATATATATATATATATATATATATATATATATATATATATATATATATATATATATATATATATATATATATATATATATATATATAAACGAAGGGAGTTAAAGTAGTTTATGCACAAACTGAGATGCGAATTTTTCTACACAAATGCATCTCCTTGGATGCCTTCACAATAATTCCATTTAGATTGATCGTGACTGGTATTTTTCCTTTTCCAAAACGACAAGCTTTTTTGTTTGAGGGCATTTGCCCTTACCCCCAGTGATTTTTATAGACCACTTTACGGGAGCATCTAACAGGTGAACCAACACTGATCCCTACGAAGGGATAGCCCAGACCATCAATGCCTTCGCCGGAATTCGAACTCACGCACACGTGGTAGATGTTTGCTATGCAAACCACCTCATAATGCGACCAGCATCATGGCTAACGTTAATATTCAAATACATGGAGTGGACCAGCAAGAGAAACGAAAATACTGCTGACGTTGTTATAACAGAATTAAAAAGTTAATTTTCTAAGAAGCAGAAGTGAAAATAAATTATCCCAGGGAGTTCTTTGCAGGATTGGGGGAGGGGGGGGGGACAACATATTCTGAGGTGTCGGGGATGAAACAGCATTTTTCCTGAATAATATTCACCCATTTCTAAATTTCGCAATAAAATGCAATAATGGAGTAGATAAATCCCAAGAGTTTACAAAGTCGATTCTAAATGAAAAAGGCCATTAAACTTGAGCCCATCTCGCTGAAAGTCAACATTATCGCCAGCGCCAAACATAATTGCTTTAATTGCGCATAATCGGTTTAAAACAATTTCATAGGGAGAACGCATGCATAATTCTACATACTGCACTTCTATATCAGATAAAAGCAGTACAGGGGAAGATATCGCAGTCCATCAGAATAGCCAATTCTATATTTGAGACTGATCAAAAATGCAGATCACACTTCTACACAACGCACCTGCTAGAAGAACTCCAGAAGACCTAGAGAAGAGCGTCGATAAGTACAAAATCGATTTTCTTTTTTACTTCTTGTTTCCGTTCTCGCACGCAGGACATAAATAGCAAGAGTCAAGTCAGGTGCATTGAAATTAAGCTTTTAAAAGGGATTCCATACATATGTTTTTAATCTTAAATCTTTCGCTTGAAACAGCTGCGAATTGAAGAAAAGAAACAAAACGGACAACAGTCTTAAAGATTGTATTTGAGAGCAATTTTTGTTAACTCTCGTAAGTATATTTTTTCTCCTTAGTTTCCTTGTAAATGATATAATGCTAAGCTAATACTAGAATTCTACCACTGGGCGGTATATTACAAGCAAATTTTCGACAACGAAAAATTGAATACGTTCTACAAAGGTCTGACTATGATTTAATGGTTGAGATGCAATACACAATTAGCTTAATCGTTAAATTTCTCATTGTCTTCATCGGGTCCTCATTGACCCTGACATTTCGTAAAATTTTTAAAGATTCAAACTCTACAACACAAATCACCAACAAATTACATTCCCTAAACATAACCACGTACATTTTACGGGGAATATTAATGAAAAGATGCTGCAGTGGTGTGTTTAATGAAAACTGGTGCTGTGGTATTTAGCTGAATAATAAAAAACAAACCAAGTCCATTATCGTTGATATTGTTAACCTATACAAGGTTATTAACCTGTAAAATTAGTAAACACAACGCTTGATTCAAAATAATTTTCCTAAAATAATGAAGATTGGTATAAAAAAAAAACAGGCTAATTGTGAAGTTTATTAAATGTTGAGCACATAAGTAACAACGTCAGTTCAAAATTCATTATTTATGTTATTAAAAAAAAACCCCATCATTTTAACGAATGCCTTCTGTAGAACAGTTAGAAAAACCGGTCTATAAAGGGTAACTTAACGCCTGAATGCAACGTGTAATATTTCTTGAATATGAATGATAAATTTCACTCTTGCTGGATCGCTTACGGATTGCGATAGCACACAAAACGAATGCTGACTGGGCGGAAATCTAAAGTGTAGTGACTAAAAGCCCCATCCACGTCAGGCGGCCGAAGTGGCTGTTAAAGATTATCCCGGAAAGTGTCCAACAATTAATCTTCATTAGTCCTACAGAATGGACAATTATCCGGAGCGTATATTTCGCTGAAAGCAAGAGAGTATCAGAAACTGTCAATGTTTCAGCTGTAGCTGCTAGATTTATTGGACAGGTGGAAAAAAAATGCAAACACCTTTACTTACAAATTCGCACAACGTGACCAAGAAGTGGAAGTAATTGTAAGTAGATTTCATCACGATAGAAAACAAAAGGTTTGTTTGAAATTTTAACACATCTATAAAATGCTGAGTTAAAACAGCCATGTACAAACAATTAAAAAAAAAAAAAACGCGGAGTTTATACATTTTCGGTATTTCAGAAAGGAATATAATATAACATTGAAAAGAACCATATAAATGATTAGGAAGAAAGGTATAACACTACTCGAGAAAATCTATATAAATAAAGCAGAGTGTCTCTATGTATGTATGTATGTATGTAACGTATACAAATCTACATTTCTTGACGAATCTGGTTGAAACTTCGTATACTTACGTTTTGAAGCCTGGAGATAATTCTAAGTTTAGTTTGGAAGCTTTAAAATAGTTTTAAAGGTATTTTAATTCTAAAAGTACTTCACCGCTTCACTCATCCTGAGAAAACATGGCCGACATATCTCCCGTATGGTGCAGCCATCTGTCAGCAGCGACGGGAATGAAAATTGACGGGAATTTAACGGGGAACTGACGGGAACATTTGTATGGCCCTGAAAATGGCCTTTTTTTCTTTTGTGGGGCCCGAGCATAGCCGGGCAAAGCCCGGCTAGTACAATAATATTTAAGATACTTCAATCATCCTTCATATTTTATCAAATCCTTAATAACAGACAATACAATATCAAAATAACTGCATTTACCCATTTAATCTTATCCAACCTTTAATTTTAAAACTAACAGACAATATATAAACAAATTAATTAACCTGGCGTGGGGGTATCGTCCCACACACTTCACAGGCCTTGTGAAAATACCGTTGTCTTAAACAAATCGATCAGATTGAATTCATTGACAGATTATCTATCAATAGATAATCTGTCAATGAATTCGCGCATTTAACTCGTTCCCAATGCAGTTCAGATAAAATAAAGTTACAATAGATGATTATTTCTTTGATAACAGAGCAGCAAACAAATCCTCTCACTTTATCTTTGATGAACAATGATACAGAAGAAATCGAACTAGAGAAGAATTAACGCACACACTGCATGGTGCCCGTCTAGACTTCCAGGCAAGAATCAAAGAAAGGCCACGCGCGTACAATTAATCTTCATTAACTGGATACAAAGGCTATTAAGTCTAAGAGCATCACTTAGCAACAATCGCGTCTCCACGGAGAGAAGTGTCAATACTGCTTCGCAGAAATCTTACTCAGAAGTGTTAAAAATCTTGAGAGTCGAATAAGATTCTACACAGATCAAAGCGCTCAAACGTTTCAGTAGTGGACGGATAGTTATTATGATATCAGAAACTGGATAATCAGACGGTGTATCAAGACGACTGCGAGCAAATTTGACAACAAACTTTTGGAGGTGTAATGGCAGCAGTAATCTGCTTTGTTTTACTTTTAACACTATAAGCACTGATTAAAAAACTTAGCTATTGGGGAAAGTCTGCAAGTAAATACTTTGTATTCGATTATATAAATGTACCTAAAAACAAAAACTGCCATCTACAAGCAACACGTATGATGTGCACTTAGGTTGAATAAAATAAATCATTATCCTTTCTATGAAAAACGCAACAGCTCACATTCATTTTTTATCACTTTTCAAACTGTTGGAACTCTTCAGTGACCACGTATATCCTAACTCCAATTGAATGCCCCCCTCCCTCCCACATACACACACAAAAGCTGCAACCTAATAGTAATTTAAATTAGCTGAGGACAGGTAGACGCGACCCCACGCGGAATATCCCACTGCATTGTTACCAGTGGTGACCTTACTTTGTATTGATTATTCCCTCAGTACAGTATTTCCATAAAATAAACAGAATTCTATTTATAATAGTTTAATTATAGATAAAAACTGTAAGCAACGAAGATCAGATTACTGCCGTAGATTGCTTGCTCCTGGGTCCTACGTTATGAGAGAAAATATGGGAACAACGGATGAACATAGTAGCAAATTAAGCCACCTTTATGATCAGAATACAATTTCCCTTTATCAAATACCCACATATGAGGAAACAAAAGTAATTTAATTGAGAAACATTTACCAGTAGATTTGGTTGTCATAAGCAACTGTCACAATAGTATTACATTTGTATAATAAATCCTTCAGTGAAGAGGGTTTCCTAGACTGCTTCGGCTCTTTTTATTAATCACTATGGCATTTCTGATTGCGTTTCAGAAATACATACAAGAATGCGAAACCTCTAAATAATTTTCATAACCCCCACTGAATCTTCGCAACAGTTTATTAAATTTTCATTATAATAACCGGTGTTTGGAGAGCGGAAAACTGAATGCAAAATAATACGTACTACTTGAAAAGTCTAGCAACACCTATCGGAACTTTCCGCTTCACGAATGCCTTTTGTTTTTAAATTTAACAGGAAAATGAGCAAATTATTACGAATTAGAACGACTTTGGATTAAGGCTCGGCGCACACGAGCGATCCGGTGTCGTTGCGACACCGCAGTTGCGATCAGGAGTACATAGAGTTGAACTAACCGACTCACACGGACGTAGGCATCGTCGGTAGGCATCGTAAGTTCAACTCTATTGTACTCCTGATCGCAACTGCGGAGTCGCAACGACACCGGATCGCTCGTGTGCACCGAGCCTAAGGGAAGCTATCGGCAGTCCAAACCGTTTCTATTTTACGCAGATTTCTACCGTAAAATTAAATCTTTCAGAAGGATGAGTGTAAAGTGAATATGATTTTTGCAATTAAAAAAAAAATTGTTTCCGAATAAGAAAGCAGGAGGCTGACAATTTAAACAATCTCGGGAGCTGAATAATTTATATATGACATATCACACCATGACCATACCAACTCTTATAGCATGTAATGCTAAATGATTGCAGAAATGAACTATTAGAGAATTTCTCGAGCATAATAGTTAGTTTGATAAATTAATGGGTAATATTTTAAAATCCGTACAGCTATTTAAGTTAGATTCAACTACGTTGAACACATCCTTCCATCACACTTCTTACAAGATGGGATACTACGAAATTATTTATTGTAGTCATAGGCGTAGCGTGCTTCTAACTTTTTTTTTTTTAACTTTTTTTTTTTTTTTTTTTTGGGGGGGGGGGAGGGGGACGAATTGAATTCAGTTAGGGTCCTCCTCAGTGCATTGACTGCCAGACGGGCCTTAAAACATGAAATATTATGATTTTTTAAAATTGAATAACAATAGCATTGATGATTGAGTAGTATTCAAAAGTTAGACAATGAGATAAATAAATATAATATAAATAAAATGAGAAAAAAAATAGCATCGAACTTTTGTTATGGATCCTATCATTGTTAAAAACTATGTTAAGGTTTAAGACATAATCGGAATCTTCAGTTTCACAGTTTCAAAAAGCGGAAAAAAACCGACTCTCTTAAAAGTTTTCTACAATTTTTATTTTTATTTTAAGTGAACTTTGAATAACGTTTTAATTTATTTCAAGTTAAGCTGGGGGGAGGGGGCAAGTTCCCCTCGACGCTACGCCTATGATTGTAGTGAACTACTATCGTCATGCCTGGACAAATACGTAATAAAATATGACGGAACAGCGAACGATAGGTAACATATTTCATTTGAATCAATAAATATTTATAAGAATAAAATGACAACATTTTTTGAGATCCGCGGGGTATTTGTCGGTCTATGTCATTGTACATTGTTTAAGTATCATTGTCTAGAAGAAGAAGACTTAGGGAATTTTACGAAATTTTTTCGATTTGATATAATTTCGTATGTCATGTTTGTTGATTCACCAATTTAAAAAAGTTTGAATTATCTCTTCACTTTCCTGGGGTTTCCCCTAGTTTCTCCTCTCAACCATTTTGGTTTCCGACTTCAAACTTTCAAATGAAGAAAATTTGTCCAAGTACCTAATCTACTATTTCACCGAAAATACGGTTCTATACTATAATTTATATTACGTAATAGAATATGACACAGATAACTCCGCCCATCATGCATACGTTCTCACATAAAAACAGTTAAAACAGAAAATTTACTGTAGAACGCGGCTCTCGTAGCAGTCAATCGATAAAAACTCTCCATCATCAGAAATAGGACTACGCATCACGGAAATCAAATCGACGATATGATGCAATTAATAATCACTGTTAACTATTTAGCGAGTACAAAGATATTATTGCTTGTTCATTCATTATTCCTCAAAAATATTAACTTTTTTTTCTAATTAACAGCTGTCAGTAATCTCATTTTGGGCTGGACTAGATAACTGGGCACCGATGCACGCAGTTCACTAATTTTAAGTTGAAATATGGTAGTCGTGGCGTTCGGTGACGGAAAAATCTTTTCTCAATGACATCACTCCGATAAATGCTTTTATGTGACAGAAAATATTTAATTTGATTTATTTCTAAATACGACCAAAAAAATGGTCCCTCATCTTTTTTTCTTTCTCTCCCGAGCTGAAAGACAATTCCTGAAAGTTAACGGCATCTAATTTATTCTATGTCATTAGTGAGAATGAAGTTAGGTGTGTTCATTAATTTCATACAGTGAAATAATATTTTTTTTGTTCCTGCCATGTCATTAACTGCCACTCACTAATGTGCAGATTCCAAACTTTGAACTAACGAAGTTAAACATTTTAGATCTTACAATGTTTTTTGTTTTTGTTTTCTTCTTTTTTTTTAAATCACCGAAGAAACTTGCTTTTCAAGAATGCGAAAGAAAATTGACACTTTCATGTAAAATAAGAGTGAGAAAATTAGAAAAATGACACTTTCATACCGTAGTATAGGGAAGAAACTGAGCATATAACTTCAAAAGAAAAACTATTCTTACCTGAAAGAAAAGAAATAATCATTAAAAATTGGTTTACTTAGGAAAATACACACACAGTAAAGTTTAAGTAAAAGATATTTATATACGATACTGGAAAAGAGTAAATTAAAATAATAACTCATTTTTAAAAGCTTGAATATAATGAATAAAAATGATACGAGTTGTAAATTAGATAACATAACAGCAATGAATAACGACGAATTTATGCCCCATTTACAAACAGAAAGAAATATCCTTTCTCCCTAGGAAAAGCAGTACACACACTATGCCATGCTTTCTCTCTCCGAATGCAGTTTTCTTATTTTTCTTCTGGCTAATTAACACTAGAAAGACAGGAATTTTTTTCTTACTAAAAAGACTGAACGCCATCATTTTGACGGTTAAAAATAAAATCAAGAATTAAAAATATTTGATGTTTTTTTAATGGTTAAATACTTTAAATTTTGAACTATTTCATACCAATATTTATAATAAATTAGCATATATTTAAATATATTTTTAAGCATGTATGCCGAGCTGACAACCTGGTATGGTTTATCCGTAAAAATATAAGCAGGGTTTGTGCAGTTCTAATTTTTGAACACCAATATTTCCGAAGAGTCAATATTTCTGTCATTTGCAAAAGGGGGGAGAGACAAAAGTAACTAAATTTTTTCCGGTAGTATTTTAAAGATTTCTGCCTGTTTTCTATATTGCAAATTAACGGCTTTCAGTCTTAGTAGGTATACAACTCTCCCCCTCTTTACTATCGAATATAATTTTGTAAATGTGTGTGCATATTTCGCGTAAAATTAGAAAAATTAATAAAATTTCAGACGCCTGAGGACATAAATACAGACATAGCGCTCAATAGTATGTCCAAAAACCGTCAAAATGACGGCAGCCGTCTTTCTAGTGTTAATATCATTACCAATAAGGTCTCGAGTCGTTCAAAACTAACGCATGCAAGTTTCAATAAAAATATTTTTCACTGTTTTCATTTTTTCCCTTAAAAATATGACATTGGTAAATAGCAGTTAAAATACTAAATGTGTTTTTATTCTTCCACCATTACTAAATTTCTCCGGCAAAGAAAAAAACCGTATCAGGAATTTCACAATAAACGCCGGTGTTTAAACAACATGAAAATTGCGATACGCAGTACAATTAAGAACACACACGAGTTCATTTCATGATATGGCAATACCCACTGCCATAACTGTGTTCATAAACATGTGTACATAATGCGAGTAAGCATTTGTATAAATAAGCAAAACTTTT
This sequence comes from Dolomedes plantarius, assembly GCA_907164885.2. Lineage (NCBI taxonomy): Eukaryota > Metazoa > Arthropoda > Arachnida > Araneae > Dolomedidae > Dolomedes > Dolomedes plantarius. The sequence continues at coordinate 157,050,836 of OU015495.1, read as the reverse complement.
TAAAGCGTGATGATGCTCTGACTATATGTCGGCTATACACATACAAACGCCAGACAACCAGGAAGTTCAAAAGTAAAGAGAACAAATAACTTTTCGCAAGTCCAAAACTCAAAACACCATAGGTAAGAACAATCTAGGCGGATTTGTTGCTTAAGAGAAAATAAAGTCGAATATTGATAAGAATAAATGATATATAATAAATGTGATGTTTTACATCGCATTCACCATCCACAGTGTTAATTACAAGAAAATTAAAATTGAATACAAGGGGAAGAAATCTTTGTAGATAATACCAAAGCGAATCCTATTTCTATTAGATACAAATTAACACCAAAAGGTGCATGCTAATACATGGATTATTTGGAATCAATTTTATCGTTATTCCTTAATAGTAATACGGGATTTAGTATTGGGCAGATTTCTCATATTTAACGTGACAAAAAATCCTCTAAGTTTTTCCAGTTAGTATAAGAACTATAACACAATAAAGAGATATGAAAAAGGTATAACTAGCGCTAACTACATAGCACTTTAACAGGGTCAACCAATTTTTTTATTTTATTTATTTATTTTCTAAAAACAATATTTTGTAATGATTTATTTTTTCACGCTAGTGTCTTGATAAACATTATTATACACACAAAACAATTTCAACAGTTTGATAATCCCATTTAAAAAATTACGTTGCAAAATTTGAAGCATGTTTAGATCGGGAATTACCTGATGAACCAACCTGCCTTTAGAACTAATTAATATTGAACTCAAAATTTTCAATCACTTTTAACTGTAGGTCCCGGTCAATTAGCCCTCGTGTAGCCAAAAATTGACCGTAGCGCTCCAAACCAAACCAATCACTTTTAAAGGCAAAAAAATAAATTCCCCTCCCCTAATCATTTTTGCTTCAGGGATATTTTCAGAATTTCTTTAACTCTCAATTAAAAATCCTACAGTTAGTTCAATGAAAATAGAATAAAGAATGAAGTACAAAATTTTACATGGAAACCTTACAAAAAAAAAAAAAAAAAAAACTTAAGACATATGTGCTTTAAAAGATGGCAAATCATAAAGAATCCATTTTCGCTATAAATAGACTCATATTTCATATGTACTGTTCCTTCACACAGACATTGTTATATGATCCTGTAGTAAATTATTAGCGCCCCCTCTTTAAGAGATAATAAATTAATTAATATTTGAGCGACGCGAGCTTTCACATGCATTCCTACAGCATAATTAAGCAAGGTACGATACAATATTAACACCTTTATTTCTTGATTTGCTATAAAAGGAAGCCCAAGTTATTACATTTGTCATCCATCTGCTGTGACCCATTAATCAGAGCAGCCTTTTAAAAACAAGTGGACGTTGACGAAACTCCCGTCTGCGCTAGGTTTAAAATCCACTTCAATTAGCAAAGTAACCAGCTTAAAAATTTGAAAACTTGTAAGAACGAAACGGGGTTAATTACTAACAAGGGGGGGGGATAATGGGGGCGTCAAGACGCCTCTTTCTTTTGTTGCTGAATTTCTTACGTCTCCTCTTTCCAACATTTTCGAACACCGACCGAATTAGAAAAAGACTTTTTTTTTTTCACTCGACTCTAACTTAAGTAGAGATGGAGAGGGGGGGGGGGAGGAAAAAGTCTCGGTTTTATCTTATGTACAAAGGAATTTCAGTTCAATATAAAGCCTTCTTTAAAAAGTAAAGAGAATCTGAATGTGAGGAAAGTTACCTATAAAAGAATCCAAACGAGTTTTTTTGTTGTTGTTCGCTTTGGGAAAGGTTTTTTTCCCTCTTTTTACTCATCAAAGTGGTAATTGATTATTTTCCAAAATATGCATTTCTTTATACCCTTTGTAAGCTGTTCCTTATTCTCTAATTAGTCTAGAATATATATATATATATATATATATATATATATATATATATATATATATATATACATACATTCGGAGCCGATTTTCTGTCGATATACTTTTAGATGACAGTTGATTCTGAAACGGATTATGTACAGCACGGGATACTCAAACCGCGGTCCACTAAGCTTTTATGTGCGGCCGAAACACTCATACTCATTATAAGGCAGGTGTTTTTGTAAACATAATTTTTTGGAAATGAGTGCCCGATCACAATCATATAAATCTGTACGAGAATGTACCACCACCTTCTGCTTACGTTGTTCGCATCAACGTATCTTTGAGAATCATACAATTCCAAAATGAAATATGCGAAGAACGTACATAGAAATCGGCTTGAGTCTTACCTAGGTAAGACTCAGTCATCGAGCAATACATCATCGAGCTCGATGACGTATTGAGAGTAGTATGTAGCAAGTATAAACTCGATTTGTAGAAAATAGTCACAGGTTTGTCTCAACATAAAAAAAAAATATCACACTCATTTTTAAATAAATGCTTGGATACATTTAGAATTTGAGTTTATTATCTTATAAGGTGTAGAGTATTCAATTGCGACCCGCGTAACGTATCAAACACGCGTATGTGGCTCGAGAGAAAAGAAAAGGTTGATGACGAAACTGTAGCCAAAAATTGACCATAATTTTGGCTGATGTACAGTGAAACTACCTATACCTTCTCTAAGGAGGGCCGGTGGGGCCAACCGTCGGGAGTTAATTATACTCCTTGACACGGCTCCTATGGCCAAAAATTAACATGAACAAGCGGACCCTCGGCTGCGTATTCAGGAATTACGCCAGCGACTGGTTACTTGGAGTATATGGTCGTTGATGGCTGACACGCCGGGTAACGTATACGTTCTGAATACCTTCTCTAAGGCGGCCAATCATGGATCCGAAAAATAAAGTGGCCGTTTTGAGAAGTTTCACTGTATATCTACAAACATCAGTGCCGTGATGCTATGGGCCATTCGTACAAGAATACTGGAGACATTTAAACAAACTTACAAACAACCGAAAATTTTCAAGCGAGGATGTATAATTTTGTTCCTAACAGCCGAAAGTCGCGCTTTATTCTCTAAGTCTCATGAATCCAATCCCCAAGGTTTGGGGAGGGCCAGCCTTTCGTTAAAAAACATCAAATATTAAAACTTGATGTAGAGTTGTGTAAAAAGTTCAAATAAATGAAATCAAAATTACTGTTTATCCTTGAGAAATGGATATAGGTAAAGCTGCTATTATGTCAAAATGAAAATGAGGGAGATTTCGCTCGTGCTGATATATATATATATATATATATATATATATATATATATATATATATATATATATATATATATATATATATAATTTCTTTCTTTTTTCATTATTTTTTATTTATTTTTATTGCAAAATCGAAAAGTGGTTCAGTGGTAAATTCAAAGAATAATCAAATAATCAGATGCACGGCTAAACATTACAAATAATTTTAACAACACACGAAATAAATGGCGAACATAAGGGTTAAAAAATCCCAATCAAGAATACGAGAATAGTCCGTTTGAAATAGGACCTATCGTCCTGTATATTGATACGGGATATCTTATTCTATCTAGATCGAATCATAATCTAAACCTACTATATTTGAGGTAGAGAGGGTACGAGATTATCTCAGTCAAGCAGCGCCGCCAAACGTCGTCTATAATTATTTAAGCACATTAGCGCTACCTAACTGAAACTTTCTCAACAGGGGTAGCTATAATATGTTAAAAATAAGAATAGTCAACCTGAAAAACTGTTATATGTAAAAGTATGCACATTTAAAGCAAACCAATTCATTCATTTTTCTGTTCAAAAAAGTTTAAAAAAACACACAAAATATGCAATCAGTGGCACTGAAACACTAAACTTCTCCTTTATTGTATCAACTGTCATAAAGTTACGAAAACTAAAATAGTTTCGATTAAGTTTTCCCGTCTCATTTAAATAACATCTAAAGCTTATTTTAAACACAGCACTGAACAGCTCTAGTTATTTGCATAGGTAACAAACAGTGCAAAATATGCTCAGGCAAAAATAAATAAATAAATACATAAATAAATAAAAAATTAATTCATTTCAAGGGTCCAATAAACGCTATTAAAGAATCGTGAGACTGGAATTTTTATTTTTAGATTCATAAAAACATAACACACGAACTTCAGCATACATTACAAATGAGGAATTCGTAAGGAATTTTTGGAATCGTATGAATTCTTGCACATCCTCCATCAACAAGCAAACGTTGTTCATGGAAATAATAACAAAAAAGAAAGCTCTTCGTGGTTTATGATATTTTCGACTGCATTCTTCGTACATGAATAAACAAAAAGTTTGACGTTTTCTTAAAATTCAAGAAGCTGTAATAGATTTCAGGAAATCGGAAGACTACATGAGAATTCCAGAGACACCTGAGAAAACCGGGAGATATGGCTTTCACGAACGTGTTAAATTCGAGACGTCATAATTTTAGGCGATTTTAGAAATTTTGTTTGAAAATTTCCGGTATTAATATTAATGAAGTATCACAGGCACCATAGTAACAAAGGAAGTTCTTAAAGTTACGCCCCGAATCTATATTTTTGATCGAACATCAGTCGTCATAAAAGGTATCTTTCCAAAACTGCGGTTTCAAGCGAGTGACTGAAACAAACAAAAACGTTGCTATGTGTGACCAATAAGGCATGGTGCTAATGGTTAAATATCCTCCCCTTTTTCATTAACAGGTTAAATCTGTCCTCTCATTCAAAGGTTATGAACCTTATGAACACCGATTAAATGACATTCGCTGATGCACGAAAGAAAACACCAAATCTCCATGCAGTCTTTCTCTCCCTCCTCCAGGATATTTGTTTCTATATTTCCTTAGTTAGTCAAAAATGGAGATACAAGGAGATGGACACAAATTATACAAGACATCTGTCTGTAGAATAAATGTTAGATTTCATATGACACTCATAAAATAAAAAAAAATATATATAGCGGACAATTAAGAGTTAACAACAGAATTATGATAGGAGATTTCAAAAAGCGGGAAAAAAGGCCCGCCCCAATCTCCTTCTGCGATATTTAGGGATAATAGTCTTTTTCAAGTTACAATGTATTATTTAACTACTGAAATTTTACCACTCTCCAATGCTTTACAATGCAAGGCAAGTTCAGTACAAGAAATTATGTTTTCATGATTCAACTGATGTATTTGTTCCCAGTCAGAAACCATAAATTTCAATCAACTTATCTGACCATAAAATGTTGCAAGAGAACAGAAACCCCCCCCCCCCCCGACCCCCTAAAAAAAAGTTTAAAATGTCTACCGTCAGATTTCTTACCAGCGCAAATTATTTATGACTGCATTTAATATAATCTTACAAACATCGATGCCGGCAAGGGATTCGAACACTGCAGACTATAGTTCCTAAGATTAGCGCCTTATCCGTTCGGCTTTTGTCGGTCCTAAAGCAGTTTCCTGAGTTCGTGTGTGTGTGTGTGGTGATGGTGGCGATAAAAACAGTGTAGTTGATCTTAAGACCTCCAGGGTGTTTAATACATCACTGACAACAGCAAAAATCTATTTGACGTTGGTGTCAGAAATTAGCACGAGGTTCAGATGTGTCTTAAATCTATTTTTCGAATTCCAAACTTCAACTTTCTCCACGTGCGTCTAGCCTCCTCACCCCCTCCCAAGCAATCCTGCACCTAGAATCCAGTGATGAATGAGAGATTTTTTTTTACCCACTACACAGTAATGTATATCATCCACGGCAATTTTTTTTTCGAGCTATTTTTTAAGGTGTGGAAAGAGAAGAAACAAACAGCATGGAATGTACAGATCGGTTTTCAGTTAGGAACGAAGAAAGACCGAAATAAATAAAGGAAAAACGTTTATTATTTTTGCTCGTAGGGATTGAGACTAAGGAGCTGACACCGCAGTAATTCCTGCAGGTGTCTGATTACAGAATCATTTGTTAACTGACATTCCATACTGAGAGTTCAGTTATTTCTATGTATACAAGAGAGCCAGTCAAGACGAGCACTGTAGAGATCTGTTTACTTTGAATATTAGCTTAACTTTTATTGCCTTGTTTTTATAGAAAGATCGATTAGATAAAAAAAAAAAAGATCGATTGCATACCAGCGCTACCTTTCCAACGATCGATCCATCTCTCCAGGATGGCATTTAGAGTGAGAGATCATTATAACGTGGCATGGAGTAGAATATCTGATAACAATACATAACTCAGACAATGAAATTATTGAAACGAGAAATTATCATAGATTTTTCGAAACGGTATTTTTAATTCCAACGTAACCGACACTAGAGGTACTGAACTTTTATAAAAATTATGTCTGAAACAACCAAGTATCTTATATCTAACTAGAATTTTGAGCCCTAATCTTTAGATTCAACTGCAAAGTTGACATTTCCGCATTGAGCGAATTTTCCCAAAAACTGAAGGCGTTATAGTAATTACCAATGAAGTAATAAGACTGGTAGGTCTAAACGAGCTTCAGAACCCTTTAGCTAAGCAGATTTAAAGACAAGTATGTAAAGGAATTGTGCTACGCCACAGCGCTTTTTTCCCCGGCATCATTTTGCCAAGATATTCTTCGGAAGAGCAGAATCTAACCGCCTCTATATTTGCCACTCTAAGACTTCAAATAGCCCAGGCATTATATTACATTTATGCTACCTGAAGGGTAAAATCGAAGAAGACCAATGACCACACACTACGATTATTATAGTTAACCGGTAGGTTTGTTTGGAGTGCTACGGTCATCTTTCGCAACATCATGGCTCAACTGACTAAAACTAATAGCTTAAAGACGATTCAAGGCGGATACAAACAACTATGCCTACCTCAGTATTCGAAGACCGGCTTAAAATTTATCGTCTAAAGTGTATGTAAAATAAATTTAAAAAAAAAGAAACTCTAAAGGTACTTATAAAACTATTTTATAAATCATACTTGTCTAACACAGTAATCAAAACATAACAGAGTGTCCCCAAAAATTCAATGACTGAAACATTCTTCGGTCGATGGCTGCTAAATCTTTTGGTGAATAAGTTCCTTTAAGGTACATTTTGTATTACACAAGAGGAGTTGTAACGGAATAAAATGCTTTCCGATTTGAAAGCTTTTGATGTCATTTATTAGAATTTCCGTTTTTTAAAAATGGTACTTTTTTCCCCTTCAACAAATTGGCTTTGTTCAGCTGTGTGTCCATAATTTGAGCCGAGCATTTATTTAATCAGATTCAGAATGGAAAGCGAAAAGGAAAAGAGGCTTTTAAATAGTTCCTTGATGAGAAATGCCAACGTACCATTAAAGGACTACATCTTGAAGTAATTGTTTTCGCATTTATGGTTTAATAAGAAACAACATGGCAATGTCTTATTGTTCCCATGCTCGCCTGCTTTTCTTCCAGTATTTTTAATCCAATTGTTTTATGTGACTAGATTAAAAAAAAAAAAATTAAGTTATAGGTGCTTTTAGTAGATAGCGACGTCAAAATCTGGAAAAAGGGTAGAGCGAGACAGAATTTTGATCGACGAAAGCATTTTTATTAAAGAAATAATGTTTTTAGGGTTAACTTAAATTTGTATTCGGTAAAATTTTATTTAATAGAAAAAAAAAATTAAAGAGTCAAAAATTTTCGAGAGAATTCCTCTCGAGTTCAAAAATTTGGTTGCGGTTTATTACAGCTTCTCACACAGTTGGTTTGGTTGATAAAAAGGAAAATAAATTTGGGGCTTTTAAACTCTACACAGGACTTTCTTTTCAAGTAGGCCTTAAAATTACAGATTTCAGTATGCTTAATTTTCATAATAACATATATCACGAACAGACATTACATAGCATATGTAGAAGTAATTTCTTTTTATTTAAAAATGCATTACAGTTCATATGACTATACATTGTAAAAAATATTCGATATACATTATAAACATTAATAATTTTTAAAAATGCACAGTAAAGATACTTAAACTACTACGTAAGTCCTGATACAGGAATACTACGTAAGTCCTGATTTTATAACACATAACTTATAATATCACTACTGAACCTGACTTCATAACAACAACAGATATAAATGTAGAGCCCTCAAAATAAAAATCTCCGAAGCTATTTTGTGCCCATTATATATATATATATATATATATATATATATATATATATATATATATATATATATATATATATATATATATATATATATATATAAATAATGGGCACAAAATAGCTGTCCCTTCGGAGATTTTTATTTTGAGGGCTCTACATTTATATGTGTTGTTGTTATGAAGTTAGGTTCAGTAGTGATAAGAATTAGTTACCTTTCTCATATGAAACGAGAAAATACGAAACTGAACAAAGACGGGAGGGAAGTTTCACAATGAATATCTTATTTTATGCCCATTATATTTCCTTAGTTTCTTTTGTCAAATAAAACGAGAAAATACAAGATGTAATGGAGTAGTAGCATGTCTTGAAATTTACGCTCATAATATCCATGCTTCTTATAAAGAATTTATACATAAGACCTTATCAATACGAGTGACCACGATTGTCATGATATTTAAAGTCTACAGCAGGTACAGACAAGTCTCACAAACAACAACGACAGTGATCGTTTTTCTAATTCATATTTCTGTTTTTAAGTCTAATATCTTTTACATTTTCGTTTTAATTGAATTAGTTTCCAAACCAATCACTTCACAAGTTTTATGATGTTCACAATAATAATAATAAGCAGAATCTACCACGCGTCACGGACTAGCTATATATACAAACTGAGAGCCTTACTTTTTTTGGTGCCCCAAAGCCCGTAAAAGCGTTTCTCCTGTACAAGAGTATGAATGCGGGGAAGCAAACATTTTTAACCGCACGTGAACTGGAAATCTGAATAAGATTATGTAAGATACGATTTACATTGCTAGACGTTTAATTATCCAAGAAGGATACAAAATCAGCTTCTGCTTTCAGTCAATAATGAACAATTACTGAGCATGTAAAACTGTGTACATAATCAATGAAAAATCAAGCGTACAATTACTGATCTAAGATATATAATTATCAAATCACAGGCTTAAAAGATTCAATAAGCCATTTAAAATATCAAAATTAATTCTGGGAACATCTAATAAACATATTATTTGTCACAATTAATTTCTCAAGAAAATATTATTGCTTATTTCCTAAAATCGTGGATGTGTTGAGCCGAAAATAAATTCAAAGAACATAACATTGTAATAAAAAAAAACTTTCACATACCATTAATTTACATTTTGTCACGTTAAATGTAAGAGTGTTATAGCGCTAATTAAAAAAAAAAATGTTCTCAGATGTCGGTTTTAATGTTTATGTCAATTAATTTGTTCGCGATATTTAACGATAAATATTAATATTAATACGGAACGTCTAAAGCATACAATAACCCATGTTGCGACAAATACATTTCGTATTTTCTAAATCGAAAAGAAATCTTCAGTGCACAATTTACATAAAGATTTTTAAAAAAAATCAGAATATGCAGGAGACTGAATAAAGCAAGGTCAGAAATATATTCATCTAACATACAATGTAAATCAGAGTTGTCCGGGTATGTATATTTTCTCTTTGTAAATAAGGCATGCAAAATCTTATCCCTATTTTAGATTAGTAAGCAATCAGTCAACCAGATGATTGCTCGGCGTTCCAAAACAGTAAGTAAAATGTATCATTCAGTCCACTGCGTTATAAATGGTGGAGTATATGACCCACTTGAAGACAATTACTTCAATTTTGGCTTTTAGGACTACCAATCAGAACAATGACGAAGAACACCAAAAGTGAATTAAATTAACAACAGCTGAAAGTATTTTCCTGCTCCACCACGATGATTTATGAAAGACACTGAGCGCCATATTACATAGAGAAAGTTCTGGGATTTTCAGAAATTCTAATCAAAGCTGAGAACGTTCCGGGTGCCAGAAAATGAAATCAAATATCTAGTAATCATCCCAGATTTCCAAAAACATGGATGATATTAAAGCACGGGAGATATTTATCACTGAAAAATTAGAGTCTATTGGAATATGTGCGTTCAATGTAAGCGATTTTCCTGCACGTTTTAACAATATATGACGATAGGGATGAAAATGTTCATAAAACACGTTTTAAATAGAATGGAACACTGCTGCTGATATACATTATTATTATTATTATTATTATTACAAACATATCAGCTTTGGACTGTAACAAAGGAGAAAACATTCTTAGGTTTGATATGTCGATAAAACACGTTTTAAAAAGAATTGGAACACTGTTGCTGATAAACATAATAATAATTATTATTTTTATTATTATTAATATTAGTAGTAGTAGTAGTATTCGTAAATACGCCAAATGAAATGCGTTTCATCGAAGCGATCTACCAACTACAGTTACAAACATCAGTTTTGGACTGTAACAAAGGAGAAAGCAATCATTTGATTGATAAGTCGATAAAACACGTTTTAAAAAAGAATTGGAACACTTGTTGATATACATAATTATTATTATTGGTAGTAATAGAGGTATTCGTAAATACACCAAATGCTAACTAGAAATGATTTTCAGTAACTAGAAATGCGCTTCATCGAAGCATTCCACCAACTACAGTTACAAACATATCAGCTTAGGACTGTAACAAAGGAGAAAGCATTCTTATGTTTTACGCCTAGTTTCATTCCCGCAAAGTAAACATAAAAATAATGAAATATACGTTTGTCTCTCTCTCCGCACTATTCTATTAAATAAAGTACTGTCAAAACACAGACATACGACAGAGCTTTCCCCTTTTCACATCAAGTCCAACGAAAAATAAGCTCTCTCTCTCTTCTCAGTCTCTGCGAAACGAGGCAAGAGATAGGGGAGAAGAGAAAGAATTCAGAAATCCAATTTTCCCCCATTAAGGGATTACCAAAATTTGAAATGGAGTGCCGAAGAGATTAGAGATAGCGAGTTTGATCTATGAATTCTGTGTTCGGCTTGGCAAGAGGGATTTTGTAAGGATTTTTTAAAATTGCGAAATCTAAAATGGTTCTCTGATAATAATTCGGTACGAAAAGACCGGTGATGTGCAAATAAAAGGAGACTAGGTGTCACTCTAAGGAAGAGGCAGAATGGGAGTTAGTTCTAAAGACATTGCTTGTTTTTTTTCTCTTTTTTTAATCACTTGGCGCATTTCCCCATTTCTTATTTTAATCTTCAAAGCAAAGTACATCGAATAGAATCGAATTAGCCACTTCTATCTTAAAAGCCTGAGAATTTAAAATTTCATGCACGCAATTAAAAATTAGACATCTATTAGTGCCACATGAGTTACCCGAATGATAACGAGGGAAGATTTAAGTGTTAACAACCAACCACGTGATGGCCGAATGGCCAGGGCGCTGGCTTCCGGTTCAGATCCTGTGGGTTCGAGTCCCACTGTTGGCATGGATGTATGTAGCCGTTTGGAATCGGCTTTAAACTGTAGGTCCCGGTCTACTTAGACCTCGTGTAGCAAAAAGTTGACCGTAGCGCTCCAAACAAATGTGTTAACAATGCTATTTGTACGATAAAAAAATTACCATGAATTTTATAAATTCATTGTAAATTCCAAAGTAGGGATGAAGGAAAAATTTACTTTCACCTAAAAAAGTGTGTTTCGATTGATCGGATAAATTTAAATTGGCTAATATTACTTTCCTCGATTTCATATCAAGAGTTTTTAAAATAGACATTATTTGAGAAAATACAAAAAAAAATATCAAATATTGATGAAAGGCTACTTTTGGAACTTTTTATGTACATTCCAGTTTAAAAAATAGTGGTGTCAATAGAAGAAAATGGTATTAAGATGAATAAATTTAGTTTTGCTGCATTATATAAATATTATAAACAATAAGAAATAAAGCGGCATAACTTAAAGTAAATGCTTATCTACACATATTCAAAAATCTGCTAATTAATCTGGAATACTATATACCGGACCACCTGACAAATAACTTTCTCCAGTCTAAGTCCTCCATTGTCGGCCATTTCCGAATTGCCGTTCCCATAACATCCTCGTTCTCATGAAGTCCAGATACTACCTCAGATTCAAGCCATATTCGAACAACGGAATGGGAGATCGAATTTTAGGCGGCGGGGAAACAATGCAATGAAGTTTTCCCCGAGTGCAAATTGCATCTGTCACGGATGTAATGCTGCTCTTCTCCAAGCAGTTAAGTCGAACTCTAAAGGTGAGGCAGAAGTCAACATTCTACATAAATACAGTATTCTCTCTGAGACACTTTCCAAGCGATTGCGGTTCAGCAAATGCATCAGAACTTACTCGGCGAAATGCGACTTCGAATACTTCGCTGCATAGTTTCAGACCACAATGTGAGGAACAGATAAAATACGGATAGCCGGATGAAGGCACTCCATTACTTACCTCGTCACTGAATGACGAAATTCATTTCTATCTACAGCAGAGAATGGAGGTATATCCTTACGCGAGATCACACAGTGCCTGAATAAGCATGCTGAATTCACGAGAACTTTTTCAAGCATCATACTTATATGCACCCATTAGCCTAGTAATATTTAAAGTCTATTTTCCATAATCATTTAACAGCGGTTAAATATGCAAACTGTTAAACAGTCTTCCTTCAAACGAGAAACTGCCAGTCAATACAACCGTGTAGCGGTCGATATAACAGCAGGGGTTAGTTATGCAGTGTTTTGGTGGCCATAAATCTCTCAATAACTGGCTTGTGCGGTACACCAGGGTCTCCCAACTAAATTGAACTAGATGAAGGCTCACGGGATCAGGGTCTACGGGTTCCAGGATAAGGGTGGTTGTGCCCTTTCGAACTGCGGATTCCAGTCTGTTTGCCCTTAATGTATGTAGCTAAAGCTGATCGTATTGCTTCAAAACCAAAGTACAATGTGATGCAAGTTTTTATCTGCTTAAATAAGCTTTTAAAACAGCGTTCTTTAACTTAATGATCCTTTAATTTATATACCGTAATGAAATATAGACTTCGTCATAGTTGAGTATATTTAACCCTTCAGCGGTCGCGCCCGGGGACAGAGTGCAACATTTTCGTAATTTTGAATGGTTTGTTTTTACATGTAAGGATTGAACGTTCTAAGGAGTCTCTAGTTATAGCTACACCTTTTCTAATGCAGGTATGATTTCCTGACCCATCTATGCCTTTCCTTTCATTGTTAGTCGTGATTTAACCGTGGTAAACCAGCGGTTATACTGGATTACAATACGACAAAAGTAGGGGTTGATGTAGTCGATCCAATGTGCAGCTATTACACGGTGTGAGATTTCCCCTCCTCATGGCCCAGCGGCGAAATGCGAAAAGAATAGTTCCCCCTGCCGAGGGTCACTTACAAAAGGAGTCAGTTTTCGGCTCTCAGGCAAGGAGCGACTTGACAATAGCGAGGCGCCCCGATGTCTACAGCGAAGACACTATATGACAAAAGACTAACAAAGGCAGACCATCCCCCTGATGAGACGCTCTAATGACCCAACGTGCGCTGAAGAAATAAAGAACAAGCACCGTTTTGCACACGGCCTAGGCTGACCAGCCTATCCGAATCAAGCTTGAGAGACGGAGGATGTTACAGATCACGCCAGGGAAAAAAGTGTTAAAAACGGATGCAGGAGATTTTTAGGAGAGAGACGAGTTTTGAGACGAGATTCGAAGCCTGAGTTTAGGAGGGATAGCTGATCTCCTAGCTCCAGTCACTTCGATATTTTTGGTGACTTCGATAATTTTGGAGGCTCAGCCCCCTGTGTGAAGAAGACCTTTGTCTCGCTGAGAAGGGTCATTTGGAGATCAAAACTTGATCTTTAGTATTTTCGAAGCAGCTAGCTTCTTTGGTGAGAACGTGGGACGAACCGTCCACTACTCTGATAATTAGACCACACTGCGTCTGGAGTTCGAGTTCGCCTCATTCCAGCCTGTTCCGACGAGTGGAATCCATTCCCAGCAACTGAGACTTCTGCAATTAGAGTTTTATTGCCTGAAGGCCCGATCTACGATCCGTAGCGACAGATCAGCCAGCCAGCTGAACGGACAATCTTTAGCGTGCATCGCAGACTTCAAAGGACATTATTAATGTAAAGTGCATGTTCCAGAACACGACCTCATCGTGAAGTATTTAATCCAGATTCTCTAATAAATTGATATTCATTGTAAAAAGTTCTTATTAGTAAGCTGTTTATCACTAAACATAACCGGTGTGACGTTACCTAGCGTGTCGGCTTTGACACCAAGCACGGAATATGTTACAACGGTATCCCGCATATCACGAAGATGGACTCTCTCATTGTTATTTAGGTTTTTGGACATAATAGGAATCCATTCGCAAGTTGTCCTTAGATCTAATAAACTTTGAAAACTTTTTAATAAGCTTTGAAATAAGGCGATTGTATCTGCATTCTTTGGCCTGTAATTATAAATATATCTCAATATAATAAACATTTTATATCTTGTCATAAAAAGCAGAATTATTATTTTCAATTTGAAAAAAAAGTATATTACAAAAGGTATAATCAAGGTCGAAAGAGACGTTGCACTTTGTGCCACACGCGCCTGCTGGTGTTCAAACAATTAGCGCGCCTGTTGAAGGGTTAATGACTGTGCAAGACGTGCACATTCATTTATCAATGTAGCAATATTTTGTGGCAATTTTATTATAAAAATTAGCTAAATATACTTTTGACACTCACTGTTTTATGCACGTCTGCATACATGAAGTTATTCGGGGAAAATAAAGGTATGAATGAAGCGTTTCAACAAGGAACAAGGGAGAAAAAACGAAAGTAATAACGTACGATGAGGTTATTCCTTTGCATAACGTCTACACTAAATCATGTTTCCTGTTCTAGCTTCCTAATCGGACGGATATAGTAATTGAGAAAGATCTCGTGATAGACCACATATACAGTCGAACCTCCATATATCGAACTTCCCTATATCGAAATTTTCTATATATCGAACTCTTAGCGAATCTCCATGTTCATTACATAGAAAAATTGTTTCTATATATCGAAAAAATCTCTATATATCGAAATTTTTTTCAAGACAAATTGGGAGATTTTATTCCATTTTAGAATAAAATCTCCCAATTTTTGGCATTTGAAACAATACGTCGTGGACTTCAATTCGCGGAAAATGTCCCTGATGAAGTTTTTAGTGGACTGAATAAATACGAACATTTCTTTGAACTTTCCTCAACACTGGCTGTTCAGCAAGATATTCGTAGTTTTTTTTTTTTTTAAAGAATGTAACTGTGATCATTGTAACCACTGTCTGCATTATTGTTTTTTTTAAAGATATGTAGTACTCAATAAATCTTTCATATTAATTCATTTTTTAGTTATCAACTTTCATTTAATGGGATTCGCATATAAATTAGAAATGGAGTTTCGTATAGGAAAATTAGCTTTAATTTTTTTTAGGGGCATTATGATAAAACTAAGCTCAATTCTATATATCGAAATTTCCATATATCGAATTTTTTTCCTGCAATTTGCTACTTCGATATATGGAGGTTCGACTGTAGTTCTAATAAAACAGAAACTCTCAAATATTGGCTTCAGGGGTCAAAAAAATAATTTTAAAAAAAAAGTATATATCGTCCTCCTCACACATCTCCTAAACGCTACAAAATACGCACAGCTCTTTTGAATAATTTTTTTCTCTCCGTGTTAGAGTCATTAGATATGTGCAAAACGTGCAACCTCTATCTTCGCAAACGCATCTTCCGGTGCTAGGGAGGCAACAGAAACATGATACCCTCAAAAGGGATACAGGAACTCTTGGATGGAGTGCGGCGACCCCGTTCCACGAGAGGCGGGTCGGAGGGAGAGATCCTGGAAAGAGTTCGCAAAAACATCACAATCTCTTTCTCAGCTTATCCATCATCTGAAGAAGATGGTTCCCAGGTCTTTTAGATGCGCTTTTTTTTTTTTTTTTTTTTCGCGCCACCCTTTCTCCACCGCTGGAACTGGGATGCGACGAGCTCCGAAAGGGTTAGGGCAGACACGTGATCTAACAGTTTTTCTACATTTTCGAGAGCGTTTTCAGAGCCTGATAAGATCTGCAAATGGATTTCTTGCTCCGAATGACAATATAACGGCTTGATTCTAGGAAATTATAAGGCTGCATAGGGATGTCAGACCTTCACTCGATTCTCTACATAAGAGTATTTGTCACGGAGAGTGGCAATATGACAGAGCCCGCAGTTGTCTGGCATGGGGTGTGTTCATGAATAAGAAAGACTTAAGTTAAAAATATTAAGTTTATTCAGAACCTCAATAAACGTTAAAAGTATTTAAAGCAATAAACTTAGAACATTTGTATAACCAAAATAATCTCACACAGAGACTTCTAATACACGAATCTCACTAGCTCATAAGTCCAGCTTGTGTGTGCTGCTAGGGACAACTTTGCTCTAACTCGAGCGGTATTTATACAAGCAAGATAACATCAACATATGAGGCGTGAAAGGCAAAGTGGTGTAAGTCACATTTTCAATTTTTTTTCATTTGAGGGCAAAAATGTAATCTCCATGTTCAATTTATAGTGGAATTGCAAATAATTATTATTTGCAATATTAAAGTAATTATTATGAATTATAATTTGTTTAATTTAAAGTGGAATTTCTTCAAGTTTATGAAGTAAAACACTTTGGACTTACACCACTTGTCTTACTGACTTACACCGCTTTGCCTTTCACCGCCTCATATATTTGTATAAAATACATTGAAAGGGAAAAACAATAAGTCATGGGAAAAACAAATGAAAAAATGCATGACGTCAAAGTTGCCGTAGTGCCATTAGCTGTTTGGTAAGGTGCTACGTCAGTCCAAAACGATAGCATGAATGTCTGAAAGTAATACAAGTGAACTAAGTCTTATAAACTGAATTTTTGGTAGTCCTTTTAGGGTTCATTTTCCTAACAGTATTCAATGAGATCTCTCATTGCTTCCCTTAATACAAGTTGCGGCCATTAATTTCCAGGACTCATCTAATAACTCCAGAAAATATTACATGAAATACATACCCATTTAATATGTTTCGAAGTAACTCCCACCTACCGTAATGCACTTCTGTGCTCGGCTGTATGAGTTTCGGAAAGAACTTTTAAAGGTCCTCTTTCGGAATGCTCTTTAATGCGGACGTCACCGTTTTCTTGATGGCTTCGACATCCTCAAATCTTATTCCCTTCAGCAAATCTCCAGTTTTGAAAACAAGCAAAATTCTGCCGGTGCTAAGTTCGGAGAGTATGGTGGATGCTGCATCTCCACGACCTCATGCTGGGCCAATTTTGTGAAGGGAACAAGATTTGAGGATGAAGAAGCCATCAAGTAAAGGGTGACGTCCACATTAAAGAGCATTCCGAAAGAGGACTTTAAAAGTTCTTTCCGAAACTCATACAGCCGAGCACAGAAGTGCATTACGGCAGGTGGGAGGTACTTCGAAACATATTAAATGGGTATGTATTTCATGTAATATTGCCTGGAGTTATTAGATAAGTCCTGGAAATAAATGGCCGCACCTTGTATATGCTCTTGTATGCATCTACAGTGAGACCCTGATTATCTCTCCGAATCAGTGTGTTTAACCCTTCAGCGGGCGCGCCCGTGTACAAAGTGCAACATTTTCGTAATTTTGAATGGTTTGTTTTTACATGTAAGGTTTAAATGTTCTAAGCAGTTTATATTTATAACTATACCCTTTCTAATGTAGGTCTGGTTTTCTGACTCCTGTATTACTTTCCATTCAATGTTAGTCGTGATTTAACCGTGGAAAACCAGCGATTATACTGGATTACAATACGACAAAAGCAGGACTTGATGTAGTCGATCAAGTATGCAGCTATTACACGATATCCCGCATATCACGAAGATGGGCAATCTCATTGCTTTTTTAGATTTTTGGACATAATAGGAATCCATTCGCAAGTTGTCCTTAGATCCAATAAACCGGGCAGCTTTGAAATAAGGCGATTGCATCTGCATTCTTTGGCCTTTAATTATAAATATATCCCAAGATTATCAACATTTTATATCTTGTCATAAAAAGCAGAATTATTTTCAATTTGAAAAAAAAAGTTTATTACAAAAGGAATAATCAAGGTTGAAAGAGACGTTGCACTTTGTGCCACGCGCGCCTGCTGGTGTTCCAAAAATTGGCACGCCCGCTGAAGGGTTAAGAGAAAACAAACATACATCGATAATCCAAAACTGGTGATTTGTTTAACCCTTTCAAGGGCAACAATCTGCAAAGTTTGCACGGTGCAGATGTTTTTCTCAATTTTTTTTTTAACATAAAAAGTCTTGAATAATTTTCCAATTAAATGTTGTAAAAGGAATTTACTTCTTTAAACTGATAACAGATGGCAGCACTAACCATTCTCCGCTCATTTAACTGGACTACATTGAACGCAAGTGAAAGAAGGACGAGATTTAAACGTTTGCACTGTGCAAACAGCACCCTTCAAAGGGTTAAGACATCATTAATTACTCAACATAATAGTTAATAAAATTTATATACGATTAATTAGTTTTGGGTCTTCCTCCTTCTCACCATATTATACTCAGTGATGGGTGACGCCGACTAGTCGTCCAACTTAATACACCGATATCTATGAAAAAACAAAAAACACGGAAAGTCCAAAATTGGTAGTCTATCTCCACCTGCCTTTTGTTAAGACAGTTCAATTTTATCTCCATATCAGAAGAGTAAAATCAAATTATTATAAATAAACAACTTTGCTCTCCCCGGCCCGCCTCCCATTTAGTATTTGATGTTACGCATCTAAAACGAGACCTCGATTATCAAATTAAGACAATGGATGTGCATGAAAAAACAGCAAACAGGGGATAATCCAAAACTCGTAAACTATAAACACTTTTTTTCTGAGATTTTAAATGAACCACTTGTAATGATTTAAACAAAGTTGCGAAACTTGTTGATATTCTTCCGGTTGGTCGGTTAGCTGGTTTAGAGCGCTACGGTCAACTTTTGCTATACAAAAGCTAATTACACCGATATTCTTCCGGATAATTAGTATTTTATAATGACTTTTTTGTTTAGTAAAGCATGGAAAATCCACTAGCGGATGAGGAGTTCAGAGCAACTTAAAAAATTAACACCCAGGCTGCGTTAGTAAAAACGTTTACAGGAGAAAGACATTAAGTACAAAATTAGAAACGCTAAACGAATAATTAATACTTTGAGAAGCATGGATTGGGAGATAAAAGGAGGAAGATTTCTCACATGGCCGGAATGCATCAGTTGGTAGAAGATCGGCCTTCCAATGGAGGCGACCCGGGTTCGAATCCCAGCCTTGCTAGACGATGGATGCTTTCATCCGAAAAGCTTTTATTTATAAAACATGTGAATTACAATTCCCACGTGATCTGTTTTTGGAAAAAAAATGAATTTCAAAGCATTATTTTGGCACATCTAGCAGTCCCTGTTTGAGGTTTTCCACTCACTCAAAATATAGAGACCAATAAGACAATGTTGTAACTTCAAATTCACGATCTCTAGATGGCGCCGCAACGCACTCTCTCCCTATGTAAGTACTTTTGTTTTGGTAGAGCAGAGTAAGCGAGACTGGGATGAGCTACGGAGCTCCACTTTTCGAATCCCAGAATATAAGATTCATTGTCCGTTTTGTGATGTCCGTAGAATAGAAAATAAATGTAATTTAGTGTAGACTGTGCTGCTTCATTTACAGCCCTGGATCGGACAGTAGAATTGCCACAGGCAACAAGTTTATACTCCATATGATCAAACATATTAAGAAGGCAAAATAAGTTTAAATTGCATACTGCCAAGATATAACATTTATTTCAAATGTTCTTGCCAATTCGTAAATACAATAGTGACATTACCATTTTTGCCACATAATCCTTAAATATCAATATCTTTATGTATATCGGCACAAATTCAGAAAAACACTATTTTGTTTAAACAAAATTGAGAAATGAATAACGATTTTCAAACGTCAGGTAATTAAAGAAAAAACTATGTAAGAGAATACATAGTAAAGTTATTAAATCATACTCAATATCTAGCTGACGATCTAACTGGATTACTTACAATAATAGCTCTCTGAAAATAACTAATTAAAAGCAATTAAAACACCTGATCTTTAAGAAAAGCGAGCCAAATGAAAAAACAGAAATATTAAGTACGAACACATCTCTTAAGTCCTCCAACATGCTTAAAAGCGGCTGCGACAAAGAATTGTTAAAAGACAGGGAAAAAAAAAAATTTTTTCCGCTCGCCTTTCTTTTACCGGACAACATTTCTCTGGAAGCGTCGAACTTCACAGCCGGCTGCTACTATCATTCAAAAAACCATTTCAGAAAAAGAAATGTTTCTTTCAGCAGCTATTTGTTGCTTCGCGCCAGTACACTGCACCGTAAACAAGAGCGTTATTTGCTCTTCCAGAAAAATCCATAGCTCTGAAAATTTAAAGCGCGAGTTAGATGTGAAAGTAAACATAAAAATATATGAGCACACGGCAGACAAATACCTTCAAAGCGATCTGCCTCTGTGGAACCCGACACTTCGCTCCTCGGGAATAATCTAAAATGCTGCAACTTTGCGGATCTTCGCATTATAAAAGAACATGAAGGTGTACTTGACATCCACACAAAATTACGAGAATCATTTTTCGATATCGTCAAACTAGCCGATGAAATTGTTCAATTCTTTTCCTCCGGATACAGAAAATAAAACAGATAAACAGAGATTTTTTCATTTTTTTTTCAAAGTACGCGAGATTCAAGGTATTGCGCATGTCACTTAGATAGAGGCACATGCTGCCATCACTTAATTCGCCCATACCACACATCTATGACGCTCGGTATAAAGGGCTTAAGTCAAAAACAGTGATTTTTAGATATTTGTTAGTACAGATAAACAAAACAAAAATCTTTTAACTGGAATGAATATTTAATTATGAAACTAGAAATGTAATATTATATACAAAATTTATAGACCTAAGCCATTTATACCAGTCAAAAAATATATATATATTTTTATAAATACTAACAAGTATAAAAAAATCAATGTTTTTGACCTAAGCCCTTAAATACCGGGCATCATAGACATATTTCTGTAAGTTAATAAATGCACCAACCTATACGCCAAGAATTGATTTCATGACAATTTAAAAAAAAAAAAATTGTAACACTTAAAACTGATAATCGGCTCAGTAAGTGAAAAGTTAGTAAAATTCCACGTGTTTTCATTGAATCCGATTTCCTACGACAAAATGAGGTGACAACAATAAACAACTTCTAATGCAAGATGCATGGTAAGATTATAAGTAAAGTAATATGTTAGAGTAACAAAAAAGTGTGAAAAAAAGAGGGACCACGGTTTTTTTTGTGGTATATTGTCACATGTATGCAGAACTTCTACACGTTGCCGGAAATTATTAAGTGTAGATGACGTAAATCGTTGTCCTCCGGCCCCAGCTTATAGCCCACACAAGATTACGAAAATAAAAAATAAATACATTAAAAAAGGCGATGATTCACACCTCCTCCAATCCATAATGATAAGTTTTCTGGCTTCAAAGCGATATGTTTTCACAGAAGATTCATTTAGAAAAGTACGATACTGCAGATGGCGAGATATTAAAATAGCCAAATAAAAATAGAATTCGAAAGTTTTACCGACACCTTAATGACGATATTCATCAAAGATCGAGGGATTTTCGTGTTACACAATTAAATAATCATAGACATGGTTTGATGCCTGTGAGCGATTCAATGTCTCATAATTCTGTAAAGTTCATCAGCGAAAGAAAATACAACTGCTATATTTTGTTGTACAATATTAAAAACAACTTCTCCTTTGGAAGGTAAATTAAAAATAGAAAGCAAGTTCTATGGAAAGGTAGAGAGAGAGATAATTACCTATTTATTAGATGTTTGTATAGAGTGCATTAGAATGGAGGAATATAGTTAACATTTAAAGTCAACGTCTAAAGTTGGTTGGCAGTGCTAAAGTCTTTTTTTTTTTTTTTTTTTTTTTTTTTTTTTTTTTTTGGGGGGGGGGGGCTGCACTAGGGCTAATTAGACCGGGACATACTGCTTAAAGCCGATTCCGAACGGCTAAAAACATCCATGCCAACAGTGGGACTCGAATCCACAGGCTCTGGTACCAGATGCCAGCGCCCAAGCCATTCGGCCATCGTCCGGAGACTGCGTCCAAAGAAACAAGAGAAAATTGATTAGAAATCGTTGATTACACATATGATCATATGTAGTTCTGTTATCTATTAAAAAAGGTATATATTATTAGATGCTCACTGAATTAATAATATATATCATTACACTATGCCTTTTCTGCCTAAACGTACAAAATGTGAATAGACAGAATAGGCAGAAAAGGCACCTAGTGCAAAATTATTTATTTAAATTAATTTTTTTCTACATTTCAGCATTTTTAGATGTAGGCTTACTAACATGATCTTATACTCTTTTTTTCTCTTAAGTAACGCACATTAATCGCGTAATCTATTCCGTCTGATTATTTTTATACAACACCTGGCGATGAAACATCGGGTTGAGATACGAGAAATGAGGGCCAGATCAATCATTCCTTTCAGCCCAGGGAAAATTGGTTTTATATTGGTTTGGTTGGCTTTAGAGGCAGCAGAGAGGTTTTCTCCCCTACTTCCCGAAAGAAAATTGGCGCAGAATCAATCTCCTTCCCACACCCCTCCTCAACTTAAGAATGGATTAGGTTATTGTTATTAATCGCGGAATATAGTTTTTTTTTTCGTTTTAAGTTTCTTATAAACCTACTTTAATTCTGTGCTGTTATTAAAATCCCGCTCAAGTTCAACTGATAGCTGATATTGATGCATCACCTCGATTCTTAAAGAGGCCGATACATTAACAGGCGTTTTATTTTTCGGACATCTTGGTTGGGCACAAATTTACAATAGCAATAACGTCGATTAAGACTGCTGTGTACTAACCCTATTGAATTAGCTCACCCCAATGTTAACCTACGTAGAAAATTTGTCCAAGGATTGACGATTTGGATTTAAAGATTCTTTTAAAAAATTGTACTCCATAATAGAGAGAAAATTGTTACACCTTAGGGCATTTTCAGTTTTTAAAAAAGAATGCAAATATTTTAAAATTTAAGTTATTCGGGTGAAAGCTTTACATGATGTATTTTTGAGTAGTATGAGTTGTAAAACTACTTGTCTACTGTTACACATAGTAATTAAAAAGAAAAGAAAGAGAAGAAGAAATGTATTGTAATTTAACTTTGCTTGTAATCAGAAATAAATAAAGAAAGGAAAAAGTCGACTGGAACCGAGAACAGCCAGCTCGAACGGCCAGCTTGTTTTAGACCTTCAAGCAGAGGGTCTGTTGCCACGGGTATGGCTAGGCAGGAATTATGTTATTTTTGAACTTAAGTTGTTTTGTTTAGTTAACGCGACTTATATACAATACCTTGCCGTTTATGCATTCGCAGTGGTCGGCAAGATTTACGAATTCTTCGGGTGAAAAATTGGGTCTAGTGTGTTTTAAACGCTCCTAAATCCCTTTGGTGGACGAATTTTATAAAATGAATCCTGTTGCAAAGTACAGAAAAGTCCAGGCTATCTGAAAATACCACTTTTATTGGATTATCGGCGTTTATGTAGCTGTAAATGGTAGACAAATTGTCTCCATACGTTAACATTGAGATGAGCGACTCAAATAAGGTTATTACACAGCAGCCTTAATGGACGATGAACAGCTTCTTTATTTTTAAAAGCCAACAACGTCCTTCGCTACAAAAACTTCACTTGTTGTAGCATTTTTTTTTTATCATTTATCATTTAGACTCTTTAGTTTTAAGGAATTTTCGATAAGTTCCATTATAATATTTATTCTAAGTACATTTATTTAAGACCCGCAAATCCATCTACGACCCATTGGGTCATCCACTATTCATAAGTTATAAAGATTTCTAGCTACTTTGAAGACCCTTTTGAAGAAGGTTGAATAGAAAATGATTTACTTGAATATTTCAAACCATTTGTTTTATTTGTCATTTAAGAGTCGGAATCATTCCTTATATTTCAGTAATTACTAGATAAAGAATGCATTTGCTAACAGAATTTCGGTTCACTGGCCATGATAATTTTTTTTTTAATCTCGAACATAAAGAAATTAAACTATATAACCTGAAGACATCACTGCTATCACCATTTTTTGTCTGTTTGTTATGATCTGCCAAATTAAAAAAGTTAAAACATTTCACATTAGTTCAATTTCCAAATTACATTACTAAGTTTACATAATATAATGCTCGCTTACAATTTTTTAAAATTTGACGGGACGCCTTCAAGCGAATCGCCATTTCTACTGATCAGCAGATAGTCAGTTTAAGACATCAATAATTTAGCGAATATATATATATATATATATATATATATATATATATATATATATATATATATATATATATATATATATATATTAAAGCAGAGGCACTCTTCGTCAAACATTCGCCTATACTACGTCGCAGTTTTCTGTCCATCTTATTATGGGGGCACCATATAGGAGGACAGTATTACCCCCTATGAAGAGACGACACAAACGGAGACATTTTTCGTGGCGGAACGCCGGGATTCGATCCGAGCACCCTTAGCACCGAAAACCATTACGCTGTACCACAGGGCCGCCACAAGCCCATTTATTGAATATAGACTGGAGGATGCCTGGATACCTTTACTTTGAAAAACAAATATAACCGTTTATCAATCCAAACTATTTCTCTTACAGATAATTTAATTCAATCTAAGCATGTCTACGATTAAAAACAGATGCAAGTAAGTAGAAACTGAGGGCAACAAACTCGTTTTCATTAAACATTACGTGGTTGCTTCTGTGATAAAATATGCAAACGCCAAGCTCTCATAGTCTTAAAAAAAAAAAAAAAAAACCTTAAACTTTCAATCTGTATCAGTTTCGCTGTCTCATTTGGGCCCCTTTACAATGACCATACACAGAATAAAATGGAGACATAATAATTCGATTCTCAATCTCACTACGAAATATTTGATGGGAACATGGAAGTATTTTAATTTTTTCTATACTTTTGTAATAAATTGGCACACGCATGTGATATAAACATTATACACGTTGAACTTCCAGGCCGCTTCAGATACATGTCAGCGATTGGACGTAAAACAGAAAACGCATAACGCAATCAAATGGGAGGTACAACTGCTGTACATTACAGGTCAATAATCACTCGCAAAAACACTCCCCTGGGGCGGGGGGAACCATTGTTGAGAAAGCATCATCTTATACTTCCAGATCTTCTAACTCGCAGCTAGTTATTTACAGGCATTCAAGTGAAACCTCAGCCCATAAAAAAAGTTAATGTCTAAGAACAGAAAATTGCATTCCTATTTTTTGAGTATTTTTGGCTTACTCAATGAGGCGCGAGCTAAGTAAACAGTGCGGACACATGTACACCGTCTATCACCTGCAGGCAAATGCATGCAAAAAATAAGGCTTAAGGTAACACGCTGATACGATCTCCCGTACTCGATTCTTATCCTAAATATAACCAGAATACAAACAAACTCTTTTACTCAAGTCTGATATAAGTGAAAGATGCACAAAAATTTTAGATGAGCCAAGAACAAACAGCATTGAGCAGCATACTTTATGTCATCATTTCGCAGCTGGGTGTGACATTAGCTTCTTTGTTAAGGGAGGAGTTCAAAATTTCTGAATGAAAAATAAAATATTTAAGTCCTCGGGAGTAACATTTATATATAAAAAATATTTCAGGTAGTCTCTTCTAACGAAACTACCGCGGGTCATTAACGTAGGATTACTTATCGTTGCTTACCTCTTTTTTTTTTTTTTCTTTAGACGCATTTTGGTACTTTTCCGATAACTGTTTACTGCTACTGGGTTTTGGCAATCTGCCAAAATTGTAACTCGCGACGACGCTGAAATTTTGCTTTCCGAAGGATCGTTATTGAGGAACGCAATCCTACGTTAAAAATATTTATAAAACCCGAATTCTCCGCTTAAAACTAGACCAAAAAGTATCGGAATAATCACTCTCGTCAATGTAGAAAATTAATTGAAATGGGTATGGGTGAGCTCAAGTTTATGCTTTCTCACCATTTACTTATAATGACAGAAAAATTAACAAAGCCTGATGGGGTACAATAAGGATAAAGCGCTTTAAACCGAGGACTGAAACAAAGAAAATCCTTGATCTGTTCAAAAGTTTATTCTGTATTTATTCTTCAGACTTCGGGAGTTCGACGCTTATCGGTAGATTCTGTTTAACTATAAGATGACTATGGAATCTGTTTTTAATAAATACACAGAAAATATGTAAACACGTGATTAATGATATAAAAATGTCAAAATCTGACACTGCCTAAGGGCCTGTTCACATAGGAGTCCGTTGCGGAGCGTTAGCAATGAAATTTTTAACGCCTATGATTGGTTTATTTTCGTCTCAACGTCATCTTTCCCTTAACGCTACGCAACGGACTCCAATGTGAACAGGCCCTAAGTCTGCACACAACTGAGCTGCGATGCGATACAAATACAGATTCATAGAAAATAATCACATACTAATTTTTTAGAACCAGTTTTTTTTAAAAATTAATTCATTAAACGTTGGTAAATATTAACAAGATGATTTATTCGTAGCAAAATTACTCGTAAGTGACAAATCATTTATAAAAATTTCAGTTCTTACATGATTTGATGCATTAAATTTTCAAATATAAAATTTAACAAATGAAGCATTAAACACAAAAGAAATGCTTAAGCAATTATAAATGGTCAAAAAAATTAATGATATAAGAAAAACATTTTGCTGAGAGTGAGAGATTTATTTGCATTAGTACACATTAAAATAAGTCAGTAATTCATTCTCGGAATAATTAATAAATGAAATTATTACTTATGTGACGTGGTAACTCTCCTGACTATTAGCATTGAATAATAATAATATGTCAGTTTTAAACACATATTTTTTGATACGATACGATACACATACGATAAATATTTTGGCAACATAAAAAAATACGCCTAATTTACGGGAAATCCTATCACAAAGTAGTCATAAGCAGTTACCGAGACAAAAGAAAATTAAAAAGCTTAATGTTTTCAATATTCTTTTAACTCCGAGATAACGTATTACATTTCCCCAAATCTAGACTATTACACAATGCACTAATAGTTCCTAAGTAAATGATTCCATTTTTCGATCACTCAACATACATGCAGATTTACATTTGTTTCAAACCATTTACAGATAAGCCGAAAAGCAAGCTGTCTTTCCAACACATTCCAAACTTTTGTAAATATCTCCATTCAACCAGACATCTTAACATTCCATACAACGATATTAAGCTGAGCCCGGGGGATTTCTAAAAGCAATTAGTTTATTTTCGCAGGCGCAACACGTATTGTTTTGCTAAGCTCCTCTTCAAAAGAAAGCAGAAGGGGTAAAAGAGGGTGAACTTGTTAATTTAATCAACAAGTGCTTAGAGAGCTCGGAGGGTCCCAAAAGCTGCCTTTTGGAGATTTAGAAAGGGATTTCCCGACAGCAAAACCAAATTTGTCCCTGGGAAAGAAGCGGTGTGAACTATTACGAAATGTTTCTGGTTTCCTTTGTATGTAGCACGCTCTGTACTAGCCATCAACCCACTGGACAAGAGAGAAAAACTTTCGGAGTTTAATCACACAACATAGCTTTGTGGATACTAAGTTACTTCACAGATGTTATTAAATGCTTACCGAGCTATTATAATTAATCGAAAATAAATATATTTTACCAATTAAGCCAAATTTGGAAATCAGGTATGAAAATTTAAGATATAGAGGAGGTATTATTTTACATACAAATTGAAGGGAGAACAAGATGATACTTGCACATATCTTATAGGTCCTTCATAGCAGCACAATAATGGGCTTCATTTACATGGGAGAGATGCTTTCAGAAACTTTTTATGGGAATAGAACGTCCTGTTTGTATTGGATAATGGTGCCGTTTAAACGTTGTTATAGTTGGGACCAAAGAAATAAGTTTAGCTTGCATAACGTCTAAGGGACAATTTAGTCCGATCAAACATGAATAATTTTTAAAATAATTTTCACGTAAAATCTCATTGAAAAAATAAACAAGAAGTTAAATGTTAAAAACTGTCAAAAAGATTATTGCACACTATCTCGTAATATAATGAGATATTTGAGTTGAACTTTAATGAAAACCCATATTCCTAATCCAGAGGTTTCCACAGACTATCTGATCCTGACTCTATTACAGGACCTTCACTTTGTCTGACAGGTGGCACTAAATTTTCCTTTTTCGATCATCCCCCCCCCCCCCAATTTATAATGACCATCCAAACAAAAACTTTATTTCATCAGAGATGAGCAACCATCCTTATAAAGCTGATCCTTTTTCGAATACTCTTTTGCAATTTCAACTTTTCAAATTGACTTAAGTGGAAATTTACGCTATTTTTCCCCTAAGTTCTCCACATTGAAATAGGGCAAATCGCTTTACGATTGGGGGGGGGGGGGGAGGAAAAACTTTGCCAGCAGATTATTGAATTTGTCCAGGCATCCTCCAGGGAACTGAACAAATATGTCATGATTGGCTTGTAAGCAGTTAGTTCTAAGATATCAAGTATCTCTAGGGCTATTCTTGGGCTCCTTAATCCAGATATCGAAAACGCAATTTCCGAAGATTCTTGATTTCGAATCAACGCCCGGATACTTCCTGAAATTTTTAACTACTTGCGACATCCCGTCTCAAAAATTTTTTCCCCCATTTCTTAACCTTGTAATGAAATTCCGAGTCTCCGTAATTATCTCCTCCAAGCCATGTCATCTAATGTATCGATACAATGTTCTAATAGATCGAAGTAAAACGATGCAACCAATATAAATAGATGCATTTAAGTGGGGAGTTTTAAACCTATTTATGAAAGATCTTGGATATCAATGCAATTTTGTAACATTCAGTTTTTCAATATTCACCATTTCTCGAAACTTACGGTTGTTAGCATATATTTATCAAGTGTCACAAAACATTTTATACAGCCTTTTTCAGAAATATTAATGTTTTTAAAAATTTACTCGTTCCGATATTCAAATGGATGGAGAAGGCAGACGTCTGCATTTTACCATATGTCGTGCTTGCTCTCTTTAAAGTTGGCTTCTCATTGAGATATGCATTGTGTTGTATAGCAGGAATCAGACATCAATATAAAAGGCAAAACCCAAAAGGAATATCAAAACCTATGTTTAATCGAAAATCAAATTCGAACTTTTAAGATGTTTTTCCCAGTAAATTAACCAAATATAGGGAGTAAAAATGTCGGAACACTTAATGGAGTTGACACAAATGGTAGTAGCATTAAGTACTCAACATGTCGTTATAACTCACAAACCTGAATATGATCGGAATATATATATATGTAATATCCTCATTACATCACGTCCTCAAATTATAACATGAATGAAGGGCATAATATTTAAGATATTACAAACACACACATATACATACATATATATATATATATATATATATATATATATATATATATATATATATATATATATATATATATATATATATATATAATTACTTTACAAGATCGGATGCAATTTATGATAAATTATTCAGTAAATTTTATTTCGATATTTAAAAATTAAAACACCAGCATATTAACCCCGTGGTACAACCTTTAGTTGCTGCACAGACTTAGATCTCATAAAACTTGCATATCCGTCAAAATATACTAGATATTTTTCATGCACATTTGAATTTAAAAAAAAAAAAAAAAACGACAACCAGATAACAGCATACAAATAAGTACTTTTCCTTAATTAACGCTCGTTTAAGTGTGCCTGCTTCAGCCAAGAATTAACCGCCACAATCATTCACTTACATATAATTATAAAAAAGTCAACCCTTTATTCTTTCCTTTCCCACCCCAGTTTCGGCGTGCATCCATCATTATTGACAGCAGGGGGTAGAGAGAAAAGGCAGAGGCGCCACCGGGGCTTGCAGGCAGGGGCGGCAGCGGTCGATAGATTCGCCCTCTTCTGACGTCGCGTTGTCTCAAGAGAATAGGGTCGCCGTTCTGTTGTTCTGAGAAAACAGACCTACTAATGCCGGAGTGAGTGGCTTCACAGAAATACTCCTCTATTTCCAACCGGGATAAAAGCTGCGGCTTGCAGCCAGTGAGGCTCCAGTGGAAGGTAAACAGATTCTAAAACTGGAACTCCTCAGTGACATAAAGGAGGTCTGTGTAACGATGCTCCAGCCGCAGTGGCGAACACTGAGGGATACAGTCAGAATCACGATTTAAGTCGCCGTGCGCAACACATACAGTTCGCCGACCCCCTAAAAGAGAAGCAAGCACTGACGTATGATGAAGAGTCATAAGGAAACATTTTTATTCTACCACTATGGTATATACATTTTAGTATATTTAACATACAGTCTCAGCTATGTTCGAAGAAATCTGTTAACGTTGATGTGTACTAACCTATTGGATTCGCTCACCTCAATGTTAACGTATGGAGAAAAACGTGTCTAAGGATTGCCGACTTGGATTAAAGATTTTTTTTAATTGTACTCCGTAATAGAGAAAGAAAGTTTATACCTTAGGGGTATTTTTCGTTTTTTAATGTAAAAAATATTTTAAAATTGAATTTTTTTTATTTTTTTTTTTTTTTTTTTGGGGGGGGGGGGGGAATCTTGTAAACTTTCCTAAATTCCTTTGGTGGACGAAATTTATAAAATGAATCCTGTTGCACGGTGCAGAATAGTTCAGGCTATCTGAAAATACCATTTTAATTTGATTATCAGCAGTTATGTAGCTGTAAATAGTATACAAATTTTTTGCATAGGTTAACATTGAGGTGAGCGATTCCCATTGGATTAGTACACAGTAGTCTTAAGGCGGCGCAACTGCCTCGAAGATCGCAGACCTCCTGTTCGGTTAGGATGAATTTTTTCTATCAGCACTTTTCCTATCGTAAATTGGCAAATTATGGATTCTGTTTTCTGTAATTAGAAGCGGCTATTTAAGCCTCCAGCCATCTTCTATGAGTTTATCGCAAAAAGACTTTAATGAAAATAAAAACGCAATTTTTTAAAAAAAGATAGAAAAAAAAATAGAGGAGGAAAATGAAACATTTTTATTTATTAGCTTACAACTTGTAGGAAACGCGAATATTGCGTTTTACAGAAAGCAATTAACAATATAAAACATTTCCTAGAAGCGATTTCATTTAGTAGCGTAGTTAGTAAAATAACGTCTCATTTTTCCATATGAATATATAAAAAAAATTCATTCCACGGAGGAATAATGGGGGGGGGAGGTGCATAATTATTATAACAGTATTAGTATCCAGCACTTTTGAAAAATAAATGTATTTCCCGCTTTTTGTAAATTAACCAACAAAAACCAGAAAGATATGCATATAAATCGAAATGATGGATCTCATTGCAATGCTATTTTCATTCTTGCACAATAAATCGTACTTAGTGCAAACCCCTGTTTGAATGATTTGCATTTAACGTTTACATAGCGTTCTCTTTTGCTAATGATGGCACTTATCCAATTAACGAGAGGATAAGTGCGACCTTTGAGTTTTTGCAGTCAATACATGATCAATGGAGTAGTTTTCCAGACTGCTGATTCGCATTTAAATATTTTCCTTTCCACCAGGTACGCGAAAACTTCACAGGTGCATCTTATTTACATTTGAAAATTTAAATAAATTTTCTCTTAAAAATTAATGAACTTTATAAGCTTATTTCGTATTTGAAATGAGGAAATAAGTTGTTGTTTCTAATCCCTCCTTGTCTAGCGGCGCTAGACCAGGTCCATCGACTCATGGACCTGGGGATACATGCATGTATCCCCAGGTCCATGAATAGGCGAGGATCGGTAATAAAATCCTCCCTGGATAAATTTAAGCAAGTTAGGGTAAGACCAGCAGTGGCCTGCTCATTATTACACTTTTACAAGTGGGAAAGGTTTTATTTTGTCGATCAAATTTTAGGCAACTCAAGTGGCCACTGTTAAACCTAGAGAATGCAGTCATTTGAGCTCTACCATCCTTGAAGATAACAGCTCTACCAGGGCAGACACCTGTAGGAAATTGTTATGCTAGATGGCGCTCCCATTCTATAGCTTTTTAAATTCACCTGGATATTTTTATTCAGATTAGAAGGAAATGCGGGAACAATGTTTAGCTCCGCTCTGTACTAAATGCATGCGTGTAAGTATTATGTAAATAAAGGCAAATTATGTGCGAACCCGTGATCATCAGTTTATATGTGTACTAAAGGTGACCTATTAACAAGAAGGAAGAACGAAGAAAACCACTGAACCACCAACGCATCCCTCATAACACCAAAGTACCTGTCATGGACCGGGAGGGATCTCCAAGTACTCAGGATAAAAAGGAAATAACGTATTTACTATAGCTATAAACACCTTTACATGCGCTAGAGTTCAAATTATTATGGAATTCGGTAATATAAGCAAAAAGAGGATTCGGGAAATATTTAAATGCGATTGAGCAATCTCAAAATAACTTTCTCTCTGATTCAATGATGGCCTTCAAGACTAAGATGAGCTGTGCTGTTCTCGTCACTGAAATATAGCGCAATGCTGGATGTTCTATCTCAGCGGTGCGTAAACTATGGGTCGCAGATAGTTCGAAGTAAATTTATATCTTGAAACCATGGATTTTTAAAATTTTTGTTCATTTTTGCTTAATTGAAATACAAATTCATATTAATATATAAATATAAATATATTTTCACATGAGATTTGCCAAAGAGAAGTGCAGAAAGTATATATATATATATATATATATATATATATATATATATATATATATATATATATATATATATATATATATATATATATATTAGCGGAGGCACATGTCAAACATTCGCCTATACTACGCCGCAGTGTACTGTCCATTTTATTATGGGGGCACCATATAGGCGGACAGCATTGTCCCCTAGGGATGACACAAACGGAGGTATTTCTGGTGGCGCGACGCCGGGATTCGATCCGAGCACCCTCAGCCCCGAAAACCAGCGCGCTGTACCACAGGGCCGCCACAAGTGCAGAAAGTAAGCCAGACATTTCTTTATAGTTATATATGTGTACCCAATATGTATGTTATATATATGTCGAAAGTATATATGTACCCAAAATCTACAATTCCTCTATTTTTGTCTTCGTTGTTTCTTATGTCCCCTGGCTGGAGGTTCCAAACCAGGTTCATAGAGGTTACGGGCTAACTGTGCGGCTCCGGTTTTAAATAGCACCACAAGGGTCGGAGTCCGTCTTAGCTAACTGCCACCTCAATTTTCACCGAGCACCCTCAGGGGTGACATCTGGGGGGATCGTACCCTCTCCCATCCTCACTGACCTTCACAGAGGAACTTTCCGGTCAACGGATTTAACGTGCCCATATCCGGCCTAGACATGGCCGAATTTGCGAAAATGGTTTGTCAGAATTTTTCTTATTTCTGTTTTCTTATATCTTTTTCTTAACATTTTCCTTTTTTTTTTTTTTAAATATTTGCTGATACCAAAAAATTTTCAAATGAGGGTCGAGTGATCTTTTTCTTTTCTTTAAATAAAATGGTCCGGTCGAGTGGAGTCTGAGCCCTACTGCTCTATCGCGATTATCTACTGCAATATCTCGGAATAAATGCATCTCTACTGCTAATGAAAAAAGGGCTTTTTCACCCCTGCTTTAAAAAAAAAAATTATCTCTAAAAGGCGAACAATTTTTCTCAAGAAGTTCCGGCCTACTCATAGACACAATATCATTTAAGATTCTGTCCGGTTTCGCCGAGATGCTGCTACAAATAAATTCCGTACGATAATCGTGGCGCTCTCTTATTTTCAGCGCGCCAATGAATGGACGCTTATTCTCTTTCATCAGGGACCCCATTTGGTCTAGTTTTTATCCCCTATGAAGACAAGAGTTTATTTTTGACCGTCTTTGTTTTGACTGCTATCCGTGTTGAAAGTGCATATCAGGGGAACAATGCTTCGATTCAGAGCCGCTCCGCGATATCTGGGCAATCGTTAAGATTATGACCTCAGCGACTCTACCTGGCAAATGGCCGTTTGACGAATCGGGACTTGTGTTCTCGCAGAAACGTGCTGCATCATCGAAATATCCAGCTTTTCGTTTGGAATAATCCCAGACGTTCTTGCTGAATGAATTAGATTGAGGTCCGTAGTGAATTAATCGTGCATGCTTCGTTTTCTTACGTGTAAAAGTTTAAGGGGGAAAATAAATAAAAATTATACTGTAAAAACCTCGTTTATCCGGCCCTCGTTGATCTGGATCTCCGGATAAGATTTGTAGACATTTTTATTTAATGTCCACATTAGATAACAAATTTTAACTACGATAGCAAGAACGTAACTGCAAGTATGCCAAATATTCGCTTTTTAGTTAGATTCAATGTACAGTTCCTGCATAGATTTTACAATACATTATGGTAATAAAATACTTTTTGTTGAGTTTAAGAAAGGTTTAATAGACTTATCAAGTCTTTGTTAAGAAATGATGTGAAAAGTTATTTTTATATTTTTTAATTTCTTACAAACAATTCTATATAATTTTGTTACAAAACATAGTTTTTTTTTCGTAACAAACGGTTTGCTTAATTAAGGATTTTGTTTTGCATATTACCCATATTAAACGGATTGTCTATGGTTCCAGTTAGTCTGGATAAACGAGGTTTTACTGTATATATATATATATATATATATATATATACAAATGTCAGATGTTAGTAAAAGTGACAGCACTTAAGTAAAATTTAATGATTAATATAACTACTGAAATATGAACACTAATTCAATAGGTTGAAAAAATTCACTGAAATAAAATACTGTGTAACGGGGGAAAAATTAAGTTAGTTCTTTAATAAAGAGTCTGTTGAGAGATTTATGGGTTATAACGAAAATGCACGAAAGAGGAATTGAAACACGTAAAATAAGGGATACCTACCTTACATTCATGTGATATCCTATATACAAGTATGCAGGATTTCGTTATTCAGATTTGCTGATAACAAATGTTCGAATAAAAAAAATATTGATCCCAATACTGAAATTATTAAACCTCTTTATTCTGCATAGTGTTTCATAAACTATAAAAATTTTACAGTTACTTAAATACAGTATATGCAATGCATCACGTGTATTGCTACTAGCTCAAACTTTGTGGGTGAAGTACTGTTAGTACACCAAAAAGTTCAAACAGTAATTTTAAACACACAAAACTGTAGCTGATTAACGTACTATTTGTTGATTTACTTTGTCATGCATACACTAGAACTACAGACACAGTTCAGTTGTACATACCTATTTCTAACTCCATTAAAACCAGTCACTTTGACTTGGCTTGGTTACTCTGAAGTTAAACATGGTCACCGGTATTAAAGTTGGGTATTATGGCTGCTTCTTAAAATAAAGCAATTGAGCTGATGGAATGTAGTCTTTACATTTGATTGATCTTTCATTTATTCCATATCTCCGTTTATCTCATCAAGTTCATTAATATACAATATATATATATATATATATATATATATATATATATATATATATATATATATATAATACCCAAGTGAATGTCTGTTTGAAACATCATGTACAACGCTAACATAAAACTTCGTTAGTCGAGCAACAAGTTACGGAGAACTTAACTCCGCATTTCTTGCCCGAAGTCTTGAGTAATGAAAACATTTACACCCGGATAAACCTCCGCACGAAGAACTGTACAGAAGAATAATGCGTATGATACACAACGAAATCAGACACATCAGAGGGTATTTAAAATGTTCTTCAGTAGCAGAAAATCTTATTTTGTCAATCCGCAATAGAAAAGAATACATGGTAGCTAGCTAACTTGAACGAGATACAAAAAAAATAAAGAAATAAACAACAGCAGCAGTAGATATAACCGCGTGATAAAACATGCTAAAGAAGATAATCTAGAGAATAAAAGCCAGATGCTATCAAGATTGAAGATCAATAGCACAAAGGTATGCCAAAAGCATAAATTTGCATAAATATATATATATATATATATATATATATATATATACCACATTCTTTTAAGTTTATTCACGATTGATCGGCGATTCTTCTCGCTTCCTTTTAATATTGCGTGATGTTTACCAAACTGCAAACTTCTAGGTTAAAACTTAACATGACCATAAGGCAAAAAACGACGGGAAATTTACGTGGGGTGCCGCTTTAAAAGCTTTTAATGCATAAAGATTTCCAGAAAACGCTTGGCTTTGTCTCTACTCCGACCTATTTTGAAATGTGATGCTAGAACAATGGAAGATTCAAACAGCGTGATGTCTATCTGCGGCACCATCTGCTCGGGATTGTGACTCTGCCTTTTCTTGCAAATGGTCTGATGATGAATTAGAACTTGTGCGAGAGCAGACGCAGTTATATGCAAGAAAAAAAGAAAAACATTAAGTTCTGCCCAGAGCAGAACACAGATCTTGAAATACTTTCGGATGTAAGAATCCATTCCCCCGCTAATGGTTTTTCACGTTTCCAAAATAGTTGGATGTGTGTGTGCGTTACGTCAACCTTTATCTGAACCTTTTTGTTGCTGAATGACAGTGAAGGATGAAC
This sequence comes from Dolomedes plantarius, assembly GCA_907164885.2. Classification (NCBI taxonomy): domain Eukaryota; kingdom Metazoa; phylum Arthropoda; class Arachnida; order Araneae; family Dolomedidae; genus Dolomedes; species Dolomedes plantarius. The sequence goes on along the minus strand of OU015495.1, from coordinate 157,014,131 downwards.
CTGTAGGGACGTTTACTGGAACTTTGTTTTTGCAGTTTACTTACAGATAGATCTTTTAGTACAGCATACACATACAAACAAATATGCCAACAAGACAACTTGACCCATCACGTAATTCTCATGGGATGTATCAGGTTAAAATTTCTAGGAGAGGAGGAGAAAACTACGACTGAAAATTCATATTCAATGAATTAGTGAATCATCACTCCATCATATGGTTCATTCATTCAAACATTCTTACCTCTCCCAAGTGTATTAAACTCTTAAGAGCTGTTCACATTGAATCCGTCAGCGTCAAAGATTCCGTTGGCGCTGATTGGTTAAACGGGCCAATGGTTGGTATATTATTGGTTAAAATACACTGCTGGCCACCCAAATTGCAACACCAAGAAAGACAAGAGATATCACAACAAAATTTATTTTGTAGATAACATGTTGACCAAGTATCAAATGATTAAATTTATAGACTTCTGTGAAGTGTGGTTCCTGCCAAAATCAGTAGCCAGAGTAGACGCCATTGTTGGAGATCACCGCTGCCACACGCCTCGGCATTGATTCAAAGAGACTTTGGATGAGTTCTTGGGGTACAGCAGACCAAGCAGCTTCCACACGTTGCCAAAGTTGATCTGCTGTGGCAGCTGGGGATGGAATCTGGGTCAATCGTAGAGCAACCATGGACCACATGTTTTCTATCGGCGAAAGATCCGGAGAGCGAGGCGGCCAGGGAAGCAATTCAATCTGGCGATTGACGAAGAACCGTTGGACAATGCGTGCCACGTGTGGTCGCGCATTATCCTGTTGAAATATGGCTGTGGGCAAGCCCTGAAGGTAAGGAAGGACAACTGGCTCCAACACCTCGGAGATGTAGCGCTGGCTGTTTAAAGTACAGGCAATGCGTACTAGAGGTGTGCGAGAGTGATATCCAATATCGCCCCATACCATAATACCCGGTGCAGGACCAGTGTGGCGGTGCATAACGCAGGTGTTCAGCATCCTCTCTTCATGGTGTCTCCAGACTCGAATGCGACCATCGTGGTGTTGTAGACAGAAGCGTGACTCGTCAGTAAAGACAATTTCATTCTATTCTGCCGTCCACATCCTTCTGTCATCGCACCATTGGCGGCGGAGACGTCTGTGGTTCAGCGTCAAGGGTAGACAAAGCAATGGACGTCTTGCGGACACACCACTCTGCTGTAAACGGCGTCGAATGGTACGCGCAGACACCGGATGATGCGTTACAGACTGCATGTGCTGTGCTATGGTTCGTGATGTGACTGAGCGATCTGTCACTGCCATGCGCACAATTTGCCTGTCATCACGTGAAGTGGTGTGCTGAGGTGGATGCGATCGAACACGCCGGTCCGCCGTACCCTCCTGCATCCAACGATCACATATCCGCATTACAGTTGTTTGGTTTCGTCCAACACGACTACCGATTTCTCTGAAAGATAATCCACAATCTCGTTAGGCCACTATCCTTCCTCTGTCGAACTCGGATACTTGATCAAAAGATGATCGCTGTTTTCGACGAGGCATAATTGATCGTTTTTTTGAAAAAACCACAAGAAAAACACAATTGCCGAACTTGAAATCGTCGAAATCTCCAAGCCTTAAATAGCGCTTTGAAGTGGCGCCACAGGCGCGCGTGATGTGCGTCTGCGCTGAAATTCTAATCATTTGCATATCTCACCTCCGCTAATGCATGTTGTAAATTTCATGTTATTTGCATGTTTCCTTCAGGGTGTTGCATTTACAGTGGCCAGCAGTGTATTTTACGCTGACGCTGACGGATTTTATGTGAACAGCTTAAGTGAGCGCACAAGACTAGTTCACGCACTTCAGAATTTGTTACCGAGACGTATATGTTAACATTTGCAACTGTTGAAAACGAATGTTGGTGTCGACTCGTATATTCACAGGAGGCGAATTTTCTCCCCCAACGATGTAAAATTATGAGTTTTTCATTCTATAACTAATTTTCTTCTCTTTTTTAAGAGAAATGAGTGTAATTGGAAACCATGAAAAATGCAATGCCTGTTAGTAAATGCGCAAGTCTAGCGATGCGACGCCCAGTTACGCTTAACAATCATTGGAATTTTTTGCCTAGAAAACCAATTAACTTTCAGATGTATATCTACACAGAGATATGAATACTTCAGAATAATTACGCACTTGCTGCTAGGCACGTCTCATAAACAATCATTCAGTTGAACACAAATGGCATCATTCATTGTGTTAAGGAACTTATGCATGACAACTACGGTTTAAATACTATAGAGGTTAGAATATAAAGAGGCAAAGCAAAAACCTAATATTAAATGGCGATGAAAAGCGAAGTGACCATGCTAATTCAAAGAAGACTTCTTTGAATAAGCACGAATAATATGAAGTTAAAATATAAGCATATGCATACAGGGGCGTCAAGAGTCTACGAGGGAAATGATTTCTAATGGGCTCCAAAGTCTTACGCCTTATCCCTAAAGCTCAGGGTACAGAGGAATATCATTTTCTTCAAGACTCCGAGCCCTCATTCATTCACAGAACTATTACAAATAACTGTAACAGAACAATGTAATCTGGATACCCCCTCCCCCCAAAAAAATAAATAAGTAAATAAAGAATTTTATCGAAAACAAATGAGAAATGATTTATCAAAAACAAATGAAATGCAGTTACGAAGAATGAGATGTTTAATGGTGACTACTTACTTTCCTCATTTTTCAGTCGTATAGATGCTAACTACAGTAAACAGAACTCTTTTCTGAAATATCTATTACGAAATTTGTTTTAAATAATCCTGACTATGCGCGCATGTGAATTGCAAAAGATAAACCTATAAAAGTTTAAGGCAAAAATATCGATAAGTATACTTATTTATTTCAATGCGGCATACGCTTATATCGGTGGCATTTACCTATATACACCACGAGGTTTGTTGGCTTCTTTCTGATTACAGCATCCAGCAGATGAACCAACGTTGCTTTCTATATAAGGCTCCACACTGCATGTTGCAAAGATCAAGCATTTGATACTAAAAAATGTTTTTTGTAAAAATTATCCCCAGTTTAAACCTACAACGGTCATATCAACACAACTGCTAGTCCGTAATAATTACATTAAACTGGATCAGAAAACTATATATAATTCAACATAAGAGATCTTGAAAGAGGCCCATAACCAGATGTCTCCATCTCAAGTGAAATAGTCCTTACAAACATGAAATACCGCAGAGGACGGATATGAAGATGCACACGCGGTCACACAGTTTTACACTTGACTGACTACGCAAGACATCAAAGTTAAAAACCAAAACATTAGCAGGTTATAGTTAAATGGACAGGTGACACGCAACTGCGATCCAGAACACGCAAATTCCCTATTTGTAAACAAGATGACAAGTTTTCAATCACTCGCGTGATAGACTACATACTAAGTTATAATGTCATATTCGAATACTCAGCATATAATAGCAGTGCAATTCTGGACGGCATCATTAGAGGATGTAAATAGCCTTACGTTACAATCTAGTCTAACGCAGGGGCGGGACTGGCAAAGATGGATTTCGAAACAATCGAGGGCCCACAAAGATAAAGGCAGGCCTGTAAAGGCTTGGCATTTCAGCAAGTATAAAATTAAAATCAGTGCATAGAGGTAACTTCTATACAGCGGGGCAGAATGGAGCACTACTTTTATCAATTAATACACGTGTGAAAAAATGGGTATCGTAAAAAAAAAAAAAAAAAAAAATAAATCACATTATGTTGCGTGACTGTTTCTATTGAAACCACCATTGAACACGGTTCAAAACATCACACACCTTTGATAGGGAGGGAAAGGAAGTTTAAGAAACAAGGATACATCATAAAGCACAACTGAAAGTTCGCCAATGGTACAATCAAGGTAATCTGCCCCTTAAAAACATAGCTCATGAACTTACATTGCGTATATTTAAAAAATTGGTATGTCGTATAATATTATAGAAATTGCATTAGCTTTATCTCTCGAGGCATAACTGAATTTTACCGAGTAAAGGAGTGTCTTTTCTTTGCTAGTTTGAAACCCTCTCGAATGAGAACAGTACAAAATTTTATGATTTTGGCACAATTTAGCATATGCTCGGACGGACATATATTGAGTAAAAAAACATACTCGACTGATATTACATCATGCCTCAAACATGTTATTATAAGAGAGATTCTGTTAGAAATGATTAAATAAAAACAAATGAAGTACGGATAAGTAGTAATATTTACAAATATGCGCCAAAAACAAATTGCCTTAGGCTAAGACTGAGTGTTGAAAGAATAATACTATGAAATACTTCCCAGCATCGCAATCATTTAACATCGAAGAATCAAATGCGGGACGAGACGCATGGTTTAAATTCCCAAGCGTTATAAATAACTTCTCGCGAGTCATATTTCAGGTCTTACTATTCAAACAGAACGAACGATCACACACACAAAGAAAAATGTATGATAAGCGTTTTTATAGGTTTGAAGTTGGGTGGCCAACTGTCTGTAACTCCCTTCTGAACGTGCATAGAACTTCTCTGACATTTTTATGACATTCTGGAAGTCTTGAAAAAAATAATGTTTGTGTTTTCTTTTTTACTTGTCCAAAAAAGAAAAAAAAAGGCTCATTTTTATGAAACGTACATAACACTGAATACTTGACTAATTGTCAGACGGTGATTTCATTTTTCCAAGAAAATTAAATACAATAGATTATCTTCATAAATGTTTATCTGTTAGGATGTATTTAAATATCAACGCTCTCGGAATGTAAACATTTCGTTTCCGCACACATGATTATGACTATTTACCGTATGTTTAAACAAACTAGTGTTTCAAGGTCGAGTATGATTTTAGTCGTTTGGGGCTAAAGGAAACAGCACATCAGTTAACATTGCAGATCTTAGTTTTCTATGCTATGAACTAAGAGTGGTTTTTTTTTTCTGTTGTTGTCTCGGTATTTTTTAAATTCAACTTTAGCGAATGCATAAAACTCTTTTACTGCAGCTAAAAGTAAATTTCTACCAGAAGAGTATGCGCTTTTCAATCCCATATTTTTAATTAAATTTTCAAAAAGAAAAATGATTATGATTTTCCAGTGATAGATATCAAGTTTAATGTCCAAAGAAAAATAAATCATTAAAAATTTAAACATTGTGAGCCTCTTATTAAAATTTTTACTGAAAGATGCATACTTTTTATTTTTTAAATTTGCTAACCAGTGATCAGTAAAGTAGCGTGAGAAAAACTTCCGAAGCATAACTTAGGATTGAAGATTAGTGAGAAGAATTGTCTTCATTCTGAAATTTAGACTTATGTTGGATAGGACACCCATTTTGTCCTGAAACCTTAACCTAATCCTTAGGTCAATAGAACAAGCTACAATTATGCAGTATAATGACTCGCAAAATCACTCCATTATTCACTCTAGACCAGGGGCCCCCAACCCTATGCCCGCGGGCACCATAGCGCCCGCCGATCGTTTTACTTGTGCCCGCTGCTGTGCGACCACAATAAAAAATATTTTAGTTTTCAATAAAATGCTATGTAAAAGTTTTCTCATTTTTAATGATTAACCACACAAAAGTAGAAATGGCGTCCAACACAGATAAAAGCACAAAGCGTACTGCGACCGATCTGTTTTTCACCTCGCGCCAAATCTTCGCCTACCTAATTTCCCATACCTAAAATGAAATGAACCGGTCCGTTTCTATGATTGCCGTCACAACACAGACATTGGTCTGGAGTTCATCTCGTGAGAGCCAGTAGTGTGGTTTGTGCTGTGACATAAACGGTCATTCGACGTATCTACTTCATTATTTATTCATAAATATATGCTCATATTTTTTGTATACTGTGTTTCCTCCTTCGTTGTTTTTAAATACTTCCTTATTTTTACCCCAAAATGAGTGGATCAAGTAAAAGACAACGGACCTATAATTTTAATATTGAATGGGAGGATTCATACTGCTTCGTCAATTTAAAAGACAAATGTATTTGTCTGTTCTGTGGGAATAGTGTCGCGGTGCCGAAAAAAATCAATGTTGAACGTCACTTCCTGACAATTCATGCTACTTTTAATACGAACTATCCACTTAAATCTGAAATTAGAAAATAGATCAGTTAAAATCGAATCTGTCCGTTCAACAGTCAGTTTTCACTAGGCCTCTGTTATGATCTAAAAATGCCACTATTGTTTCTTTAAAAATTTCTCACTGGCAAAGAAAAAACCTTTCCAGGATGGTGAGTTGTTAAAAGAAGCATTTCTTACTGGCACCGATTGCTTATTTGAGGGATTTTCCAACAAACGTGAGATCATGTCAGTAATACAAGACTTACAGTTGTCAGATAACACCGTTACAAGAAGAATACAAACCATTCCAAGGGACATACAAACTCAGTTAAAGAGTGACTTGGAAATATGCGAGTGATTCTCACTACAATTTGACGAGTCTACAAACATATCAGACACAGCATAGTTATGGTGAGAATGGTATTTCGTGACTTTACTGTAAAAGAAAATCTACTAAAAATATTACCCATGAAAGGACGAACAGGTGAGGATATCTATAAAATATTTATAACATATGCAAAGTCGATAGATATGCCTCTCCAGAAACTGTCTGCGATAACCACTGATGGGACACCAGCAATGGTTGGTAATGTCAATGGTTTTATTGCCCTCTGCATAAAAGATGAATCATTTCCAAACTTTATATGGTATCACTGTATTATCCACAAGGAAGTTTTATGTGGTAAAATAGTACCCTTGGGACACGTCATGAAAATAATTACAAAAATAGTCAACTTAATTCGCGCAGTTCCTTTGCAATACCGCCTTTTTAAGGCCCTATTAGAAAATCCTGATCTCATTCTGCATACTGAAGTACGTTGGCTCAGTAAAGGCAAAGTTAATGCTAGATTTGTAAATTTAATTGAAGAAATAAAAAAATTATCTCAGTGGCCAAAATCAAATTTTTTTTGAACTAACAGACCCTCATTGGATAGAGGATTTGGCTTTTTTAACACATATAATGGATAAACCAAATTATTTAAACTTAGAGCTGCAGGGAAAGGACAAGCATATAGCTACAATGATAGGGTCTATAAACTCGTTTAAAGCTAAACTGGCTTTGTGGACATCACATTTAAAGATAAGTCCCCTGTGCATTTTCCAAATATGAAAAACTGATAGACGACGGGGAAATTGACTCATCAACATTTGTTATCAACCTTCAATTACTTCAAGATCAGTTTGAAAAGCGCTTTCAACAGTTTAATATCATCGGTCACCCTTTTTGTTGATCCTTTTACTTACCAAGTAAATGTAACGGAACTAACTACATATATTTCAGAGCTTGTTCAAGTAAGGACAGAAGAACTGGAGATAGAAATTTTGGATCTTCAGAACGACATTGTCCTAAAATCCATTGTACCAGATGAGAATTTCTGGAATATAGTTGACAGAAACAAATTTCCATTCTTGAAAATAGCAGCATATAAAATAAAATCGTTTTTCGGTTCCACATACTTGTGTGAATCATTCTTTTCGAAAGTGAATATAATAAAATCAAAGTACAGATCACGAATTACAGATGAAAACCTTGACGATTGCTTACGCGCGCGTCCAACGGCCACCCTCCAAAAAAGCCCATTTTCCTCAAAACTTACTGACCGTTATAGAGAAATTGATTCCTATTCGCCAGCCACCGCTGAAAGAGGCCACTTGTTTTCGGGAACTATTACTGGTCGCTATAGACAAATCGATCCCTATCCAATGGCCACCCATGAAAAATGCCCATTTTCCTCAAACCTTACTGACCGTTATAGAGAAATAGATGCGTATTCGCCAGCCACCCCTGAAAGCGCCCACATGTTTTCGGGAACTATTACTGATCGCCAAAGAGAAATCGACCCCTGTCTAATGGCCACCCATGAAAAAAGGCCATGTTCCTCAAACCCTAATGACTGCTATAGAGAAATCGACCCCTATCCATCGGCCACCCACGAAAAAAGCCCATTTTCCTCAAACCTCACTGACCGTTATAGAGAAATTGATTCCTATTCGCCAGCCACCCTTGAAAGCGTCCACTTGTTTACGGGAACTATTACTGATCGCCATAGAGAAATCGACCCCTGCCTAACGGCCACCCATGAAAAAAGGCCATGTTCCTCAAACCCTAATGACTGCTATAGAGAAATCGGCCACCCATGAAAAAAGATTCATTCATTCATTCCGTGATATCAACATACTCTCATAATTATTAAGCAATGGCCAATGAAATGCAATGCCAAAAATCACATCGACTTTGAGATTTATATATTTATAACGAATTTTTATACTTTGTAGATTTTGTATGCATTATTTAGTAAACATTTATTTTACACAAGAATATTAACAATAATTTTTATATGTTAAATTATATTTCTGGAATTCAATTTATTTTCTACATTATGTGTATGTATTATTAACTATGTCCAACTATATATAAATTCACCTTGAAAAAATAAATGGTGCCCGCCGTCTTTACCGGTATTCTAGAATGTGCTCTTAGGTACAACAAGTAATATATAAAAAAAAAATTTTTAAGTCAATTCCTACTTAGGTCTACAAAGAAAAATTTGACGGTGAACTAATAGTAGGAATTGAAAAAAAGGATTGCCTGCCAGAATCTTGCCTACTGTGCGAGATTAGGAGAGGGGGGGGGGAAGGGAGAGAAAAAGTTTGTCAGGTTGGGGATTCGATCTCGCAGCCTACAGGACGGGAGAAGCCCGCGATACCGCAGTGCTACCGTTTACACAGTAACAAGAGGGAAATTACTATTCAAGAGCAAGAGACGCTCTAGGTCTAAAACTAAAATCGATTAATCAAATTTAATTAATGAATTAATATTTGAAAAAACTGTATTAACATCAAGTGTCATCCACTACAAGTTTAAAAAAATGTATTTGAACTTGAGTGGATGAATAAAAAGTACTTTTATTAACGATTGAAAATTTGAACAAGATATATATAGAGAGAGTGTGAACTAATAGTAGGAATTGAAAAAGGTTGGGGAGCCCTGCTCTACACTAATAAAATACCATGGGTCAAAAACACCTTTGCATTCAGCCGGTTGTAGACGTCTTGATCAAATGACAATCGACCTTGTGAGATAAGAAATTATCTACCACCTGCATTCTCACTTATCAATCAAATTCTCAGTTTACCTGACACTTTGTTGGTAAAAAAAAAAAGAAAAGAAAAAGAAAGAAAGAAAACGAAAAGAAAGAAAAAGAAAAGAAAGAAAAAGAAAAGAAAGAAAAATAAAAGAAAGAAAAAGAATTTTTCGTGAAAAAAATTTCAAGAAAATTCTTTTATTACTGAATTTGTAGGGATCTAAATTTTATTTTCCTTCGAAACATGTGCAAAGCTGAGACGTAAATTTCACAGCGATTGAAGAGTTAAAGAAATCTCTGGACCGGAAGAGTCCTCGTAAGAATTTGTCAAATCGTTGTAAGTGTGTCTCGTAAGTTGCAAATTTATACCACTCAATACCGGAAATTTTAAACGCGGAAAGCAAGAATAAAAAAAAGCGAAAAGGAAAAAAAGAAGGGCATGATGGAAACCAGAATTCTTCATGACGCGAAAAGTAGCATGTCAAGCCAAACATGTTTGGAAACCACGTCTTCAAAGTGCACTCATTAGCAAATTTTACGGAAAGAAACAGCCAGCTCCTTGTTACCACGACGCTCCTTGTTTGAAAATGCATGGCTACAAAAAAGGCTAGATTTTCCGCGGGCAAGGCCGCGTTAGAATGGATGCAAAAAAAAAAGGCACACATATACCACTTCGCACGAAGAGGGAAAAAAAAGAACACAGGTTCGCATGCATATGCGTTGGGTAATCGTTGCAGAACGAGATTAGGCTTCGGCGTTTCCTGAGGTTGGTGAAATAGGTCACGGACGTACGTACCCCTTTTACTTTAATTTGCCTTGCCTCGCTGGATTTGCATGGAAGGAGCAGGAAAAGCGTCGAACGTGAACGCGGACGGGCGAAGGGGATTTTTCTCGGAGTTTTGTGCAGGCAACGACATCTACTTCTTAGTTCGTCTGTGAGCGGATAGAGGGCGTGGAAATTTGTTTGAAAAGATGGAACCTGGTGCAGAGATTGAGCACCTTTCACTCCCTCTATCTTACAATAGCATTACCACCATGGATAGACAACGCGCTGATTCATAGTTTCTTATTATTCTTATTTGTTTACAATTTTGTGTATCCTTTAAAGTGACATACCTTTTAGATATTCGGGTGAACTTAGTAAATCCATAGCAAAAATCCTTACCTAAAAGAAAGGAATGGAAAATCTTAATATTTTATTTGAAACAAAATAAAAGACATAGTAAAATGAAAAAGTACAAAAGATACAATTTTTTAAAAAAAATTTCAGTCTTTTCATGAATAAGGTAAATTAAAATTGTGGAACAAACAAATATTCAAAACAGATAACACTAAGACAGACCTCACCCCTTCCCCGTTGGGCACACACACACACACACACACACACACATATATATATATATATATATAAAGTTCAAAGACTAAAATTTCTCAGTCATGTTTATAAATGACATTAAACATAAACACACCATTATCATTACGAGTAAAAAGTTTCTGTGCTTTGCGCACATGATAATTTAATCACGGTGGAGAAGAATGTAAGTTGCACTCCATACTGCGTTACTAATTAATGTCTTTATAGGTCTCAGGATTCATAATTTCATGAATTATTAAATAGTCAACCCTGGCGAAACTTGTACAACTCCAAACAAGTTGGGAACATCCTTAACATTTCACAGTGGATAGCGAAATTCGTTGATGCATCTCTCTTTTTCTACACCAAGGGTCCCAAACCTGTGGGTCGCGAAGTGTTTTCTCGGGGCTCACAACGGTTTTATTCAATTAAAATAACTTTTTAGCAAATTTCCCCCCGAAAAAAATTGTCAGTATTTATTTATCATGGAATTGTGAGGCAGTGGTATCTTTTAAAGGGAAAAGTGTCATGACTCAATGCGCAAACTCATGATGTCAGAAATCTACCGCCTTTACTGGGTGGTAAATGAAAGTCGCAGTTACTTACTATGTGTAGTACGGAAATTCTAATTGTTGTCTTTCATCAGTCTGTGCTGTCACTTTTGGCATTACTATTGTAGTTTCCATTGTTGTTGTTTCTGATGCCCCTTGACCGATAGTATCTATCAGTTCAAGTCCAATTAAGGCTATTGGGCAGAGTTGTACGGCTCCGGGTTTTAATAGCACCACGAGGGTCGGAGTCCAAATTGGCTAAAGGGCTGGTCCCGTAATTTAGAACCGAGGCAAATGACGAGACCGATGCACTTGACCCAGAACCTCCAGAGGTAATTTTGAGAACTTGAAGGACATTGCAGCCACGACAGATTTTACGTGCACCGGCCGCCATTAATGTACACGGCGGTGAGTTAATTTGCAGCGTCGAGCATCGAACCAGAGACGTTCAGATCACTGGTCCGCTGCTCTTGCCAACTGGGCCACCGCGTAGTTTCGGTAACAAAATGAAGCAATTTTAGTAAGGCAAGATTTTTTAAAATTTTTTCTTTCTTTTTTTGTTATATAATTCTGTATCGATATGATAGGTGAATTATTTTTCTTCAGATTTTGTTCTGCACTGTTCTTGTTTTAACGATTGAGGGATAACGTTTCTTAAGTCTCCAAATTTCCTTTGTGTTAAATTAAACATTTAGTTGAAATCAAACTATGGAAATTTTAATATTTTTTCCTGTGTTTTAAAAGACCTTTTTAATGAAAATAGGCAGGGAAAGGTGGGCGGGGGGAGAAGCAAGATGCTTAGAAACCATTGAAGGGGGTTGCGACTCGAAAAAGGTTGGGAAACTCCGCTCTATAATGTCATATTCCACACTAAAATAGCTCAACGTACTTTTTTTCTGACCTGGACCTATTAAGCTAGCCACAAAAGTTCTTTGGAACTTTCGATTTCTGGCAGGAACAAACAGGTTATTTCGTGCATCACAACAATGAACTTCAATTCCAGTGTTCGTTTTGAACTTCCTGAATTTGTCAGTTCTGCAAAAAATGAAGCACACTCTTTGCTTTAGGGATTTTCCTGAATTTTGCCCCAACAAAAACCGCTAGTCGACACAGCTAAGGTCGGTAGGGTAAGATAGCTACAGTCATGTCATACAAAACGAGGGTTAAACTGACCTACAACCGAAAACCGATTTCGAATGGCCAAGAACACCTACCTATGCCTCCCTTGTATTTCTAACCCGCAGACTGATACCGCAGTCTTGCGACACGGCTTACGAGAGATGGACAACCGCTGAGAGGTAGATTATTCAATACTAGAGAGGCCGAAAGACTTTCATTAAATAACATTACGGTAGATAACATAGTTTCCTATAAAACGTGGAATCTGATGCCATGTTTTAGCTATTTACCGAAGATTTAAAATAAGACCCATTCCCCGGATACTTACCCAATCTATTTAGTTTAATGACCCATTTAACACAACCGATAATAGCAATATCATAAATGACCTAAGTATTAGTAGTGTATGTATGCAGTAAGACACAAAAATTCATTTATCATCGTAGAATAGGGGTGTCAAACTCAAAGGCTACCTTTTGGTGCTGAGGGTGCTCGAATCCTTTCATGCGCCATTAAATACCCCCGTGTCCAGGCCGAATATGGACACGTTAAATACGTAGACCGGAAAATCCCTCTATAGACCGGAAAATCCCTCTATGAGGTCAGAGAGGGAGGGACAGGGTACGATACACCCAGATGTCGGCCCTGGGAGGGGGGGGGGCTCGGTAAAAATTGACGTGGCACCTAACAAAGACGGACAACTGGTGGTGCTATATAAACTGGAGCCTCACACATCAGCCTAAAGTCTATATGGACCTTTTCAGGAACTTCCTGCCAGGGGGGAAAGAACAACAGAAAATTTGCCTTTTCTTGAGCATAAAAATTCTTTCTATTGACCGCAAATCCTTTTTTTTAACTCGCACAAAATTTTTTTTAGATACATTTAATCAAAAAAAAAAAAAAACTTTTGACCTCTTGCTTTACAGCCTATTTGGAAAAAAAAAAATGGTTTAATATTTGTCATGGTTTAAAGGTGTTAAAATATTGTTAATGAAATCGAATATTAACTTCCGCTAGAAAATCCAGTACGCTGCTCAAATAATGCCATCTACACTCACTTTAAAATCGCAGATGCGCTGCTGAGATAAATAAATAAAAACATCGCAACTAACTTGATGGTTGCTAAAAATTTCGACTTCCCACATTAACATCGAATACCAGAGAGAGAGAGACTGAAAGGATCCAAACGCTCTCGGTGTATATATATTCCATTTCTTTTTAAATGGAAGTAAAATTTTCTAGTCCCTCTTTCAGGATGTTTGAGAAAGTTTTCAGCGAACATTTTTTTATTCTCCGCAAGTCTTTCTTTTCACAAATGAATCTGAAGGGATAAACAATTCGGAGAAAAGAAACAGCCCATTATCTTTTTTAAAAAATTCAAGGGGATGGTAGCGGTTAACGAGGAAAACATATGCACGAGTTAAAACTCAAGAAGCAAGTTTGAAAATGGACGAAGAAAAATAATTTGAACGTCACATTCTGAAAGCTTCTTTAAGAGCGGAATTTTTTAAAATTTTATTTACTTTGAAATTTACATTTGCACTTCAATTCCAAGACAGAGCGAAATGAGATAAGAAAAACTGAAGATAAATAAAACATGTGCAAGACAAAGAACACATTCCTTAACCAGTTTGACTTAAGATTATCGATCAGGATTTCTATTTAAAACAAGCAAGATTGTGCGAACACTATATTTGTTAACATATATAACTTTGTATGTATTCGAGTTTATTCACCGGAATTAACATATCGTCCTGTTTATGAGATTGTTTAATGTTTTGCAATGTATGATTGCACACAAAAGCGTCTTAGAGTGAGTGAAAGCTAGGTTGTATCTCCTATCACTCTCTGAATGTGTATTCCATCCCATCTCATTATATTAGACCAGGGGTGGGCAACCAAATTACACGGGTGAGCTACTTAACATGCAAGCTTGCAAACACCTACTTCGACGCTCGATGCGGGCTTATACTGCAACTCTTACTATAAGCCTATGTAGGCTCGCAGTTAAATTAATAGTAGTTTTCATAAGACTTCCTGGAGGCAAATGCAACATAATGTAACTACTAATGTGTCATATGAACTTTCACATACGTTAAATTAAGACTAATTATGCTTGAAAAATTGATCAGGAATGGGCAAAACGAGATCAAATATGGCAAAATTAATTAAAGCGTTAAACAGTTCCAATATGACGTTTGATGATTCGTTTAATTGACGGGTGGTCGTCGAAAAGAGGTTTTTTTTTTTTCCATAATGAAATCTATAATCGGTTATGAATAAAATATGGCGGTCTAGAGAAGTTTCACTATATATATATATATATATATATATATATATATATATATATATACACTTTGCATCATTTCTTACGGAGTGCTAAAGCATAAGAGAGAGGATAAATTCACCATGAACAAATTCCATTCTAATAACGTAATTTAGCAATTGAGGGTGGTTGTATTTGCGAACCTCCTTTACCGGGCTGCTATGTTTAGCTCGCTGGTTTTCCGAACCACGGCATAATCTAACCCTCGATAGTCGGGGGTTCCACTAAATTTTTTAAAGGGGTCAATTTTTAGCGGGTCAAGTCTCGCTTTAGGCATGGCAGTTTGCAATTGTTCGGAATCGGCTTCAAGCGGTTGGTGACGGTTGTTCTAGCCCTGAATAAAGAGAGACTATCAACCATTCACAGGTCGTCTACCAATGTTATTCTATTCTATTCTATTATTATTATTATTATTATTCAGTTGTAGGCATTGAGTAGAATGTTTTTACAGGTTGCACTCTCGGTAATTGACACTTTAACAAAACGCTTGCATAACTTAAAAAATTCAGTGGAACCTCGACAATCGAGTATTAGATTATTCTGAAGTTTGTAATCGTTAGCCGGACAGGCATTTATAATTATTTTGAAGATAGGGAGCCTAACAATTCTAGTATAATAATTTATGTTTATAAAACACAATACTGAACATAATTGTGTTATACAAAACTCACTAACTGCTATCTAAAGACTTTCGTATCAAATACTGTATTTGTGCAGTATCTCTCAGCCAAGACTGTAGTTACAATAATTTTAAATTTTTAATATATACAGCTGCAAAAGTGTATTATTTGGCTTTATCGGGATCGTTAAATATGATCAACTATATTAACTGTTTTGATAAAAGGGGATTAGGATTTTTCAAACAGATCAGGGATTATAAAGTTTGCATACAGATAGATCTTCGAAGCCCCAAACTCCGGCAATGTGAATATATAACCACATAAATAAATTCGACCTCCCAATATCCTGTTTTATTATTATTAATACTTATAACAACTTTATTGCATTTTCTGAGTCCCACCTTAAGACTCATTAACATTGATAGATATAACCATCATTTTTTTTAATTAACTCTTCAGCGGGCGCGCCCATGTACAAAGTGCAACATTTTCGTAATTTTGAATGGTTTGTTTTTACATGTAAGGTTAGAATGTTCTAAGCAGTTTCTATTTATAGCTACACCCTTTCTAATGCAGATCTGATTTTCTGAACCTTGTATTCCTTTCCATTCATTGGTATTCGTGATTTAACCGCGGTAAACCAGCGATTATACTGGATTACAATACGACAAAAGTAGGAGTTGATGTACTCGATCAAATTATCAAGCTATTACACGGTATCCCGCATAGCACGAAGATGGACAATCTCATTGTTTTTTATGTTTTTGGACATAATAGAAATAAATTAGCAAGTTGTCCTAAGATCCAATAAACCGGAGATTTTTGAAATAAAGCGATTGTATCTGCATTCTTTGTCCTTTAATTATAAATATATCTCAATATATAGAAAATTTTAGATCTTGTCATAAAACGCAGAATTATTATTTAAAATTTGAAAACAAAAATGTTTATTACAAAAGGAATAATCAAGGTTGAAAGAGACGTTGCACTTTGTGCCACGCGCGCCTGCTGGTGTTCCAAAAATTGACGCGCCCGCTGAAGGGTTAAAGTTCATTAAATTTGCGACACTATTTCGAATGATTTCCTTCCATCCTCCTATAACATTTCAACATTTTCAACGAAAAGAATGTTAAAAAAAAAAAAAAATTGCATTCCATGTTACACGTCAAGAACTAAAATAACCTGAAAACTCAACGATTCAACACAGAATGAGATAAAAAATTATACAGATTTAAAAAAAAAAAAATTACATGTTTAGCTCCTTCAATACTGAGTTAACTCTGAGGAGATTTACCTTCAAACAGTACCACTGATAAGTATGTATTGTAACGCTGCAATGGATAACAAATGGGAGTAAAATGTAAATAGCAACAGTTACGATGCATTAATACTGTGCGGGGCAACAATCAGCATGATTACACCGTTATTTACATCCTGACGAAAAACTTGGGTCAAGAGTGTAAACAAAGACATGCACAGAGTTCATAGAATGCGAACTCTTATGATATGAACAGTTCATAAATATCACCTCGACCGTGTAAAGTTTTGCCCTGAAAAAAAAAAGAAGAAAAAAAAAATCCTTAGGCACAGTAAAATCTCGTTTATCCGGATCTTCGGATCAGATTTTTTTTTCTTAAATTTAATGTTCACAGATAATGTTTAGATAATAATTTTTAACTATGATAGCAAGGACGTAACAATAAGTACGCCAAATATTCGCTTATTAGTTTGATTCAATGTATAGTTCCTGCACATATTGTACAAATTATGGTAATAAAATGCTTTTTGTTTAGTTTAAGAGAGCTTTACTCTCTTACACTTAGTGCTGTGACACTCTGGCCTGGAGTGTCACAGCAGTGGCGACTCCAGGCCACAGATTTTTTTTTTTTTTTTGGGGGGGGGGGGGGCAACGTCGGCTCTTAGGGTTATATATATATATATATATATATATATATATATATATATATATATATATATATATATATATATATATATATATATATATATATATAAAAGAAATAAACATCCTCTCATTTTAAATTTAAACTCATTTAGTATTAGGTCTACGATTATATAATTTTAGGCTATGAAAAAAAATACGCCAGGCTATTTTTTGTGGGGGGAAGGGAGCGATTGCCCGTCCCCGTCCCCCCCCCCCCCCTTGTGCCACAGGGTGTTGACGTGGATTGACTCAGAAAAGTTATTTTTATATTTTTTAATGTCTTGTAATCAACACTATGTAATTTTGTTACAAAACAGTTTTTTATCGTAAAAAAGGTAGGTCTGCTTAATTAAGGATTTTGTTTAGCTTATTATCCACAATACCCGCATTATCCGAATTTTCGATTGTCCGGATTGCCTATGTTCCGAATTCGCCCGGATAAACGAGGCTTTACTGTATTCGGATAGTTGAGTTGCAGTTCAGGAAATTATTCAAACACCTTCCTCAAAATTATTTCGCACAATTTCATGTATAGTGTTCTATTTTATTCTCGTCTAGAGAATGCAAAACGTTTATTCGTTGGTATTTATTTATTTTTAGCTTTAATTTTTTCCCTTCAAAATACTGCTTATCTTTACACAGTTCTACAAAAATGTTCGCACGCTTTTTTTCCCCCTTTTTAAATAGAAACTACAAGCAAATAATCTATTTTGTTTTCTTTTTGCTTGAATGTTATGACAGCAATTTAATCATCTTTGCCTTTGTTTTTAATCTTAAGATGAATTTTAGTTAGCCACGCGGTTCATGATACAGTAGACAGACATAACAAAAAAAAAACATTCGTAGAACCAGTTTTTTTTTTAAAGTTTTTTGCTGACAATGGCTACCTGGATATAGGAATTTTTTTTTCGTTTGCCTAACCCGTAAGCCATTAAAATACCTCGTAAACGCGTGATTCGTTCTTTTGAGATTGGAAGAAAGACGTTCGGTTTGTAGAGATTTTGTATTTATTTTATTTTGAATTACGTTTAGCAATCCACGTAGGACTTTAATAATTTTGAGCGGCATCCCACAGCATTAAGCAGCAAAAGACTAAAGAGCATTGATAAAGGTCAATTATGGAGTAAAAAAGAAAAAAAAATTGTAAACCTCAATGATTCTTAATAAATAAAAGTATATATACAGGTGGTTATCAAAATAATGGAAACACTAAGAAACATCATGAAAACCTTTATTAATATGGCGCAGAATCACCTTTGTCATGTATATACCCCCTGATACACCTACAAGTCATGAATAGCGGTTAAGAATATATTACACCATTCTTCAGGGGAAAATCGTGAAAGATCCTGTAGAGATGCTGTGGTGGATATCGATACCTAGCTC
The DNA here is from genome assembly GCA_907164885.2 of Dolomedes plantarius. Lineage (NCBI taxonomy): Eukaryota > Metazoa > Arthropoda > Arachnida > Araneae > Dolomedidae > Dolomedes > Dolomedes plantarius. Next base: position 156,995,660 of record OU015495.1, on the reverse strand, counting down.
TATCCGCTTATACAGATCACAGTGGTTGGATGATAATAGTCAGGGGTGGGAGGGGGGGGGAGGGAAGGATTCTACAGGGCAAGATAAGATATTTGACTTCTTTTTCATGCTCTTCAAACCAATACTTGATAGATTTAGCTGTATGTATAGGGGGATTATCATCCTGGAGAACGCCATCTCCTGCAAGAAACAATGTTTGCACCATAGGATGGGCTAGAGAGCTAAAATTTCGACATAGTCCTTCCCATTCAATCTCCCTTTTATGGTTACAATAGTGCCTGAAAAAACCATGATACGCCATAATAGATCCGGATAGATCTATCTCCATGATTGACAGTTGCGATGAGACAGCCAGAATCTTACGCTTGTGTAGGTGTTCTCCAGACATACGCACGTCCTGTTGCGAGGAACAGTGTGAACAATGATTCGTCGGACCAAATGCCGTTTTTCGACATATTACTCAACCAGGATTTGTGCTCGTGGCAACATTGTGGACGATATTTTGTATTGGCATCTATTACGAGTGGTTTGGGAATAGCTACTTTTCAGTAAATGCTTTGTTTGTGAAGTTCCCTTCTACCTCTGATGGTTGATACCGGAGCATGCAGATGCAGATTGAGCTCTTCGGTCATTTTAGTTGCAGTTGTTTTCTTTCTTCATGTCACAATTCGCTTCAATACCTCGTCCATCTCTTTCACTCAGCTCTCCCTTTCATCCACTATTCTGTTTGGCAAAGGAGTTTTTCCGTGCACTCGGTATGCTATCATGACTTTCGATACCATAGCTCGAAAAACACTAATTAGCCTGGGGGTTGCAGTAACAGATATTCCAATTTAAACGCGCTCAAACAATTTGCCCTTTTCACAAGGTCTGTAAGGTTTGACATTTTACGCTGTTCTCCCCAAAAGCACGATGCCCTTAGCTTCATTACTGCTACCTGACAGTAGAATAATACAGACACTATATAATATAAAAAAATACCGGTGACCAGACTTCTTTTTAAGGAATACGAAGCACATTCATAAACACCACTGATATCGGTAGATGTTTTCATTATTTTGATAACCACCTGTGTGTGTGTGTATATATATTGATTGTCTGAAAAAAAAAAATTTTTTTTCACATTGACAGACCGGAAATTTTTTAAAGCGCATCGGAATCAAGTCTCCCAAGCGTTCGGCGGGTGGGGCGGAAGACACTAAAAACTCTCTAGAACGGATTGAATACCGTATCGTAAGCGGTGGAAATATATATATATATTTTAATTATAGGGAGAGATATCTTAACAGTATATATCTTTTAACAGGTAAAACCTAATTATATTTCTAAAATTATTATTATGAATACATACGCAATAAATGCCCATTTAGGGCCACAAAATGTTATATTTTCATTAAAATGTGGGTTACATGCCCAAAATTAAAAAAAAATTAAAGCAAAAAAATTAAAGCAACACTGACAGCCAGATCTTGCTCCACAGAAATCTATGACAGCAAACCACATTTCTAACTTGGGCGTCGAGTCAAAAACAACCCAGATTTATTTTCAATCGCTGCTGCGAGCAACCCGCATAATAAAAGGATACAAATGAGAGACTCTTCGTCACTATGCAAGACTAACCGCAATGTAAACAGAGCCCGACCCTCAGGAAAAACAATGCACGGCCCTTTCCAGCGAGTGGTGTGGACATGAGATAACGCACGGAACCATATATCAACCGAAAAACAGAAAGCATTTACGCCCTGAGTTTGTTTTTACAGGAGAGGACAGACAATATGAGAAACGACGTGTTCACGAAGCAAAAATTTCAGGTGAGCCACGGAAAGACCGCAATTAATGAACAAAAATATTCATTTAAAAATTGAATTGTAATTAAATCAGATTCCAGAAAAATTAACTAGACAGGTAAAGCTGAGATGCGCTATTTCCAAACCTGAGCACGACACGGATACGGGCGGTAGAACGGAGATTTAATCGATATTACAGAGGGGATAATATGGACTACGACTAGTTTTAACGTAGGATTACGTTCCTCCATAACGGTCCGCGGTAAAGCAAAATTTATGACGGTAAAACCGTCATAAAACCGTCAGTTATAAATCAAGAGTGGCAGAGTAGACATATGTAACTTATTTTTCTTATCATCAACCTATTCTGCATAGGGTTATCACTCATTCTTCTCTTCGTATCTAGGAATTTTATTGTATTAAAAAAAAAAAAAAAAAAAAAAAAAAAAAAAAAAAAAAAAAAAAAAAAAAAAAAAGAGAGGTAAGCAACGACAAGTAATCCTACGTTAATAACCCGCGGTTGTTTCGTTAGAAGAGACTACCTGAATTTTTTTTTTGTTTGTATAATTTTAGTTTAAATAAATAGATAAATTAGAAACACGTGCCAATAAATTTTAAGTATTAACAGTTAGATGTCATTCGTCTTTAATCAACGATGAGTGAATGAAACTATTATTTACATACATAAAAAATTTAAAAGCATTTGAATACGCAAGAGAAACATGTAGGCATTAAAAATATATATCGCTTCTACCGATTAAGTAGCGTTTAGTAGTAAGAGAACTACAACGTGATTTTATAATTAAAGATATTAAAAATTATTTATAATTATGAATTATCATTAAATATGTTAAGTTTACCATAACATAAATTCGAATAATTTGAGCAATAATAAAATTTAAATAACGACAAACGATTGCCTCATCCCCTCAATATTTCTCTTTTTAAGATTCATAAAATCACAGTATATTTAATCCTTTAGTGCTGGCAAAATCCTCCTATATAGTCTGACAGAACTACACGTTTGTAATTGATTTTTATCCCTCCCCGTTCGACAAACACATACCGCACTTCCATCACTCATAACTTATTTCAAAACTCAGTAGCAAACTGACATCGTAGTCATTTAGGAGCAGTCACGGCAGCCGAACAGCCCCGCTCGAAATATTTTATCGAGAGCACAAATTATTTAAATAACTTGCATCAAACGGCAACGTGTGAGCACAATAAATCGAAGTAGCGGCTGTGAATGCCAGCTTTTCAAAGGAAATGGGAAGCGCCGAAACAGCATAGGAAGGGAGAAATTTTGTAATAAGGGGTTTATCTTGTGAACGTAATGAACTTTGCGAAAGCTCATCCTGATGGGTAGAACCAACGTAGGAATGTAGCACGGCGGGCCTGATAAAGTGTGATAGATAACATTGAGAAGAAAGAAAAAAAAATGCGATTGGGTAATGAGACTATGATATCGGACATCTTTTTTATATGTATATTAAAACAACATGCATAAAAAATATTCATTTGAATAATTTCGTATGCAGAGGACTTTAATCCATTGTACCAGATGAACTGTCCACATATTTGTTGTTGTTGTTGTTGTTGTTATTTCTAATGCCCCTTGACTGGAAGTTCTAGACCATACATATGTACGCTTCGGATTGAAGAGAGCGGCTCCAGTTTATATAGCACCACAAGGGTCGGAGTCAGTCTTAGCTAGTTGCCACTTGAATTTTGATCGAGAAACCTCCGGGGCAACATCTGGGGGGATCGTACCCTCTCCCACCCTCTCTAACCTCATAGATAAACTTTCCGGTCTACTAACGTTTCCATATCCGACCTAGACACAGATGCATTTGATGGCGAACGTCGGGATTCGATCCGAGCACCCTCAGCACAGAAAATCAGCGCGCTACAACATGGCTACCTCGAGCCCGTCCACATATTTTAACACGTAAAGCATCTTCACCTTCTGTTACGAACTACAAAAAAATGTATTTCAAAATTTTAGATCTTTACTTATACCAGCCATATTTTCAGTTATCTCCAAACTAAATCACTTCTGGGGGGAAAGGCAGGCTATCTCAACTACTAAAGTAGACAACACAACACAGCCATTATTTATTTACTTACTTTTCTTACAAACGTTTCAACACAAAAGACCTCCCTTACCCCAAAGCATAACAATTTGTCGTAAGATCTAATTATTTGTTTAGATTATAACGCTTTCTTAAATGGAAACAATTTATATCCCATCGATCATACACAGAAAACCTTTCAAACAGAGCCTAAGGGCATTCTTTTCAGACAATGGCCATGAGGCCACAGGAGTAAAACAAGTTTTCGTTTAGGAGTTGGGAGATCAGTTGGGCCCCTCCAAAGCGTAAAACGAGCCTACAATATATACATATATACAATAGCCAACGTATTATTTCTCAGGTCGTATCACAAGCAATCAGTAGTCCTTTTTTTTTCCTTCTTTCACCTTCTTTAAGGTTCCCTTATCAAGCATGACCGCTTGTTCATTGGCAAAACGAAGATCGAACGTCTTGTTAGGAGGTTGGAGATTTATTCTCACAGAGGAATATATATATATATATATATATATATATATATATATAAAAATCAGTTTATGAAAACACTTGCCTTAAAAAATATTATTTCAAACAATTAATACTTCCAACTTTTAATCACACGCCATTTCTTAGCTTCCTCTACTCATTTGTTAGTTCTTACCGCTATCGCCATAAGACACTTAACAAACATGATTTTCGTTCGTCAAAATGATGATTAAAAAGTTCAACAAAAATGGTTGAAGAGTAGAAGTCGGGTGGATCTGAGGTTGGTTGAGAGCGCTACGGTCAACTTTCGCTTCACAAGAGATAATTAGACCAGGACCTACAGTTTAAAGCCGATTCTGAAAGACGGTGGATTAGAGAAGGAGATAATAGTGGATTAATATCTGTCCTGACGGAAACGTTCTGCGGAAGTTTTTTCTCGTGTCTTGAGATAAAGAATTACGCCATTCACTATTACCTAACACATTATAACAACAGTTATCAACATTAAGAGTTAGTCGTATTTTTTTTTGGGGGGGAAAACACAACTAACCAGTTTTACAGTACCCCCGAAAGCCATCTACCCCTCTCCTCCCAAATATTTTATCCCTATAACAGAACTGAGGGGTCGTTGAAAAGCCAAGGTTTGATTTTCCCCATTTAATGTGCAAATATAAGGGAAAAAGTGCATCAACTATCTACAATAATAGATTCCAGATGCTATAAACAAATTGCTTTCGTTAACAAATAATATTTTTCAGCCATCGGCTAAAAGGTTAGAGCAATTACTATTATTATTATTATTATTTTTTTTTTTTTGCGTTTAAAACAATTCGATCGATACATTTCGACAGCGCGATTTTGGGTTAATGGCAAATGTAGATAAATGTGCTGCTTTTAAGCACTTATATGCAATGACAACGCATCAGTGACACAAACCACAGGCGGTAGTTTTAGGGTCAATCTCCCCAAGAGTTAAAAATTTGGAAGGAAAAAAAAAAGAAGGTTATTCTGATGCTGATCTCTCCCCCCCCCAAAAAAAAAAAAAAAAAAAAAGGAATTCCTCCTTCTCGAAGAGAAGAGGGGACAGAGAAAGTTCTTCGCCGCCAACATAACACTAAATACTTTTTTCAACATTAATACAGGTATTCAAGAAGTATCCATTACTTTTATTCCGATAAAAAATACATACAAAGGAAACAAAACGTGACAACTGCTTCCAATTATTTCTCCCTATTCAAAACCGCAATACACTATTATGCGGAAACCTGATACTAGCCTTAGATTGCTCCCATCTCTGTACAGTTAGTTCAGAATCTCTAATAGCGCATATAGATTGGTGCAGAGTTCTCTGCCCGACTCCTGTCATCACATTAGTCACGGTAACATTAGACACGGTATTTAGAACCACCCCCATTCCCGCCCGCAGGGTTTCTTTGATGTGGTGTCTCCCCCGACCCCGCTCGACACCATTTGACCCGCTGACCCCTCACTCTTTCTTTGATGGACCGCCAGAGGAGGCGATCCACGCATAGTACAGAGTACAGAGTGAACATAAATCACTGGATTCCCCAAGGCACAGGCAGAGAACGCTGCACCAATGTATATGCATCATCAAGATTCTCACGAGTTACTTTTTAAGTTCTATGCGCGTGGGACTTTTATGAAATTATATTTGTTGTCTTTTGGAGAATTAAATAAGGTTTGGTTAACATTAATCAATTCCTATCCGAGTTGCATCATAAAAGTACGTCAATGAAGTAAATTTTCATCCAAGCGCATAAAAGAATGAAGGCCGGATTGAAGGTCGCAGTTTCATTTCTCGGATCGGGAATACGTAACTGAAAGTCTCAATGTATCGAAGTGACCAAAGAAGTCCATACCGCTGTTGTAGCAAAGAATAACAGAAGCGCATATTTTCTGCTCCATCGCCCACCCACCTGATTCGTACTTCGCGAAAATTTCTGTATCTCCTACAACTACTAAGAAATTATACAACGTTAATCACGATTAAGTGATTACACAGCAGATACAAGCAAATAGCGTGGAGAAAGAATCCGCTAAATTTTGCATTTTAGCACCAAAGCTGCGTTATTACCAAGTAAAGGGGTAAAATGGTTATTTGGGATGATTCACTCGAAAGAGGACCCGGATATTCTGTAATAACCGTAGCAAGGAAGATCTGAACCATAACTTTTCAATATTTTATTTAAAATTGCACAAATACTTATTAACATAAATAAAATTTGTAATAAAAATAAACGACGGTAGTTTATCTACAATTTACTACCTCTCTGTGTATTCACATCTCCACCAAATATTTTAAAAATAATATATAATCCCTTTCTTTTAGCTACCAACTAACCTAAAATCTGCGGACACATTCCTATACATTTTGTTTCTGCGTTAGAGACACAAAACATTTTGAAAAATTCCCCATTGAAACCTACAGGAAGCAGAAAGAAATTTCAACATCTGAAGGACGGCCCGAAAACAAACTGAATAATTCAACTTGCTTCGATGGGTTATCCAATCAAGCGTAAAATTTTCACTTAAGATTTTGAAGCGGTTATTTGAGCCGTTGCGCTACATGGCTATCCAATATTATTATTATTACACCCGAATCTCAACGAAAGCCCACCACATCCTCCTACTCTAATAATTCCTACCTGTGACTCAAAACAAAATATTTGTCTAAATTAAAACACTCCTTTAAAGAAACAATTTACAGCTCATCCATCACAAAACGCCTTTCAAACTAAACGCAGAGGGGGAAAAAAATATTTTTCAATCGCGCCTCTAAAGTCACAACGACTATGATAGAGATCCCTATCCTAATAGTGGCAGCCAATTAGTTTGTGTGCTCGCCAGGACCTAAATAGACACAAGAACTCTCCTGCTCTCTTGACCCGTGTCTTTCAAAATCGCGCGAAGTGCTCTCGTGGGAGGATTTATCTTCAAGATTGTACTATAACGCCCACGGATGCAGGATTTGTTTTGGGTTCGTTTTGCTCTGTTTCAAAGAAAAACGTAAACAAAAAGACTCTGGTACGATATGTAGAAACAACTCGGCTACTTTGCTTTCTGAACACTAATATATAACATCCACATATTTATAGTAAGTTGAGTTATCTTGAGTTAGTTGGTATGGAAACTACGCCCCGGAAAGTGAAATTTTAATGACGAGTTACTGAATACATAGTAATTAATTAAAAAACTGAATAGAGCCTGAATAGAGCTAATTAACTGCTTACAGTGAAATAACTACACTGCGAAGTACCGATTTTTATTAAAACACGACTTTGTTTCATACGATGGAGAAACATACCGAGAACTTGACAATAAACACTAAACGATGGTGGAAATTCGGCAGACTAAGGTATCATTCCCATAACTTAATGTTTTTTAATAAATTACATATCCTTTCGAGCATACCTTGCGAAGTTATTTTAATTTAAATTGTCTACCTTCAGCCACACTTATTTAATGCTTATATATATATATATATATATATATATATATATATATATATATATATATATACATATATATATATATATATATATATATATATATTATATATATATATATATATATTAATATATTATATATATATATATATATATATATATATATATTTAGTGGAATCTCGATCTATCGTTTTTCAAGGGACCGACTGGACTGAACGATAGATGTGGCATCATAACAAAGAAATATGGTCGTCGGGACTGGGGGAAATAAACGATACATAAGGGAAAACGTTGATTCGGGGAACGATTGATCGAGATTCCACTATATATATATATATATATATATATATATATATATATATATATATATACACACACACACACACACATACACACACAAAATTAATACATTTATTTAGAGACAGTTCCCATAGGTGAGTATTTGCAGCAGCGTGATGGGGATGATTGCAGGTTTGGTCCTCAATTGGTTTGAGCTCAGACAATAGCACGCACAACTCAACCGCATGCTTTGCAAACACCTCTCGCAAAAGTCAAAAAAAAATAAATAAATAAATAAAGATCTCTAATGTAATGCTTCGAAATTTACGAAGATTCAACAAATAAAAATAAGACAGAAGAAAGGCGCTGAATCTCCTAACCCCCACCTCTTAGCTTTCTATCGTAGTTACCTGGAATTTCGAAAACGAACGATAACATTATTGCCTCGAAAACTGAAACCCCCTATGGAAACGCTGGAAGGAAGCTTAAATCGATGGGCGAAAATCGATATCTTGACCTTTAGGAAAAAGCAGCCGCCCTTAATAAAACTAGGGCTACAAAAACTCTAAAATGTTTATCACTATTACAGTCATTTTAATATCGACTGTATGGTCAAGAGCAATACAAAATACACCAAGAGGAAACATGTGAGGGTAAGCTCCCCTAAGGAAAAATAGTATATTCACATGCAAACGACGCTAAGATCAATAATTGTCTCATTCGAAATACCTTTACTCTGCCGCCGTTGGAAAGACATAAAAGGATGGTTTTGAGAAAATCATGATTTAATCTCAAGAATCGTTCTACCACCTACACCTGCTTGAATACCTTTACTAATGAAATTATTCGACCATTACACCGACAGACTGATTTATTACATGTTGGACAGTTCTTGTTTAGGAAACCCCAAATAAGTTAAAGAAGAAAATTTCGAACACAGTATAATGATTCAAGTCTGATATTTTCAGGGAGTTGGCCCATCGAGCATATCTGCATCCTGGAATTCGATCGAAAATTACCATTCAAACACGGGAAAGAGGTGTCAGAAATTTCTGTTCGTTTCAAAACATTTTTGAAAATATGTACAAGTAACATGTAGGTTTGCGAAAAACTATCGGATAGGAAGATCGTAAGAAAAGCCTACCTCGTTAAATAACATGAAATATACTACATTAAGAGCTAAACTGTTTGAATATATCTCATTCTTAAGACATAAAAAATAACTTCACTAGTAAGTCTACTGTGTCTTATATAACGAGCAAGTTTGATAAGTCAAAAAGGTACGATGTTATACCATTATAAAAGAAAAAGGCGGCCAGAAGGCATATTATAAAATTTTCATTTCCTCCCGAAATTTAATTCTTAACTACATCTGGGTTACAGATTTTCAGCTATTATCTTCCATTATCAGCATTCAATATAAAGTACAATACATTAGCAGAACGAGAATGCAATTTAGAAAACAATTTTTGAACATTGCACTACTAAATTCGTTGGCTCAATAACGATCGCATGCATTTTGTATTGTTAAAATGTTCAAACGTGTAGACTTTAATATGTAAATTATTAAAGAGTCATGTGAGAGAAAAAATAGTGAAAGAACAGATTAAGAGGGAGAAAAAAAAAATTAGGGTAGTCTCTTCTAATGAAACTACCGCGGATTATTAACGTAGGATTACTTATCGTTGCTTACTTCTTTTGTTTGTATGTATGTATGTATGTATGTATGTGTGTATATATATATATATATATATATATATATATATATATATATATATATATATATATATATATATATATATATATATATATATGTCAAAATTTCGACGCATCTTGGTACTTTTCTGTTTAATTTGTCCAGGCTGGGTTTATCGCGCTGCCAAAATTATAACTCGCGAGGACGGACGGATGGACAGTTTTCGCGTCTAAAATTTTCCTTTCCGCAGGACCGTTATGGAGGAACGTAATCCTACGTTAAAAGGGTTTGTAGCATACATTTGTAGCATTATTCGGAAGTACATAAGATTTCAAAACGGTTATTTCTTAAGGATATTTTAGTAACATTTTAGAAAATGTTATTTCTTAGTGATATTTTAGTAAAAGAGGGGACCATCATCATATTTTATAAATTTATGCCTTTCCGTAAATGAAAATGAGGTAAATATTGACGGTATAAACCCAATAAAAGACAGATACTGTAATTTAAGTGGGCAGAAAAAGACTTCAGCTCCTTACCCTGCGAAAATTAAGAACTATCTTCGAATAATAAATAGTGAGGTAAAAAACTCGCAAATAATCCAAACTGTAAAATTAAATATACCAGTGAAAGATACGAAGTAATAACTATATTTGCATAAAAAGATTAATAATAAATAGGTGTTATTAACAGCTCTCTGCCAATACAAATGCTGTTAGCGCAGAAAGAGGATTCCTTTTCGGGCGCAGACAGAAGAGAGAGAGAAAAAAATTTAAACGATTGAGGGGGGTGAGGGGGGGGGAACCACTTTCTACGAAACGTCTCATGGTGCATATACATTGGTGCAGAGTTCTCTGCCTGTGCCTTGGGGAATCCAGTGATTATTGTTCACTCTGTACTCTGTACTACGCGTGGATCGCCTCCTCTGGCGGTCCATCAAAGAATGGGCGGGGGGTCAGCGGGTCAAATGGTGTCGAGTGGGGTCGGGGGAGACACCAGATCAAAGAAACCTTGGGAGCGGGAATGGGGGTGGTTCTAAATACCGTGTCTAATGTTACCGTGACTAACGTGATGACAGGAGTCGGGGGGTCTGCAGGCAGAGAACTCTGCACCAATCTATATGCGCTATCATAGGATAGAGGAGTATTGGGACGTTACAGCGAAAGATCTTCGACTACCTAGTATTTTTCTTCCAGTTAAATTTATATATTTTCTAAAATTCCAAGAAATCCGACATTCATATATTGAACTGGAGCTCTTTGAAAGTTCAATCGTAACAAGCCTTCTAGAACGCATAACTTTAGCAAGTCCTTCATTTTCGAGAGGCACTCTTGCGCACAGAAGTAGTGAAACAGTAATCTCGCGGACGAGATTCTTTCAAACTCATGTCAAAAGTCTATTCCACTCGTACATCTTTAGAGAAATGATAGTTGGTTATCACTGCTGAGATGCATACATGCAGTAATCAAGCGATCGAAACGAACGTTACGAAACGAACTGCTTGAAACTTCAATGTCAACCAGAAAAATAAAAACTGTTGCTACAAGGACGACTGAAAAAGATGTTTTCAAAAGATGTTCTCGAAAGCTAAAGCGATCACCCAGTTTTAACTTAAATTACTTCCCAATGACCACAGATAAGAAAGGGAAAAAAAGAAAACCCTGAGAATCAGATCTGAACTTAAATATAAAAAAAAGACTGATTTAGGGACCACAATAATGTACGAGCGTACGCACTGCCAGAAATTCTAAAGATACGGACCTCTTTCTTAATGAGAAAAGAGAAAAACATCCTCTTTCTCCCTCTCTCAGAGGATCCACACTCTCTTTGTAAAGAAAGGTCGGCACATCCATTGCGATGACCTAGAAGCCGGCAGCGGCGACCGAATGATGTCACTGGCCGGCGATCGATGACGTCGTCGCCAGCGTCGGTCGTCTGCGCCTCAGACGCCCGCAAATGGCAACAGCCGTGTCTGGCGGATGCCTTGCAACTCGACTCGACTCTCGCTCGCGGTAATGCTCACATTTTCATCATTGCTTTCTTTCGCTCTTTTCAACGGAGACGGTAGGTAAAAAAGCGGGAATTTTTTTTTTCTTTCTTCTGTCCTTCCATCTCTTTTATTCCCAACGATGTTGGGGCGTAGAAAAATGACTTGTGTAGAGGAGAGAAAAGATTCCACTGTGAGTGTGTGCACGCGCTGCGCTCCGCTGGCGATGGCATTTTAGGAAAGGGGGGGGGGGGGGGGTCGGGCTGAGGTGGCAAGGGACATTACGACGGATAAGAAAAAAAAATTATGCACACACACACTTATATACAAATACATACACAACGTGATCTCATTCCTTTGAATCGGAAGCGCCTGTATGATTCCCGATATACGATCCCCATCTTTGAAACTGAAGATAGATTCATCCTATATTGGCTGGTTGGTATTCACGAACGATGGTGCAACATGCTCTTTTAGTGTGGAACACATCCATTCCATATCCTTATTACATGCAAGCACGGACGTTTAACAATGATTAAGCCAGTTAAATAGTAAAGCAAACAGAACACTCGGTAGATAAGTGTTAGCATTTGGATGATAAAATAGAGTGCAATTTTCACCCATCTTTAAAACTGAAGATAGATTCATCCTATATTGGTTGGTTGGTATTCACGAACGATGGTGCAACATGCTCTTTTAGTGTGGAACACATCCATTCCATATCCTTATTACATGCAAGCACGGACGTTTAACAATGATTAAGCCAGTTAAATAGTAAAGCAAACAGAACACTCGGTAGATAAGTGTTAGCATTTGGATGATAAAATAGAGTGCAATTTTCACCCATCTTTGAAACTGAAGATAGATTCATCCTATATTGGTTGGTTGGTATTCACGAACGATGGTGCAACATGCTCTTTTAGTGTGGAACACATCCATTCCATATCCTTATTACATGCAAGCACGGACGTTTAACAATGATTAAGCCAGTTAAATAGTAAAGCAAACAGAACACTCGGTAGATAAGTGTTAGCATTTGGATGATAAAATAGAGAGCAATTTTCACCCATCTTTGAAACTGAAGATAGATTCATCCTATATTGGTTGGTTGGTATTCACGAACGATGGTGCAATATGCTCTTTTAGTGTGGAACACATCCATTCCATATCCTTATTATATGCAAGCACGGACGTTTAACAATGATTAAGCCAGTTAAATAGTAAAGCAAACAGAACACTCGGTAGATAAGTGTTAGCATTTGGATGATAAAATAGAGTGCAATTTTCACCCACATTATTTACTAATGATAGCCCACCAAGGGATAACTGTCCCGAACATCAGGCTGCCCCCTGAAGAATCCTGAACCCCAATTCGAAACCCTTTACAAGCTCTCAATCAGGGTTTGATAACCCACGGCGGTGGTGCAATATGAACTACTTAAGGGAACGGTGGACCTTTATTTGAGAAAAATCTCGTCATTGTAATACTGATTCTGTTATTGTAAAAAATATATATATTTCTGTAGATTATTAGTACCAAAATAATTTTTTTCAAGTTAAAAATCATTTATGAAGCTCCTACAAACTAATTTTTAATGGGTAAGTGTAGTAATAAATTTTAAATATGTTTTTCTTAAAACAGATCTTTTCAAGGATTTTAGATTTTTTAAATGCTCCATGCTACTTAATTTTTGTTCAAAATTCATGAAATTGATAAGGAAGAATCCTGATGCTGTTTACAAAAAAACTGGGTATGCATTTTACAATTGGACTTCATTAAGGTAATTAAATTTGATTTATAACTTTTCAAAAGGCAAAATTTTGATGAAAATCGTGATGGAATTCAGAAAAAAATCTCTCAAAAATTAACTATTCAAGGGATTAAGTAATTGATACCCAGATTTGTTTGTTGTATAGTTTAAAGAGATTAAAATGCAAAATTGAGGAAATATCTCAAAAATTAAGTAGCAAGGAGCATTTTAAAATGTTGTTTATAAATTTCAAATTTTTTAAAAAATCTTAAAATTTTAATGAGATGAGAAATTTATTTTAAGGTATTCTATTGATATATAGTGAAATGTGTATATGTACAAAATTTCGTATCTCTATGATGAAAAGTAAAATAAGTAAATTTTAATGTCCACCGTTCCCTTAATTGGAGCAGAGGGCGTTTCTGAAGGAGAAATTTTTATCAGACGAGAGTTTTGATAAAAATTTACACAGAATATTACATGTTTTCCTTCTGATCTCTAGGCTTCTAGCTGTGGAGTTTCAGCTTAACAACCACCCACCCCTATTCTCACTACACTACCCACAGAAATATATAACGTGAACAAACTTCGAATGGATAATTTTGGACAACAAATTCCAATGCTACTTCCAAGGAAAGTTCGCATTATCAGCGTTTCAAACCTCGAATTACGCCACGCTTTATTCCTCCGATTCAAATATAGTATGCAAACTTATCTTAACATTGTATTACTTCAAACAAAATATTACTTCAAAGAATTATATTTTTTCTTTTCAGTCGGATTCGAGTCGTAATTTAAGTCGAACAATATTGATACTTCAATTTTAGTAAGATTCCAGGTGAAATAAACACTCTGTTAAAGTATTTAGTTTATCTCGTACCAATTACATCTATGAGGGCAAACACAGAAGACTGAAAATTATGAAAGAAATAGCAGAAGTTGAAAACCAATATCATACAGCGATTTGAACAATATATCATTTTATATTTACACTTAGCAGATGAGTAGAAATCAATTTGAAACATGGAACTATTACATACCACTGAATAAAGCAATCAAAAGTAAATAATTTTGATACTTCCTTACCTGAAAGAAAAAAAAAGAGTCATTATGTAATTTGAATGTAATGTTAAAGAAGTTAGCAGCATTTACAAATTTAATGCAACATATATAAACATTTCCTTTCAAGATAAAATAAAATGCTATATCAAACAAACAAAAAAACAAACAAACACACACACATATATATATATATATATATATATACAGTAACACTGCCAATGGGTTAAAATAAGCGTGCCAATGTATTATTAACGATCTACCATTGAAATATTCTAAATAAATGAACAAATTCTTTATTCAATCTTATTTATCATTTTATGAATAATCATTCAAAAGCTCACACAAACAATGTTAAATCAAACGTGTTAATGACAAAGCCAAACTAAAAAATATTTTAATCACTGAATTCTGAAAGAATATAAAGTGCGTTTAACCATTAAATCCTTGACAGCTTAGTTACTAAACTATGAACACTTCTTCTATAATAGTAAAAAGACAGAACTTCGGCTGAAATTTTTCCAGAAATAATAAGATTTTGGGTTGCGCCTGAGTAATTCTTTTTTTTTCTTCCTCTAATTAAAAAAAGGACGAAAACTTTTTCTTCTTAAAAAAAAAAAGAACAGAGAAAGAAAGAGTAATTTCTACGAGAAAAGTCAATGGAATCTCACAATGAATCATTCTTAAAGAAGAATTCGTGACATCAGAGCTTGTAAGACTAAGGAATTCGCGATTCAGCAGCTTAAACTAACTGTTTTATCCATTTTTTAAAAATCGATTTCCTTTTCATTACACACAAATTAATAACCAACCAGCACATTTCGAACATCGTGCCTTTTCTTTAATCATCCATGACAGCAAAACATCGGAATAGCTAGAAATCTTGGAAAACTTTACGAGACAATTAAACGCTGCCTATTTTAATAAATCCAGAATAAAATAAACTTGTGGTTGGTATTGACAGCAGATTCAGTCCTATTTTCAGCCTTATTAGTGTCCTAAAACTTTTGCTGAGATCATTTTCCCCCTCTTTCAAGAGCAGATACCAATCTCAAAGTTCAATATTTTCCTGCGAATCAAAAAAAGATTAACTAAAACTTTGCTTTAAGTTTTAATGCATGGCATAATGTTTGACGTCCCATTCGAAATCTACGGAGGTCCAATTAATTTCGTGAGACGCTGCATAAACTAACTGAAAAATTCGTTAAATTCCCTATAAACCAACATGCATGTATCTGAGAATCCCCACTTCTAAATTTTCACAATTTTCTCAATTCATGCATTACGAAGACGATAACGAATTTTGTACCAAAGAAAAGAGAAAAAAAATTGAAACCCAGAAAATAAAAATGAAACGAAGGAGAAAATTGAAAGTTTTATCTACTATGATATAACTTTCTGCTTTAATTAAATTTCCCCAACACTATTCCATTAAAATTGTATAGAAGAGTACTGGATCAAAGTGAGATAATTTGGCGCAAGGCCAGGTCTCCCAGAAAATAAAGAATGGTTTTTGGTGCGAGTGGTTGTTTTTAAAAGGAATTACTCCGCGATTAACCCCCCCCCCCTTTTTTTATTCTTTTTTCCATATCGTGTATTCTTCAAATAAAATCGTATCGTGTATTCTTCAAATAAAAAGGTTTAAAAAAATAATAAAATACATTGATTTGAAGAGGAAACTGGCGCGTAAAAATTAATGTTACGATCTGCATAAAAATCAGTTTGATGAAGATTTAAAGCGAATTTATTCTTCAGACTGGGTTAATGCAAAACTTTAGAAAGTGAGAAAATTCCCACTCCTATCAAAGTTAATACAAGCAGAGTAACTTACACGTTACCTGTAGAAAATTCAAAATGATGACGACAAAAAAAAATATTAGCAATATGCAAAAGTATTCTCATCTACCGTAAAAAGGTGCAGGTGTAACTAAAACATTAAAGGCGTCCACACACATGCAGAATTGCAGAGCATTCTGTGGGGAAAACAGTTATTTATGGGGCAAAGCGCTCTGCAGCGATCCCTCGTCAGAGCGGTTTTTCACAGTTCATCAAAGAGACACGAGGGACCTTGGGGGAGGAGGGGGTTCTAAATGGGGGGGATGTCTGGAAGACAGTCTAGTGTTCATTCACACATCGCTTTGGAATAGCAGGGGTGAGGAGCGTGACTAATCGACCCCAAAATGTGTAAAGAGGAGTCGGGGGTGCTTACTGCATATGTGCTCTGTTTATATGTGGATGCACCATTAGAAAGGGGTTGTCTTGCAACTCCCCTCGGACACACATGCGTTCTAACCCCTAGACCCCACGAGGAGTTCAAGTGTGGGAGCGAGAGATTGGAACTGACGTTTATCTGTGAGAATATTCCTTTTGCAAACAATAAGATGATAGTTTGATTCTCTGATTTGAAGTCACGTGCCAGAAACATTTATCAGGCCGGGAAAACACTGCTTCCCAAAATCCTCAATATAAAATAAGAATGGCAACCAGTTAACTATAAGTCATTAATGTAGTCCTTCATCAGGCCGTGAGGTCTTAAGCGTAATTGTCTTTTTGGGATATTCACAATTGTTTTATTGTGGATTTTAGGAAGGTGTGGGCTACTGTTACGCTTATTAGACATGTTTCATGTAGGTAACATTTAATCAGAATTATAACAACGCCACTAGAATGAGTTTGAAGGACAGCGTGCGGAAATGGGGGCCAATAAAACTGGACAGCTGTATTTCATACTGTCATTAATTTTTTTTAAATTATTATTATCATGTAAGATTTACCCTACCGCGTCCGTCGCGCGTCGATCAATTGAACAGAAGCGGTGTCGCGCCGCTTCTGTTCCATCACTGTTGTATGTATAGGGTGCTTTACAGGTTTTAGTGACTCAAACTCAAATCCCTTTTATAAAAGTCTAGCCTCTATCATGCTACTTTCGCTAGCTCAGTCTATCTGGAGAAAGAGAGAGAGAGAGAGAGAGAGAGAGAGAGGTTGTGGTAACACCACGCTGTTCAGTGGTTTGTTTTTGGAGGGCGACTCCGGTGTGGACAGAGCCAGCTTCCCAGGTGATAATTGAAGGCGATCCAATTATCGAGAGTTAAATCTCCCGGTATTAAGTTCGAAAAGCGGTCTTTTAATAGTATGGTTAAAATTGTATAATAATTCAGTGTACAGAAAAGGATGTGCAGTGATAGTCAGCATCTGCACTCGCCAATCCGCAACAGTAAGAACAACCGAATTCGGTCCGGAAAAACTTACTCCATGGCAACAGTAATTCTGGGCCGAAAAGCAACTTCAACTTTGTCTCGAGGCTTTCTCGGCAGCTCGAACGCACGAGACTTATTTTTATAAGTTGTTCTATACATTTTTTGACCTTGAAGTTATACTTTATGATGAACCGATGTGTCTACGTTGTATTTAATCTTCAGCTGTAAAATAAATTTACTTTAACGCAACTTACCTGATTTATGGGTATTCCTTGCCAGTATGGCTAATTACTTTGATTACAAACCCTAACTAAAGCAAAGCCCTACTCAACTCAGCCGTGGTTGCAAATATTGAATGTTTCTCGCGTATTCATTGCAGTGACGTTGCGGGGAGGAGGGGGGGTCTATCATGCCCCGGGTGCCACTCGCAAAGGGGCGGCAACCTTTGAGTTTATCACCTCGGACCCTCAGGCCATAAAAAGCCCATCGTCCATGATACACCTGAAGTCCAGTCACTACGTAGCAAGAGCCTGAATACGCAGTAGAGGGTTAATTTCCCAAGTTCGGATGCATTTTCAATTTCTGTGGGGCTGGAGGATGCCGGACAAGCAGTACAGATCTGTCATCCACTCAAGGCACCCCCCGAAGACAAACACGATTTTCCGGAAATTTTCAATAGGGGCGCCAAAAAGGTATCGTGCTCCGGGCGCCAGTTATGCTCGCTATGCCACTGGTTCATTGACAGAGAACGTTACACTACTGTGTAATAATAATAATTTAAAAAGCATAATAACTGCAAAAAAAATTAAAATGAAAAATTGACAAAATGCAGTAGTAGCAACAGGAGTAAAAAATCCTTAACCGCCGTTTTCGGTATCCTAGTATAAAATATATGCAAGAAATACAAATCTGGCTGTCTCAAGTAACCTCCTACATACTGTTGTGCCTGACGATCTCTATTTGGGAAGGGAACGACACTGTGGGGGGTCCTAGGAGGGAAGAACCCACGGTGGTCAGTCGGTGTTGGCGAGTTGAAGAGAGGCAGTGCGGGAGAGTGCAAGTCTATGGTGCATATACATTGGTGCAGAGTTCTCTGCCTGTGCCTTGGGGAATCCAGTGATTTATGTTCACTCTGTACTCTGTACTCTGTACTATGCGTGGATCGCCTCCTCTGGCGGTCCATCAAAGAAAGGGCGGGGGGGTCAGCGGGTCAAATGGTGTCGAGCGGGGTCGGGGGAGACACCAGATCAAAGAAATGAGGAATGGGGGAATGGGGGTGGTTCTAAATACCGTGTCTAATGTTACCGTGACTAATGTGATGACAGGAGTCGGGGGTCTGCAGGCAGAGAACTCTACACCAATCTATATGCGCTATCATAGCGCATATATGTGAAGACGCACTGGGTTTTATTTTTGTTTGCTCCCAGTCTGAGATTAGTTAATGTAAATATTGTAAATAAGTTTGAGAATTGTGTTTGTTTGTGAGTCGTCGTAATAAAATATTTTGAATATTCACTCGAATGGTATTAATTGGGTTCCCGATAACGTCGTCGATCAGTGAGAGATTGAGAAAGGACGACAATAACATTTTTTTTTTCCTCCGCGAAATTTGATCGAACAATGATTTAAAAACTCATTTTATTGCTATTAACGTATCTAAGAGACACAGTCTTTTCGGCTGATGAAAGATAACTTTAAACATAAAGAATTGTAAGGTTGCTTAGAATACGTCAATATTCGGAAATGCCAACACAGATAAAGTATATTGAGGTGGATGATAAGCGAGGCCTTATCTAAAATACAGATGCAAAAAAATCCTTTAGTTTCATAAAAATGGAGCAAGTGATAAAATACAACACAATACTTAAAAGACAGGGCGAACAAAGCAGACTGAAGTTAGGAAAGAAATGGAAGATGTTGAACATATATATCGTTAAAGACGATTTTAACAGTCAAGTATATTTCATCAAATAATTATTCTTTTTATGCGTAGAAATAAATTAGAAAGAAGGAAGTTCACAAACCACTCAATAAAGGGGAAAAATATAACAAATAATTAGAAAATAATCTGATATTGGTCATCTTCTGCTACACTAGGACTAGTTAAGAGCGGGATTCATTACCGATTATGAGCGGCCACACACACCCTTGCCATCAGTGAGACTCACACCCACTGACTCCGGTACCGATTGCAATCGTCCGACTGATAACTTGATAACAGCAAGCACCATAGTGAATGTTACATTCGAAGCAATTCTTTCTGAACCTATGTACGCTGGGAATTTTTAGAAATAATGAATCAACTGCTTAAAAATATGCCTTGCGTGTAAAAACAGAAAAGAAAAAAGAACAATATAACGAAATACTAATTAAAATGGATTAAAATTGCTCCAAAGGAATCACATAGCAGTTATTGAACAAGTAATAAAAATGTATCATCTAGAAAGAGAATCTTTTTTTTTTCTCTCAATGCTACAGGCACGTTGTCTTCCGCCATTGGCCCATGAACACCGCAGAAGTTGATGGTTTCTTGTAATGGGGGCACCGTGTAGGTGAGCCAACATTACCCCTGGTGCCCCTCAATTTAAACCAACCACCGCAAGAGGCGACATCGGGGACTCGTACCCTCCTCCAAACGTAGTAAACACTAAGGTTATTAGGGCCCCTCGTCTAGAAAGACAATAATAGCTTATTTACTAAACGAAACTTTTGATATTAAAAGGGGGGCGGTTTTGAAGATTCATCTAATATTTGATCTCTAGCAATACTTGAACAAGTTTTTTTAGCAGCATTTTCATAAATTCATTAGTAAACTATCAAAAATTCATATAAAAGTTCCAAAATATTCGAAACGAATATTTTGGACACCAAATATTCCAAACGAATTAACAGATGATAATTCTAAAAAGGGGATTTCTTTTTAAGAGTTTATCATTACATTACTCTATTTTACATTAATAAATACGATTTTAAAAATAAAAACACGAGAAAAGTATTGAACAAAAATTAAAACTAGTTACAATCCAATTTAAAAAGCACTCGCACAAAAACGTTGTTTTTATGGAAGCATATTTGGTGACGACTTCTATGCCGATCTGGTACAAAATTTTCTCCACAGCCAAAAGGCAACCCTATGCTATATCTAACTTAAATTTGGCTTACGGTCTTTGAGGAGAGCTTAAATATTTAATTTTATTTTGGCTATTTACTGTTTCCGATTACGTAGAGTTGCAGTATACTATAGAAACTGAGTTCGTACAGTATAGAAACTGAGTAGTAAACTGAAAATACGATTATTACCACGTGCTAATTAAACCAATTCATATAATACAGAGTGGAAAATCAGACACACTAATATAACTAGATACACGCGTTCCCATCAAAAGATAATTAATATTCAAATATAAAATCAACCAAAGAGACCAAATACAAAAAGGTTTTTTTTTTAGTAGATGTATAGCTTAAAAAAAAAGAATTTTTTTTTAAAATAGATGAAAACATCGTATTAAAATTAAATTCATAAACAGGAAGGGAGAAAAAAGTTTACAAATCAGTTAAAAATAAAATCAATTTTTTTATGGTGCATGCACATATGTATTTATCTGCTGTTAAGTTCTATCTCTTCGATAAAATAAACATTTGAAAGCCCCATTTTCCATGCCTCTTATAACAGATACAAACGTAACACAATCACAAAACATAAAGCTGAACTAATAATTTATCACATTCACAAATATGTTATTAAATATAAAAAAATCCTTAAGATAATGTTTGATAATTTCTACAGAAACTCATTGCAAAAGTAGGAAAAACAGAAATGATACACTGATATTTTCCAAACACACTTTGAAAATCAGATCTAATCTGAAATGTTTTGGTTTGTAATTTCTCGGGGGGGGGGGGGGGGGGTCTTCATGCATTAAGGTGTTTTTATTTTGCAAATAAACAGTTTTTTTTTAATTAAAATACATCCAAACTTTCGCCTATGGGGAAAAAATCAAAATGACATGTTTTCCACATAATTTTTATAAATAAAAATTCGACGATGCAGGGCAAAGGCGTGCCAGAAAATGACAAAAGTCACCCAGAACAACTTCAATACTTTGTTACCAAACATTCACACGTACGAAGAGAAAAAAAAAATAAATAACAATAACGGAATTATGAAAGATGACTACGAAAATCTAATTTCGATTCACAGAATAAAACCACTTTTTTAACCTCAAAAGTTATAAATGACACACATTTATTAAAACCTCAACACTCAGGAGAATAATAATAATAAAAAAAATTATTAATAAAATTCTAACGCAAAAAGGGAATAGACCTGCGACAAGGAAAAGAAACGCTCAATAAGAAAAGAAAAAAAATACTAATGCTATGCACGTCTTTTTTGAGAAACATGACACAAACAGAAAAGGGTTGCTGGAATAATGCAGACGTTCTTTTGGCGTCAAAATAAACAATGCACGCCACCATCGTTTAGGTGTTATCCTCCACGGAAGCGCCAGACGGGATAAACAGTCCATTCTTATCAGCTGACGAAAGCAGGGCAGCAATATGAGGTGACAGGAATAGAAAGCAGTAGAGTCAGGGTAAGTTGGGAGAGTTCGACTGGGATACGGTTCATTTATCGTACGAGTTAGCGTAATCAAGTCAAACGAGCGTAGGAGGTCCATGAACCTTTATACGTATGTTTAAGGAGTCGGAAAGACAATGCTCTGTAAATAATACAAGAAAGTTATGGCAGGGAGAAAATACACATCTTTGCCGCTGAATTTAACACAGCCAATTTTGAGCCTGCATACGAGCGCAGATCTTACTGCACTGGCTTCATAAACGTAAGGGGAGAAAAATAGGTCATGAGATGCTGGCTATAACTGATTAGTGAAAATGCGTAAAGACATCTATAAGAAACACTTGCCCTTCGTAAAAATAAAAGTTTACCTAAAGTATATTTCTTTATCAGCCTAATAAATAATTACAGTCGAACCTCCATATATCGAAGTAGTAAAATGCCGGAAAAAAATTCGATATATAGAATTGATCTTAGTTTTATCATAATTCTCCTAAAACATTAAAATTAAAGCTAATTTTCGTATACGAAAGTCCATTTCCAATTTATATGCGAATCACATTAAATGAAAGTTATTCGTAATAACTAAAATATGAATTAATGTGAAAGATTTATTGAGTACTATATACCTTTAAAAAATACAATAATCCAGACAGTGGTTACAGTGATCACAGTTACATTCTTTAAAAAAAAAAACTACGAATATCTTGCTGAACAGCCAGTTTTGCGGAAAGTTCATCAAAGAAATGCTCGCATTTATTCAGTCCATTAAAAACTTCATCAGGGACATTTTCCACGAATTGAAGTCAACGAAGTATTGTTTCAAACGCCAAAAATTGGGAGATTTTATTCTAAAGTGGAATAAAATCTCCCAATACGTCGTGAAAAAAATTTCGATATATAGAGATTTTTTCGATATATAGAAACAGTTTTTCTACGTAATGAACATGGAGATTTGCTAAGAGTTCGATATATAGAAAATTTCGCTATAGGGAAGTTCGATATATGGAGGTTCGACTGTATATATGTATGTGTGTGTAGAGAGAGAGAGGTTTGTGCGTGGGTCTACATCTACCACATTGGTAACTAAAGGACATTTTCCTAACATCGACAAAGTTGAATAGCTCCATATACTTGGTAAAATTGCAGGAATGTTTATTTCATAATTGTACAATAAATCAGAAAGTTTCCACTTCATGAAATCGGAAAATATATAAATCAATGATTTAACAATATAACTTTAAATTAATAAAAATATATATATAAGATGTAGTTTCCTTGTTTCTACTCGGGAACACCGGATTTCCAGAGTGTGCGACAAACGCTCTAGCGATTAAGCAATCCGAAGATATGAAGAAATATTATGTCCTTATCTCACATATTGCTCATTAAAATCGTTATTCGTTATTGTTTTGGAGCATATAGCTAAGAGATGCATGCATGCAATCTGAAGTACAGTGAAACCAGCTAAAAACCCTCCAACAAAATAAATCGCCGTAGTCAAACGAGCTCTAAGATGGTTTGGGCCTGTTTCTGTTGGGAAGAGCAGAGTCCTTTGATTGTTGTGAGTCAACCATGCACTATGTGAGATACGTAAACATTTCAGACTACTGTGCAATCCCTATAATGTGGCAGTAGTTTGGAAGAAAATTTAGTTTATTTCAGCCTGACCTGGCCAAATGCCACACTTCGTGCTCTGACCAGGCCTGGGGCGAAGGAAAAAACATACAAAAATTAGATTAGCCAGACAAGAGTCCAGATCTCAACCCTACCGAACACTTAAAGGACGAGTCAGAACGCGGAATTCGTCTCTGGCTGAGAATGCCCTAAAACAAAAGCTCTCTGGCAGCGGATTTAATAGAATAACAGAGACAAATTTCAACGTATGCAGATCAGATATTGCTGAAAAGTATGCATAGAAGAATGGAGGCAGTCATTGCAGCCTAAGGTGGTCCGAAAATTGACTTTTTTAAAGTGAATACACTTTTCCTATTCGACCTATGTCTCCGAATAATTTTGGCAATACATATACAGAAAAAATATCATATATTCATTAGCTAGCTGCAAGAAACCGACTACGGAAGTAATTTCAGGAAGCATCATACACACCCGGAATTAAATTCTCCCTTCAAATTATAAGGTGCGTAAATATGGCACTCACACGAAAATGCACAACCAAAACAAGAAGCCAAAGATAACCCCTTCAACGGTTCCTAAAATTAAAACGACTGCACATTTTCCTTGGAATTCCACAGCTGGTCCGTAAACAAATAGATCACGCAAAATGCACCAACCGATACAATTGCGGTGTCTAGGATCTCATAGACCGCGTTGCAACAAAAAGACGGCGGTCATTAAAAAGACTAATGACACTTCCAGCGTCATCTATTAAGCGAGCATAGATCAGGCCTCGCTCTGGAGCGTGCATCCAGTGGTTCCTTAATTGAAAAATAATGAAGCCACTGGCAGTTGTTAGCGCCGCATGCCCTAATCGGCCGACAGATTTTCCAAGGCGATTTCGGTCGGAGGAAAGAGCAGGTAAGGTGGTTAATTGCGGAGAACAGGACAGTTTATCCAGGCATAATTAGAGAGCGTTAACTCAGGCTAAGAAACCAAGCCTCAGCACAGGCACGTTGAATTTCACAAAATGATAACTACAGTCGAACCTCCATATATCGAAGTAGCAAATTGTGCGAAAAAAAATTCGATATATAGAATTGAGCTTAGTGTTATCATAATTCTCCTAAAAAAAATTTAAAGCTAATTTTCGTATACGAAACTCCATTTCTAATTTATATGCGAATCCCATTAAATGAAAGTTAAGAAATAAAAAATGAATTAAAATGAAAGATTTATTGATTACTACATAACTTTAAAAAAACAATAATGCAGACAGTGGTTACAATGATCACAGTTATATTCTTTTAAAAGAAAACTACGAATATCTTGCTGCACAGTTAGTTTTGCGGAAAGTTCAAAGAAATGTTCGTATTTATTCAGTCCACTAAAAACTTCATCAGGGACATTTTCCGCGAATTGAAGTCCACGATGTATTGTTTCAAATGCCAAAAATTGGGAGATTTTTTCTAAAGTGGAATAAAATCTCCCAATTTGTCTTGAAAAAAATTTCGATATATAGAGAATTTTTCGATACATAGAAACAATTTTTCTATGTAATGAACATGGAGATTTGCTATGAGTTCGATATATAGAAAATTTCGATATAGGGAAGTTCGATATATGGAGGTTCGACTGTATATTTAGATAATCCATGCGTTTCGAAAGGGAAAAAATCAACAATGAAATAGTAGTTATTCGAAAATTGTCGGCATGATTAGCAAACAGAGAAGTATTTAAAAAATATTAAAGCTATGCACAATATAACCAATTTTTTACCCGAAGAAAACCTGAAAATCCATAAGAGTTGTTTATTATTTAAATTAAACTTTAAATCGGTTCATACGGTTCATTCAAAATCTTTGAAAAATTTAATTTCTACGATATGCAACATAAATTAACTAAAATGAAAATAAATAATTAATAGGTGTTTTCCAGTTTCCCTGAACACACACGTGCATTAATTAGTACGAAAAATCAGTTGTTCAAAGTTAAATTATAATCTACAAACTAACAAATAATTTTTAATATACAATCACAAATTTTCAAACTCATTGGTATAATTTCCAAATAAGATTTCTTAAACGAGTAGGCACATAAACAAGGTTCCCTGACATTTCCTTCTAGTTTTAACAAACGAACAAAAAAAAAAAAAAAAAAAAAAAAAAAAAAAAAAAAAAATCAATAATATTTCCAGTCTCTCCTCATATTCCTTCACCATTAATTTTGTTAAATAATTCAAACATACTCAAGTTTTTGCAGTATAACTGGAAGCTTCTGTATGCGCTCTGAATACGTAATTACACTTATTTCTTTTCAAACAGGAAAAATATTATTTTTCCTTAAACCTTTTATTCCAAAGAGTGGAATTCATTAAAGTTCGATATGTTTAAATTTTTAATTCAAATAGTTTTAGTACTGCTTTTTAATCTTAAAAATTTAAAAACAAAAATTCAGGTAGTATTTTCTTACGAAACTACCGCGAGTTATTAACGTAGGATCACTTATCGTTGCTTACCTCTTTTGTATGTATATATGTATGTATTATGTATATATGTATCGATATATATGTACGTATGTGTATATATATATACATATATGTATGTCAAAATTTTGACGCATTTTGGTACTTTTCTGTTTAACTGTTTACTGCTTGTCCAATCGATAGCCTGGGTTTGGCGCGCTGCCAAAATTTTAACTAGCGAGGTACGGACGGACAGTTTTAGCGTCTGAAATTTTGCTTTCCGGAGGACCGTTATGGAGGAACGTAGTCCTACGTTAAAACATGTCATTCCATTGTTTATTTTTGAGAATATTTTGAGGCACAAGCTCAGTAGATGAGTAGTGTAGGCCTTGATTATTTATAACATTTCTGGTTTTTTTAATTTTATTTTAAACTACAGAATTAGTTTACGTGAAGATACACGTACATATCTTTGGAAATTCTAATTATAACTGCAGATAAGTACAACTAGCAGGTAAATACAACTGACTGCTTTGACCTCCAATACATAGGAGATGGTAGCATAAAATGTACAAAATGTTTTGTAATATACAGTCGAACCCCGTTATAACGAACTTCAAGGGACCAAAGGTTTTGTTCGCTTTATCTGAACCGTTAAGAAAAATGATAGAGTTCACAAAATGTATAACTCATTAGTTGCAATGTGTATTCAATAATAATGTATTAAAAATGATATAATCTACTAAAAATGATCATTAACGAATTAAATCGACTAAAATCGATTACATTAAACTCACACAATACTAATTAAATTACGTACAATAGGAAAACGGCGGGACCAAAATTTTCGTTCGTTATATCTGTGAGTTCGTTATATACCGGGTTCGCTATAACGAGGTTCGACTGTATATGCACAGTCCTTCCCTTTATGAAGTTTGTGTAGTCGTGCAGGCATATGATCACGCAATCTTAGGACCATTGTTTCAATTCTGAGTCAGTGATACGCGATAAGGTATTTATGTAAGAACTTCTGAACGTGGAAGAAGGATAATCAAATTTAGCCCAGATGAAAATATTTTCGTAACTCTGCCAAAATAAACTACAAAATAAATAAATAAATAAATAAAAAATAAATAAAAAATCCCGATGTGACAGAAAAAGTTTTGAGTTTTCTGAAAATTGAGTTTCTTGAAAATTCAGTCCATATTTCCAATCCCCTGGACGAAAAAAAAAAAAAAGAACTTTTCCAAGATGGCTGGAATCTGTGGGCACTTCGTATGAAGCTACAAAAAGATGGTGTTCTCAGACAACATCCCTTATCACAAGAATTTCTTTATCGTTAAAACATGTTATCATTAGAATCTGTCAATTTTTTTTTAGTTCACTTACATAAGTTCCACGCAAAACAAAAGGACTACATTTATTGCAATCTAACAGACACATTTCAATCGCGCGGTGGCAATAATCTGTGCATCAGAATCAAGTGGTGTGAGTGGGTGGATTCATTTTTAGCAATCATGCGTATGGATCTAAAGCGGGGAACTTTATTGGTTAAATAATCTATATATATAAAATAGTTCGTAACTGACTGATTGACTGACAGATAACGTACAGACCAAACCGCTGGACCTAAAGGGTTGAAATTTTGCATAGCGATTCTTCTTATAGTGCAGGGGTGCACTAAGAAAGACTTTTAAAAAATTCTTCTTAGATTTTTTTTAAATAAAATTTTTAAGCTATTTTTGTAACGTTCTTTAAAGTTTGCATTTAAAATAATAATCTGAGGGTTATAAAATTTATATCACTTGAAAGATTATAAAAATTCCTTTAAAATGAAATTTTTTTTCGAATCTTTACATCCATTTTCTGATTTTTGGTGAATTTTTAAAGATTAATTTTTAGAATTAAATTTATTAAATGCTGATCACGTGACTTCTTTTCTTTTTGTGATACTTTAAATGAATTTTGCGTCACGTGCATAACAACGAAATAAATTGACAAAGAATTTTCTTTTTCTTTCTAATGCGGCAGACGATTGGACATTATCCAAAAAAATATTAAAATACAGTAAAACAGATGTTCCTCAAACTGTACTGTATTAACTGTACTATATTCTTTAGTATGTTCTTTTAGATTTAATTTGAATATTTTCTTCTACATTATTTTGTCTATAAAAATATCCGTTACGATTTTTTTATAAATATATTTTTTGTTTTTTTTTCGCATTAATTGTAAACATTGACCGTTTTATTTATTATAATTTTTTTCGGCATTAACTGCATACATTGACAGTTGTATTTAATTTGAATGTACTCCGTAGCGAAGCACGGGTATTCAGCTAGTTGTATTCATAAAACCTGGATGTTCGCAAAGGGCTTGTTTACCTGGCCTTTCAATGCTATTTTTCCCCTATCTCCAATGTATGAGTAATTTAAAGCTCTGTAGTTACGTGGTGCGAGCTGTATTTGACTAATTTTTAAATATTTGAAAAACAGGAAAATAATCTACATTAAAGCCGTCATGAACATATATATCCACGTAACCACTTCGGTGTGTACCATTAACATAAATATAAAATCTCTTAACAGTCTACTTCAGAAGATAACCACCCGAGTAAAATCAAACTGAACGAAGAGAAGTAAATTTTTATTCATTTGATGGTTCAAAGATAACACGTCATTTTTTATCCCCATTAAACATACTTTAAATCAGCGGTTCCTAACCTTTTTCCTATATAGACCCCTTTTAAAAGAATGATTTTCTTCATGCACCCTCTAACATTTTTCTCCATAATATACAGCATACAACATAATTATGATACTAATAATTGCACATAAAACACTTAAAGATAACAATTTGGCTCAAGAATATGAACAAAAAATTAGAAAAAGTGGTTCATTAGGTTTATGTTTTATTATTTTTGTACTATTTTCATTTTTAATTTCACAAATATAAACAAGATTTCAGAAACAGATTGTAATTGCACAAAAATCGCCAAGAGAAAAACGAAACTGCTTCTGATTGGTTGCATCGGGAGGACCCATGTGCTGTTTAAGGTCCAGTGGATTTCTCCTGTTCTGCCTAGTGTTGGTACACAAATAAAAGCCGACGGCAGCATTCGAGGCATATACAAAAGCGTCATGACATTCTACTTTAGATGTGTGGATAACTCCGCCCTATGCAAATCTGTATTGATACACATTAAAACGGATATTATTATCTAATAATTACATTCCTAAAAAAATAAATTAAACTTTAAAACAGAAAAATTTATCACAGACCCCCCCCCCCCCAATAGACCCCTGAAATACTATAGACTCTTTTTACACTTCCATCGACACCCAAGGGATCCACCTGGACCCCGTTGGGAATCCCTGTTTTAAATAATGGGAAGACGATGCAGAGCTGATACTGCACGAATAAAATCATAACATACAACATACTAACTAAATGAATTAATGTTATTATTCAATTATTATTCAATTATTACAATTAAACGTCAATCAGTCATATAAAAAAAAAAACAACAAAAATATGCTACATAAAACATCATTCAGCAAAGCATTCACGATTTCACATTAATAGAGTTTATTCACACCTAGAAAATGGAATCGAAACGCCCTTTTATATCTTTCAGGAAAAATGAAGAAATTCGTCTGAATTACCTTAAACAAGTTTATGAGGAATATAAACAGATTTTGATCCTTAATTAAAGGAAAAAATTTAACCCTGCAATATTTTATTGGATTACCAGATTTTTAAAGAAGTTAAAAATTAATGTCTAGCAGATATAAATAAGTAACACCGGTAATATATTTATTTCACGCCACAAAATATAAAAAGAAATAATATGTGTTTATTATAATATGCAAATATAGACAGGGGGACTAAAAAACATGGAGAGATATATACTGCAAAAAAATATTAAAAAAAAAGTATAAAAGAAAAATATTACTGAAATAAGGCCGCAACTCATTAGCCTTTAAAGGCACTTAACCATAATAACAGAAAACATTTGTAAACTCTTAAAAAGAGGAACAGTTTAAATTCTTGGCATTCATGCCAATTAAAAATGTGATGCGTGAAACAATGAACAGCCCTAAAACAGAATCGCATTTACACATTATCGTTTCTTTAGTCGCTCTTAGGAGGAAAAGAGCCGAGCTGAGTCTTTTGCTTTCTTTTTTTATTTAAAAAAAAAAAAAAAAAAAAAAACTTTCATTTCGCATGAGAGAGTTCGAAGCAGCATTCAAAGCTTTAGTTTACTTTTAAAAAGTTCAGAGATGCAGATATTTTCGCAAAACATAAGGACTCTGAAAATTATATTTTCCCATCAAGAATTTCAAGCCATGAATGCGTTTAAACCTTTTAATTTAGTCGGGCACGAACTCATTAAAACAAAACATTTTAGGCTCGCTGTTGATGTAGATTTTTAATGGGTCACAAGTGAAGAGACAACTCAGTTAATAGAAAAAAATTAATTAAATAAATGCTTAAATTAATGTGAAATTCTACGTCGATTTACATACAAACTTGTTTAGAAGTAAAACAATTGCAGATAACTAGCATATATATTTTTTAATTAGTTCTGTGAATAGTTCTTTACTATAAAAGCTTCTCCGAGTCATCGTAAATATAAGACTTATTGAATACTTATGACATATTTCACTCGCAAGAAATTTTACTTACACACACATACATATATACAGTCGAACCTCGTTATAACGAACTTCAAGGGACCAAAGGTTTTGTTCGCTATATCCGAACCGTTAAGAAGAATGCTAGAGTTCACAAAATGTATAATTCTTAGTTTCAATGTGTATTCAATAATGATATATTAAAAAATGATAAAACCTATTAAAATGATAATGAATTAAATCGACTAATATCGATTACATTAAACTAACACAATGCTAATTAATTACGTATAATAGGAAAACGACGACGGGAGCAAAATTTTCTTTCGTTATATACCGGGTTCGCTATAACGGGTTCAACTGTATATATACTGTGGAATCTCGATCCATCGTTTTTAAAGGGACCGATTGAAATGAACGATAAATGCGGGAAAACGATAGATGCGGAAACATAACAAAGCAATATGATCGTTGGGACTGGATAAAGTGAACGACACATACGGAAAAACGATGGATCCGAAAACGATCGATCGAGATTCCACTGTATATATATATATATATATATATATATATATATATATATATATATATATATACTTTTTTTTTGGGGGGGGGCGGCGGATCGCGTGGTATGATTGTTAGGATTATTATTTCCAAACCTTAACAAAAACACAGTTTGATACATATTTAATTAACATTGTGCCTTATTACTCATATTAGCAATTTAACCTGGATGTGTGTTCGATAAGAAACTGATTTTTCTACACGATTTTTTCTATAGATTTTTCCTCTAACTTGATGGAGTCTTGATAGGTGTTTCTTCTAGAGTCCAGAATGAAAATTAGATAAATGCATAAAAGTACTTCGTGTTTCCTTACATAATTTGCTTTACACATCCCCTGGATGAAAAATTGCGCTCCATACACATATTAACGATAGCATCAAAATCCTGAAAATTTACAGCCAGTAATGAATATCGAAACTGAAAAAAACATAACATTCAATATGGGTTAGCTATATCTTGTGCATTTTATTGGCAAATAAGGCAATAAAATGCATGAATATATATGTTTCTAGCCTTAGTTTCAGAGCCATTTCTAAAATATTCTCATCGTTATCTGAAATCACAAACGAAGATGACATGCCAGACATCCTAATGTCAGGTGAGATTTAAGGCTATTACCCTTTCATCCACAGCATTTTCTTCTTACCCACATTATGTCGTAATCAGAAGTTCTTCAATCGTGACAAAATTCGAAATTATGTTTTTGGTACGAATAAGCGTTTTAGATACAGAACTCAAGAGATATAAACTGATCGGAATTGACCCCCACTATCTGTATACGCTCTAAAGCTCCAACAAATTGACGTCAAAGCATGAAATTCGGTGTGCAGCTTCTTCATGCAGTAGCAAATCATGACTATACGGAACGTAATATTTTTTCTTTAGTAAACCAGTATACTTCCTTGACATTTTTATCTAAAATCTCTGCATGATTATGGAGTCATTTTATGTACGAACTAAAAAAATGTCTGCTGATTTGAGTAACTGTTACGAACGATAACTTCAAATGCAAATCTTTATACAATATGCAGAGACAACGTAAATCGCTGATTTTATATATGTGCCGGCTAAAGAAATTTCTTTGTATATAGATAAGAGTAAAACTTCTCTAGCCAGTCACCCCTGTAAACGGCCATATTATGTCCAGAATCGAATTAAGACTCCACAGAGCCAATGTCATGGAAGAAACCACTTTTTCACGGCCACTTATTTTTCAGAACCATAACTGACTGTCATAGCTAAGTTTCACTATATATACAGTGAAGCTTCTCTAAGGCGGCCAGTCATGGTTCCGAAAAAAAGATGCCGTTTTGAGAGGTGGTCAGTTACAGAAATTTTACTATATATATATATGAAGGCAAAGTAGTGCAAGTCACATTTTCAACTTTTTCATTTGAGGGCAAAAATGTAATCTTCATGTTCAATTTCTAGTGGAATGGCAAATAATTATTATTTGCAATATTATAATAATTATTAGGAATTATAATTTGTTCAATTTATGGTGGAATTTTTTGCAGTTTTTGATATAAAACTGTTTTGACTTACACCACTTTGCCTTTCACCACCTCATATATACTGTGCTCGATTTCTAGAAATGGAGGTGCCGGAACTGTAACCTTTCGGGGGGGGGGGGGGGGGGGAGGGGTGTTATTCCAAATT
Source organism: Dolomedes plantarius (assembly GCA_907164885.2). NCBI lineage: Eukaryota > Metazoa > Arthropoda > Arachnida > Araneae > Dolomedidae > Dolomedes > Dolomedes plantarius. Next base: position 156,962,361 of record OU015495.1, on the reverse strand, counting down.
ATATATATATATATATATATATATATATATATATATATATATATATATATATATATATATATATATATAGGCCAGGCCCGTTCACTAACAACACAGTAATTATGTAATTTAATAAATGTTTTTAACTTTCGAAATTTTTTTTTTGAAAGAGAGGTACCGAAGCGCCGTTCCGGCGCGTTCCGCCTCAAATGGAGCCCTGTATATATATATATATATATATATATATATATATATATATATATATATATATATATATATATATATATATATATATATATTTATTTATTTATTTCAATTGGTATTTTGTTATTGAAATTGTGTGCCAACCAAAATCGTTACTTGCATACTACGCTGATTACGCAACGCAGCAGGCTCCTCCAATTGCTGCACAGAATATGCAAGCAGGAAGTAATCAAGTGCAATGTTTCGGGACGGTATCGGTCAGAGTCTGTAGATTAACAGGAGAGGCAGGCAAGCTTCCCTCGGCCTTTGCATATCAATGAGGACGTTTAACGACCAAGAAGTGTCACCAACTTCCGGATGTACAAAAGAGGGCAAACAACTCGTTTTCACCAGAGGACATTGAAACTTTCTCCTTGCTTATGGATGAAGGCACGGGGGGGATTCTCTGGAAATCCTTCAATCAGACGCTCCTAATTGACATTGCACGCAATGGATACAATAATATGCATAATTTAAATATCATATAAAGATAACCTATACTTTGAGTACTTCGTATTTTTAAGGTATGAATAGCTGAATTTATGTAAAGGTTTAAGCAAATTAAATTACAATAATAATGGAGTGAAAAGAAATTATATTAATCATACACCCCGAAATGTTCATATATTGTAGGGAATGACTTTAAACGCGATGGATAGAAAAATACGCATAATTTAAATATCGTATAAAAATACGTACACATTAATTACTTCATATTTTTAAAGTTAAATTACAACAGTAATGGAGTGAAAAGAAATTATATTAAGTATACTCCCCGAAATGTTCATATATTACGGGGAATGACTTTAAACACGATGGATAGAATAATACGCTGAATTTAAATATCGTATAAAAATACGTACACATTTAATACTTCATATTTTTAAAGTTAAACTACAACAGTAATAGAATGAAAAGAAATTATAGTAATTATACTCCCCGAAATGTTTATATATTGTAGGAAATGACTTTAAACACGCTGGATAGAATAATACGCATAATTTAAATATCGTATAAAACTACGTACACTTTTAATACTTCGTATTTTTACTGCTGTAAGTTAAATTACAACAGTAATGGAATAAAAAGAAATTAAGTACACTCCCCAAAATGTTCATATATTAACGGGGAATGACTTGAAACACGATGGACAGAATAATACACAGAATTTAAATATAAGTAGACTTTGAATGCTTCATATTTTTAAGGTATGGCTGGCTGAATTTACGTAAAGGTTTAAAGGCAAATTAAATTAGAATTGTAATGGAGCGAAAAGAAATTAAATTAAGCATACACACCGAAATGTTCATATATTACAGGGAATATGTAATTAGATATATTTTACAGAAAATGATATTCAGAAACTACACAGCATTTCTATAATAAGCGTCTTTTACGTTTGAAAAATTTCATACGTAAAATATACACTGCAATTTCCAACATATTAAGATTTACAGGAAAAAATATTTTAAGTCAGTGTAATTAAAAAAAATATTTTAAAATTTTTGTTTTGTTTGTTTGTTTATTTTTGACAACTTAAATTGCACTGCATGTAAGATTTTGTTTTGTTTTTTTCTTCTATAATAGCATCTTCAAGACGAATAAAACATTTACCTCATGACTAACGCTAAGATATTAAAAAAAAAAGAAATCTAAAATATCTGTTTTCATCATTAAAATGAGAAACTCAAATTAAAGCAATGCACGCGAGAACAGTTAATAATGGAGAGGCAACGATGTATTTTTATTTCAGAGGAAAAAGTATCGTACACTTTGCACTTAATATTTGGTGTTATAACTAACTGAGTGCCGTAATTTTTTTAATTTAAATTTTTTTTTAGATAGTCGTATTTTAAATACATGTGCCTTACTTAAATATTTTAAGTTCGTAATTATTATTTTCTTTAAATACTAATCTGAAACAGAAATGTTCTGTCAGAAATTCACTCAAAACTATTTATACTTTTAACAGTAATCTGATTCTCGTCCGTGGAATTACATCTATTGGTTAAACTAAAAACTAGTATAATATACATTTCAGGAGACAAGCCTGGTTGTAACGGTGCCTACTCACAGTTCCCTAAACATCTGGCTCGTAAGTTTAATTCCATGAAACCACAGCAAAAGCAACTATTAAGGCTGCTATGTACTAAGAAAAAAAATCGTATTTCCCTTTTCCTCTTCTTGCAGACTCTTGTGGTGGGAGGAGTCCAGTTGACAGTTCGAGAAATCCACCCCCCTTAGGATTGACATTTTGAAGGATTGTAATGGCTCTCTCTCTATTAGGGGGGGGGGTTAAGCGCTGTCCCCAATTTTTTTTTATTTAAAATATATTTTTGTCAACTATTTACAGGTACATAAATGCTGATAATCAAATAAAATTGGTATTGTCAGATAGCCTGAACTTTTCTGCAAAGCGCTACAGGATTCGTTTTATAAATTTCGTCCACCGAAGGAATTTATGAGCGTTTAAAACACACAATACCAGATTTTTCCCCGAATAATTTAAATTTTAAAATATTAATTGCTTTTAAAAGAAAAACGAAAAATGTACACAAATGTAAAATTTCTTTCTCTATGACGGAGTACAATTTAAAAAAAAATAATAATTGTGTCATTTGTCTGTTTCTATGTCTTATATTCATATGTACACCAGACTGGGGTGTAATGTTATCATCCCCCAGGGACATTAGCCACACACACACACACAATTAAAAAAAAAAATCTTTGAATCCAAGTCGGCAATCCGTGGACAAATTTTCTCCATAGGTTAACATTGAGGTGAGCGAATCCAATGAGGTTAGTACATAGCAGCCTTAAAGGAGACAAGGCTGGTTGTAACGGTGCCTGCTCACAGTTCCCTAAACACCTGGCTCGTAAGTTTAATTCCATGAAACCACAGCCAAAGCAACTACTATTAAGCTCCCCGAGTGCCATTTCCAGTCACGAGATTGCGATCTGAGCCCGAACACCTACACTCCTCACACTATCAAATTAAGACCCACACATCATTCCAGTGTTCCGGTACGAGCTCAGACGTATTACACACTTTTACAAATCCACTTACAAAAATAACTCTTGTACTTGCATAAGATAAAAATCTACTGCATTTTAGTTGTATATTCCCAACACATGGAAATCTTAAGGTTGTCATAAAAGAAAAAGAAAGAAAGAAAAAATAAAAAGAAAAGTTTCTGGGATAATTTCGTGACGCCGTTCGTCACGCTCCCGAAATCACGATTTTGTGGAAATGGCAGTCCGGGCCTGAATTTTGGGCTGTCTGTCTGTCGGCTACTCTAAGGCGTGTAGTGGACAAGGGGGCAAAAATAAAATAATATAAAAAATATATATATAAAAAAGAGGAAGGACTGTTTGATTTCTAAATTGAAGTTTTAAGAAGGGGCAGTTGGGGGATTACGTGAGCTGTTGTATTTGGACGTGCACGGGAAAGAAAATAAAAATCAAAGACAATGGGCTGTCAATCAAAATATTTAAGATGCTACTGTTTTTAGAGAATGGAAGTAAAAGAGTTCAAGGTTTTGAATGACAGAAGGTAAGAACGGTGGGGTTTTCCAACTACAGTTTTCAATATTACAAGTATAGAGAGGTATGAGGGGAGAAATTAAGCTGATATTATTTATTTACTGGTCCGCTTTTTTTTATAACACTTAATTCACCCTGTCCATTTGTGTTTGCGAAAAATTTAGGCTTCCGGAATTATTTTCTCAGCAAATTTTTCTGTCATAACTGTTATGGTGTTATCTTATGTAAATGAGAAATGTTACCTTCATGATGTTATCTTATGTATATGAAAAATTTGGCTAAGTATAATTTTGGCGAAGTACAAATCGAAAGTACAATTTTTTAGTTTATGTATGATCAGACATTATATATATATATATATATATACTAGATAGTACCCGCCAAAACTTGACGGTAAATAATTGTTGAACAGTTCCAATAAAAAAAAGGTTCATAACCTTATTAAAACATTAGAAATTTAGAAATATTCATTTAAACACTTTTAAAAAATTAAGAAAATTTTGCGGTTATGTATTCGTTTTGAAAAGCACGCTACCGTACAGACAGTTTTGAACATATCACTACGCATGCGTCAAGTTTGCAACTTTCCAAAAATACTAAATTTTACATTATTGTAATATCTGGTTAAAATATATATATTATATGGTTAAAATATAAATATATATATTAAAAAATAATATAATGAAAAACTGTTTTACTGTTTACGGTGAAGATTCTCCGATTCATTTTTTCTGAAATTAACGACGATGAATGAATCACGGTGAATGAATAACTCACTCGTGTTTACATTTTCAAGTTCTGAGTATATAAAATGAATACTTGTTATTAATTTAATTGAAACACTATGATAACGCGAAAGGTGGCGGAAAAGAGATAATTATCTAATGAATATGAATACTACGAAAATACGTTACAAAGAAAGGATATTTTATGCTGAGAACAGTTTTAAACGGTGGCGAGATGTTTTGAAACTGTCATAACCGGTTATTACAGTCGTCTAAAAATCAAAATTAAGTTGATTTCTGTCGATATTACGTTGTTTCTAATAAATTATTCGGGTTTAGATAGCAAATAATCTTTTTGAACTTTACTTTTAACTTGTTAAGCGTAACACATAAAACAAAATGGATGTCATAGGCTGATATATTTATGAAGCGGTCGCTCCGGAAGAGTTCATGACAGATACATACACAGAACACGGCAACTATTACGGGAATATATATATATATATATATATATATATGTATGTATGTATGTCTGTGTGGGTGTTTGTTTAAGTGTGTAATAATAACGCCCTATCATTATTAATTGCCTTTGAAAAGCTAACGCGTATTCTAAATTTCTATTTCAAAAACGAAATAACCGACTATTCTATTCTCTTCAATTCACGCGCGGTAAAGTTATTTTTAGACATAATTCAGAATCCCGTGATCTCGACCCTCCTTCGAAGAATCATACGACTTTCGACTCATATACCACATGATCAGTTCAGCCAATTAAAAGAATTTTAGTCACCTAGTGTCAGGGTCGCGAACCCAGGGTATATAAGGTCGAACAACGTTGTTGCCGCGCTTTATTTGTCTGCTCTATGCCTACTCCAGGTGTCGTCTTTGTTTGCTATCTTCGCGCGAGGTATGCCGCCACTGTCCGTCCCATTATGTGGTTTCCAATATATTCAAGCTCCGAAAGGTCCGGACTAGTTTGTTTGTGCTTAAATGTCAAATTAGCTGATGTAAAGTTACTGTGCTAAAATCTCTTGTGTAGTGAACTGTCTCTCATATTCGGATTAATAAAAATATTTCACGGACTACGTTCCTGCTCGTTCCTCGGTGACAAAGACTGCCACCAACCATAATGCCTTGTAGCGTACTGGAAATATGGTCTTATTTTTTCCCGAGACCCCACAAGAGCTTGAAACACAGCTGCGTGATTTTCAAGGAATGTGTCTCTCGTTCCCACGAGTTCGGAACACGTGGGGGATTAAGAAACGTTTTTTTCCACAGATGCAGTCAGTAAAGCTGTCATCTTAACGTTTCTGCAATGTTCGGCGTCTAAGAAGAGCTGTCAGCCGATAATCTGCCAGCTCCTCCACCCCGTCTGAAAATCCAGACATTGGGGAGAGACGCTAGAGAACGCGGCCTGTGCGGATGTGTGTTTTAGGCTCCGTACGTTGTGAATCTGCACGGGATTTTTAATTGAATATGTTGCACTGTTTAAATGTTAATTATTTTTGTTAATAAATTGTTGAGTTTTTGTTTTAAAAATTTGGCCTTCGCTTTTAATTAGAACTCTGTCTTTCATGGTATGGATCAATAGTTGTGAAATTTCTTCAAAATGCCTCAGAGAGTTTATAAGCCTTGTCGTGAAGCTACAGCCTGCTTTGAGTATTCGCGAATCTTGTGTGCACCATCTCCTCCGTGATGTGAATGAATAAATAAATAAATAAATAAATTACTTACTTACTTACTTACTAACTAACTAACTCACTCACTCACACACACACACGTGAATTCATAGGTTCAAAATGGAAGGCCTATTTGAGGGAAATTTCTTTTAAAAGGCCTTCTTTTCAAAGGTAAAAAATTAAGGACTTTCAAGTTTTATTTATTTATTTATTTTTTTAAAGGAAGAAGAAGAGTAAGTTAAAGTATTAAGTAATTTTAAAGACTGAAAATTGGGGTTGATTGTTGATTTTATTCCTCTAATCACAAAAGGACAAATTTCTGCCACTGCCCATCATTTCCGAAGGTCAACTGCATGTTCCTTGCTCCAGGGTGGGGATGCCCTACATAACTTTGCATTTTTGCCGCGGTACGATAAACGAAACATTTTCGCTATAGGAAAACAGTAGAGAATAAAAAATTATCAGTATTACAATAATACATGCATGTACTTATTATTACTGTATACTGATACACAATATGAACTGAAAAATTATACATCACTATGCATTAATTTTCATCGAGTTCCACAAATTAAGATGTTCTAAATTAGGAAGCTTGGACAACATTGTGCAGTTAAAAGCTAATAATAAATAGGAATCCGTTTGTGACGGGAGAAAAAAAAAAACAACCCCCTTAACTTTACATCCTCAATCGAGTTCACACTTGGAGTGAGAGGATACATTGTACTGAAAAATATAGCAAACAAATCCATTGTTATGCATCTGAAATGAGCATTGGGACACATATGCCTGATGGTGGGAGGCTGTGCAAATACCACTACTCTACATAATTTCCCAATGAAGTCCTGCCCCGCCTGGCAACAGAAAAGTCACGGCAAACTCAGTAGGTGAAAGCAATACAACAAAGGGGTTAAATAATCGCTGTCACATTGTTTCAGTTTCATTCAAGGAAAACGATTTCCTTAAAAAAAAAAAACTTATGCCCATTTCAGAGGCCTCCCGGGAATAAAAGATAGAAATAACTGTAATATTACAAGCACGTTCTGTCTGCAAATGAATCAAAATGTTTATAAGAAAAATGCAGCTAAACTCGTTTTTAAAGGTTATTCATATGATCGGTAATCTACTTCGCTCTTTATAAACGTGTTTCGGAATTTACTCCCAAAACGTTAGCCGCATGATACAAATATATGATATCATTGTATATACTGCATTCTTTAGGAGAGGCATGAGTAAATTTCACATATTTTCAATCTCTGTTATAAGTGCATTATCAAGGGTCAACTGAATTGGCACTTTAACCCTTCAGCGGGCGCGCAAATTTTTGGAACACCAGCAGGCGCGCGTGGCACAAAGTGCAACGTCTCTTTCAACCTTGATTATTCTTTCTGTAATAAACTTTTTTGTTACAAATTTAGAATAATAATTCTGCGTTTTATGACAAGATATAAAATGTTTATAATATTCAGATATATTTATAATTAAAGGCCAAATAATGCAGATACAATCGCCTTATTTGAAAACTGTCCGGTTTATTGGATCTAAGGACAACTTGCAAATGGATTCCTACTATGTCCAAAAACCTAAAAAATAATGAGATTACATATTTGATCGAGTACATCAACTGCGGCTTTTGTCGTATTGTAATCCAGTATGATCGTTGGTTTACCACGGTTAAATCACGACTACCAATGAATGGAAAGGAATACAAGGGTCAGAAAATTAGACCTGCATTAGAAAGGATGCAGCTATCAATAGAAACTGCTTAGAACATTCAAACCTTACATGTAAAAATAAACCATTCAAAATTACGAAAATGTTGCACTCTGTACACAGGAGCGCGCGCGCTGAAGGGTTAAGTTACATGATACGAAGAAATTACAAATGCAACAATGTTCTCCATTTCAGTAAAGTAATGAAAAACGCCCATTGAATAATTTTTTAAAACTTCCCTAACGTTTAACTCTAAAATTTACTAAAACTCAATTTTCTAATAAATCAGGGAAAATTTTTCCCCCATACAAATTAGAAGAAAAAAAAAATCATAAGATAAGTACTAAACCTTACCATTTGCGACCAGCAACTAAAGATAAACGCGGGGAAAGGGGGGGAGGACCCATTAATGGTACTTTTTTTTTTTTTATAATCCAGTTTTATGACTGTCGGAGGTGTCCAGTAAATGGGACATCGTCCGCAGTGGGCAAAATCACAAGCAATAAAAGAGCTCCAAAGGGCTTTCTCTCCCGCTCGCAAAATTGCAGGAGCATAAAACTAGATCGCTCTCTCCCTCGCTCCCGTTAATACTGGTTGGCTGGTTACAGAGCATATTCCGCAGCATACAGACAGCGTTAATTTGCGGCGGGCCTACGTGAGTCGCATTCCGCCGTAACTTCTGCAACTGCAGGGGGAAAAAAAAGGGGGAGGGGCAAAAGCAGCAATTAAACAGACAAATTCAGAAAATGGGATTTTTTTATTTTATTTTTTTATCCCGAGCAATAGTCGATAAGCGAAGTGCATGCTTGGTATGCAAATTGATGGATAGTGGTTGGCGTGCTTCTCTCGACTTTCTTTGATATTTCTTTTTTTTTTTTTTGTAATTCAGCAGGAAGAACAAAAGAAGAACAAAGAAGAATCAAGAAGAACAAAAAGTAAAATCTTTCGGAGAAACTTGGTCCACGAATATAAAAACAAAATTTACATAGGAAAAAGACAGAATACAGAGAAAATACCTAAACATAAAATAATCGTGCTATAAATGTATATTTAGCATGCTGTCTTGAATGTTAAATAGTCTCGGTCTCCCGAAGAGACAGCCGCCTGACGGCACCACTGACGTCACGGTCTTCCCACGCAAGTCTGCCAAGGCAAAACAAGCTGAAACATCCATACTTAGTACTGCTTTTGCTATGACGCTATGTAAACACAGATTCTGCTACAGACAACATGAAAAGAATAAAGTTATCAAAATATACAATCTGCACATGATTATAAAACGCTCTTATTTCACATAAGTTCGAAACATCAACAGGGGGCAGACTCGAATATTAAGAGGGGTGTTAACAGATTTTGTTTCAAATAGAGAATATAATATAATGCAGTGCTCCCCAACCTTTTAATCGCCGCGGATCGGTCAACGTTTCATGATTTTACAGCGGCCCACTGAGGGGGGCTATGACTGCAATTTTAATTCATAATTTTGAAATGTTTAATAAACAATAAACTAATTTAAAATAGTCACAAGATTTCTTCTGTTACAAAGGTATAAATTAGCACAAACCCGACAAAGTCGCACTAACCCGAGAGAAATACACCACAGTAAATAAAATGGAAATAATTTAACGTTCCTTGGGCGGCCCGGTACCATTTGATCCACGGACCGGTACCGGTACGCGGCCCGGGGGTTGAGGACCACTGATATAATGTGTTGGTTTCCCATCTGACACTGTTCGATTTAACCCCGTTCCACAAAAATCACATCTTGCACAGAGAAGAAGAAACCCCTTGCAACAAAACATATTCCAAATTCCAGGATGACCCTCCATTGCTTAAGACATCTCCCAAAAGATTCAGTTAGTATGTTATTGACACTGCTGGGAACAGCGAAAGCAAAACCGACTATAAAAATTGCTTGAAATCAATCTGATCGCCAACACGCAGAAAACTCCGGTAAATATAGAGAAAAATGATGATTGAAATTCTTCGAACATGCGAAAGCTCATTTTGGTCTGACTTGCTAAAAAAAATTTGAGCTTATTATCTTCGAATTTTCTGATTTACCGTAATTTTCGGACCATAAGACGCACATCAAATTTATGGGTGGATATTTAGAAAAGAATATTTTGTATTTTGTTAGGTATATAAACGTATTTTCAATTTCTTATTTAATGAAGATAAAAAAAATATGTAATAAATATAATAAATAATATGTATAAAAATATAATACATATAACATATGCAATAAAGTATTTATTTTATTTTAATATTACCTTCGGACCATAAGACGCACCTCAAATTTATGGGATAATATTTAGAAAAGAATATTTTGTATTTTGTTAGGTATATAAACGTATTTTCAATTTCTTACTTAATGAAGATAAAAAAAATATGTAATAAATATAATAAATAATATGTATAAAAATATAATACATATAACATATGCAATAAAGTATTTATTTTATTTTAATATTACCTTCGGACCATAAGACGCACCTCAAATTTATGGGATAATTCCATTTAGAAAAGAATATTTTGTATTTTGTTAGGTATATAAAGATATTTTCAATTTCTTACTTAATTAAAAAATATATATAATAAAAATAATAATAATATGTACATAATAAATTTAATATAATATATATATAATATACATAATAAAATATTTATTTTATTTTAGTTTTCCTTCGGACCATAAGACGCACCCCAATTTTAAGTCGATTCTTTTATGTAAAAAGTCTTATGCTCCAAAAAATACGATAATAGAATGAAATTATTGAATGATGCTGAATTTAGGTTCAGCAATTCATTCTCCCTTTATCTTTAGATATAAATTTTGTTCACGCGATGTTCCATTTTTAGATGCAAAAATACGTGAGCACAGTGTGTTCATTTCTGTTCCTTCCCTTCTATCCATATTCTAACATCAAAAGATAGCAATGCTTGAAGTAAAATAGACCAGCCCTTTTTCAGTTTCCAATGTGCTTGCGGGTCCCCTGTTCTTTCAGACGTAACACTAATTCCATTCTATCATTCCTTAATTCAAAATATTCATAAGGGAGCCTGCCCCCACCAAAAATACCCGTTCGTACGAATAAAAACGGCCTCTTCCACTCCAAAAATACGACCTTGTTTTCGAGTCTGGATTATCTCCAATAAAATGTCGGAGCAACTTTTGCTTATGACCATAACATTGGTTGTAAGTACCTCTCCCGGCAAACTAACTGCTTTGAGAAAAACCATGGCGAAAAAAAAAGAAAAGACGAAAAAAAAAAAGGAGTCTGCAGCGCGTAGAAAGAAGCCCATCACTTGCACAGTTCCAGGGAAAATGGAACTTTTTCAAGCGTGTTTCTTCTCATTAATTATTCCATGTCTAGCGTCATGTTTTCTTGATGGCACTTAAGACTGGCCCGTATCTCGTGCCGCGTTTTGCATTTTTATTCTTGCTCTTCCACGCGATGGGGAATTAAAGAGTTCATACTTCCCCTTTTGTTCCCGCCATTATCTTACGGTCCCATTTGCATGTCTTTGGGACTCGGTCATAGAGCGAATCCTCCATACCGAGTTTTAACTCGCGTATTGCATTCCCTGCCGGAAAAATTGTAGGGGAAAATGAGTACGTCATCGGGGGGGGGGGGGGAAATATGGAGGAAAACTTCTCAAGGTATGAAAAATCGAGACTCCATATCTGAAGCATAATTTCTTTTGTTGTGACTGGTTTTGAGATAGGATTCTCTTAACTCTGGCCTAGTGGTTTTAAACAATGCCCCAGTTCCATGGGAGAGGGTAATTAATTATTCATTTTCTCTGCTTTGAATAATGTATCGCGGAGTGTATTCTTCGCTTTTTACCTGAGGGTGCCGAAATGCATGCTGAAGTTGCAAGCCAGAATTTTGCAGCTTTTCATTTTATGGCATTTTTGCTTTATATTCCAAGTTATAAATAAAAGATGTTCAGCGCATTCTTCGTGCAACTGACTGTTGTTACGGGGAACTGACGAAATCCGAGTTCATGGATTTATGATCAAGCATTGACCGCTTTACTAAAACAGTATAAATTAAAATATATGTATATGTTTAACGCATAGAGAATGCGAAGGAATGATTAGATAACTAAAGCAACATGGGGTTGTTGAGTACAAGAAAAAGTCACTCCGACACACCAGATTTTGTATTTAAAATTCATTCTACAGAATACTAACTACGAATTTATCTTCTTTAAAAAGAAGTTCGAAAATTGTACAATATTACGGTCACAATATTGTCGCCTGTCACAAAGATTATAAAAACAGACACAGAAAGCAGTCATGCGTGTGAAAGCATAGACAAACTAATTTGTTTATATATCTTTTAATCTAAAGCAGGGGTACTCAAACCGCGACCCACCAAACTTTAACGTGCGGCCCGAAACACTCCTTCACAACACAACTCACCTGCCGTTCATTATAAGGCAGGTGATTTCACAAGCACAATTTTGAAAATTTATGCCTGAAAAATACAAAACTGGACAAAAATATGTCACCTGCTGCTCACGTTGTTCACATCAACGTATCGTTGTAAATCATCCAATTCCGAAGTGAAATATGCGAAGAACGCATATAGAAAAGAACTAAGGGCCTCTTCACATAGGAGTCCGGTAGCGGAAGCGTACGGTATTGTATATTTCAATAATAAAGTATTGAAATATATTTAACCAATGACAAACCTCCAAACGATTAGCAACGAAAGTTTTAACGCCTATGGTCGGTTTATTTCCGTCTCATCGCAATCTGTCCTTTTACGCTTCCGCTACCGGATTCCTGTGTGAACAGGCCCTTACTGATTCTTACCTTAATGACGTATTGAGAGTAAAATGTAGCAAGTATAAACCTGATTTGTCTAAAATTGTCAAACGTTTGTCTCAACATTAAAAAATCACACTAATTTTTAAATAAACGTTTGAATACATTTAGTTTTTTTTTTTTATCGTTTTATATTATGGGGTATACTATATACAAGAAGTAGGGAACCTTTTTACCATTAGAGGCCACGTGTAAATTAAGTAGTAATGAAGGAGGCCGCATAAGTTGATGTACCTATAAATGCGACTTTATTTATTATTTTACTTAAAAAGTTACAATATAAAATATTTTTATATTCACATAAGGGTAAAAATTTGTTATAACATTAATCATTAATTATTTTTTTTTATAAAATTATAAGATTCATAGATACCACTGTAATTTTTTATATTTCACTGTTAGTATTTTTATTCATGTAAGCACATATATATATCCAGATTTTTAAATTTTAATAAACAACTACATATTTAACTACCACTTCAAATAAAAATAATAAAGTAGAGGTATTTTTAAATAATTTTAACATTATAAAGAAATACAATAGAAAAATAATAGTATTAAATTATAAATAACTGACATAGAAACAATTCCTAAAATGATTTTAAAATCCGATGGAAAATTTAAGCTAGTAGGATATTTGCATTCGTTTCCTGCTTGAAAGTAATTGATTATTTTGATCAAGCTTTGTAACGCGAAGCCTTCGTACATACATTCATGCCGTTCTTTATTTAATTCCATTGATTTGAAAATTGTAGTAATCTATAAAATTAAATATTAATTAATACAAGTGCTACCTTTTATGAAGGCCGCACAAGAAAATCACGCAGGCCGCGCGTTCTCCACCTCTGCTGTATACTGTATACTATTATTGTATTGTATACTATGTTGCGGCCTGCGTAAAACAGCAAATATATGCATGTGGCCCGTCAGAAAAAAGTTGAGTATGACAGATCTAAAGAATGAATTTTTACAGCACTCCAAGATTTTTTAAACTTCCATTTAAAAATCATTAAATCTCCCTCCCTCTCTCTAAAATAACAATATAAAAAAACATATATTTGTGAGTGTGAGATGTAAATATCCGATCATCCTAGTGAAACTATACGACTATATAAAAGCATTTTATCCGCTTATCTCAATATAACCAGCTAGACAGAGAAATTAATTTTTCTTAAGCTGAAGAAAAAAGCAGTTTGATGAAAAATCATTTAACCGCGTTCCACGGTAAAACCTAATGAATCTAACACAGCGGATTACATCTCCCCTTTTGTCAATGTTTGACAGAATCAGAGGTATACATGAATATCTAAGGATATCGATTAAGTATATATGTTTGGCAATGTTTGACATCACTCCTAATCCAGTAATTTGCCAGAATTTTTCAATAAGAAGGAGCATCATGTAAAAAGTAAAAAGTGAAAAACTGAATTGAGACACTCTGTGTACAAGATAAGCATAAATTTTAAACGCGCGAGCACTAATTCACTATAACTATTATATTAAGCAGGTTTAACGCCTCAAAAAGTATACACTAAATAAAACTATGCATTTTACGATTTACTGAATATTACAACAAACAGCAAAACAAACAAACACAACGACAAAAAGTTATTGATACTTTTAATAAACTTACAAAGTTCGGTAGACATCTGAACGCTTTTAGATGATACTCAAAGACATTGCTACTACGTTTAAAATAATTAAATAACTAAATAAAACGGTAACGTATTTTTAAAGCCCATCATGCGTCTTACAACAAAAGATTTCAAACACTTAAATGAATTCAACCCTCCACATTATTTCTAGGGACGTCTAATCACCCCTGCTAAGAAAACATCCACACCCCTCAACACGTTAAGAAAAGAAAGTTCTTTAAGCTTTCATTAAAATATCTTTCATTTTATTTCCGATATTTGATGCTTTGCCAAAGATGCGTTTAATGCTGAATTTTATAAACTAAATTTTATGAGAAATGTAAAACTGCCTGAATTAAATAACTTACAATGAGATCACAATTCTGATCGAAAATCATGTAATAAGCAAAATGCTATATATAGGGGGGGGATTCGCTCGGCAGTGGCCCCGAATATTCTGCAATAACTCTTGTTAGGGCTAAGCAATCTGAACAAAACAACGTACAATGTGCTCCTCAGTAGATGTCACATCATGTCTCATGTTTCCGCGGTAAGGCGTGGCTCCATTTGTCGAGTTATATTAACTCAAACATTCGTATTTGGGTCGCTGAAAATCCTTTTGCCTCTCACCAAACACAGCTCCATGATAATAAATAAATAAAAATAAAAATTTTGAAAAATTGGTGTGTGGTGCACAATGTGTCGATTACGCATCCTATGTCTCCATTTCTTTGTCACTGATATGTACCTGGATATTTTTTAAGAGTTTGTGAATCAACCGGATGTCGTAAGTTAACGGAGAATACTTTCAGCAACATGGAGCAACGTGTCACTTATCGGCAAGGAACAATGGCGAAAATTTAGTCTTTCATCACAAACGTGGTAATTTTAAAGGGGCTTTGGCCACCACGGTCGCCGGATCTGACACCACCAGACTTCTTCCTTTGGCAAAAGTCTATTGGAACAAGCATCTCAATGTAGAAAATTTGAAGCAAAACATCCAACGTGATTTTGGTGCTATTCCCCTCGAATTCCTTGCCGTAACTCGGAGCGCTGCGTCGAAACGTGTCTGGCAGATAACGGACATCACTTCCAGTATCGCATGTACTGCAATCGATTACACATGCGCAAAGGTATGCAGCATATTTTGTCTGTTCGGATTATCTCATCCTAGCGTGAGTAATAACAGAATATTCCGGACCGGTTTCACAACAGAACAGGGTGCCCCCGCCAAAATGGCGATAAAGTACCAATATGTATGTATATATGTATTTATAGTATGTATCGTAATCAAGCCAAGAAATGTGCCAAGGGGCACCCTATTCTGATGGAATACTTTCTGGGCCTCTTGTGAGTGAATCACCCTTTATAATTAAACATGTCTGCTATTCAAAAAAACCCACTCACTTTTAGATTTTTTTTTTCTGACTACCTAAGATAGAAAAACGTAAACAAAAATTTCTTTGTGATCAACAAAATCTAATGATAGATGATGTCCACACCGTTTCGCGTTCGGTGGCAAAAAAAAAAAAAAAGTTTTCTCAAATATTTCCCAAACACACATATTTTGAAATTCAGTGTTCCAGACAAAATAATAAAACGCAATATATATATCACTCAACCCGACAAAATTTCGCCAGAATCTCTTTGAGGATTAGAGGGAGATGAAAATAATAATAATAAAGGCACATGACTTAAGACTCCAAAGGTACATTTATTTCTAACCCTATTCCAGTGTAATAACGAATACGCTGAAAGCGATGAATTATCAGTTCGTACATTAACTGCCTACAAAACTGGAAAGGAAGAGTAAAGGAGGAAGCACTTATCACGCCAAAGTTGTCGTCTTTAGCCGGAAACAAGGAAAAGGAAAAGTCCAAAAATAATGCCTGTCTGAGCGAGACAGTCCTGAAACTGCTTTATTCAAAATTGGAAAAGAACAAACATTCCAAGTTGATTGCGGAACTGTTGTTTTACAAAGTTTGATGAACGCCATTAATCACGGTATATACTGAGGAAACTAAAGACGAATTACTTAATGCGGGGGGAATTTTTAAGAAGAGACAAGGAAACATTACCATATATTGATTATCTGTATCACCAGAACTTGAGAATCAAAAAACGATTAAAACTTAATCAGAGCAGGTTTAATCCCCCCCCCCCCCCTCACACACACACCTCCTCGAATGCTGGTAAAATATCTTCTTAAGGAAAGAACTTTTCCAATTAGTAAAACAAACATTCTAACTTTTGTCAATAACACTTGCGCTACAATAGTGTTTGAACAGCATAACTGATACATACAACATGTTACGGAATCATCCTCTAAATCAGGGGTTCCCAACCTTTTTTGTGTTTGCGGCATCCTTGGGAATGAGATTAGAAACTCGGGTCACCATTGTTAGAATTTTAGTTTTTACAGTATTTTAAATATTAAATCAAAACTGAATTTATATCCGGGACATCTCAAATGTAAGTTCAAACAACATAAGTCAAACAAACTATTTAAGTCTTAACTCCATTGCTGATTTTATTTATTTATTGAAATATATAATTAACAAAAACCAGAATAGAATATATTAATACAATTTCAAAAATATATTTCAAAGTTTACTGTGAAATTTCAAGCGTTTTAAACTCTATAGAACAACAACGTTGCATTTAAAAAAAAAGCGCCAAATCATTTATAACGAAACTCTTAAGTTGTGTATTATTTTTATTTATTTATTTATTACAAATTTAGAATGTCAAAGATATAAAATAGTATCTGTAAATCAACATAACTCTTTATGTATGCATTTTAATGACAATTTCTGAATGCTATTTATTGCAGAAATAAAATCAACAAGTTAGCCCCAAAAATAAATAAATAAAATAAAATAAAATAAAAAATATAATAATTACTTTTATTTTTACTTCTAAACGTTCAAGCTATCACTTGCTCAGAAAAACTAAATTCCTCTGGGTTAATATGAAGAATATGATACGGTCGCCAATCTGTAACGATATGACGCCAATGTGGCATTGCAAATTGAAGAACCATGTGGCGAAAATTAACAGTAATCTTTCTAGCAAACTCTAGCAAAATGCGCCAAACCTTTGGCGTAAAAAAATGGCTTGGCAGGAAACCGTATCATGTTCTTCACATTTACTCCTCTGCAAACCTGGCTTCAAATTCTACACGACAAAAATCATGTTTTACAAACCTTAGGATTATCTCTAATGCTCTGGAAAATAATTCACCTACGTACAAATGAAAATGATAGGTTTTCAAATTTTTTTATATGGATGGTTTAAGAATAATCTCTGACAACGTCTACAATTCTTTTTGAAGCTTAGAGAAACAATTCACATATGCATAATTAATTCAAGTTTTACATGAGAGATGAATATATAAAAAATTATACCTTTCAAATGTGATATATCTATTTCAACCCATAACATGAAGGAAGACTTACCTAAAAAGAGAAAAGAAAAAAATTACTTTAAGATGACTACATACAACGTCATATCAAAATAATATCAATATTTTACAATCAACCTTACATATACCAAAGTTTATATTTTTATTACCTCCCATTATAATTTAACATAAACACATTTATCATTTCTAGATGTAAACGTAGTCTTACAATCAACAGATTACAATTACAATTATACCTTTATTTTTAATTCTTTTTTAGACAATTTGAATATCAATAAAGGCTTCAATCTTTCGGTGATGATGTGAGTAGAAGAAAAATGTCTTTCGATTGTACAGAGAATAAACAACGACAAAATACAAAATCTTCATCACTTCATAATAGTAGCACGAGTACCTTAATTTTAACAAAGCACAGTTCAGAGGGATGATTGAAAATAAATAAATAAATAAATAAAAATAAAAAATTATTAGATCATATTTGCACTTTAACTTCCTTTTCTTTCTCCCTAAAGAAGTTAAGAAATGCAAACCACACAAGTTTCTTTTAAAAAAAATAATAAATAAACCTACAGCAAGGGTATTGCTTCCCTTGAATTACAGAATCTATGGAGTACATCTAGCATTGGAAATTCCTTGAAAATATACCACTATAAACATTGAAAAAAATAAGTGTTGTAATTTCATTAGTTAATCCAGAAGATTATAAAAAAATTAATCTGAGCAGCTAACTAGAACCCTAAATGATTACAATCTAGGAAGACAGAAGCGTTTTAAATACCGAGAAATTAAATAATCATACATCTAAACATGTTAGCTATAAAAATATTATCTAAGCTGTAAAGAACCACACGAATAACACATTTTCAATAAACATTATATTTAGATGCAAGATATGGATAGACGCTTGTACAATAGGCATGAAGTTCATATAATTCCATATATTAACTCCATTAAGTTTAACTACAACATATGTGGATAACTGAATGATAGTTTTTCACACGTTAGGGTAGATTACTAAATAAAAAAGTATTTATCGGATTAACCTAAAAAATAATATATATGTTAACGGTTTGATTAAACACGAAATCGGATGCCAAATTTTCTAATAAAGAGAAACTGAGGTGCCAGCTGTTTTTACTAGTTACCAACAGATTAAAACAAACCATGTTACAATCAATAATGATAAAACTACATCTTAACAAGGTTAGCGAATTTTCCGACATCTGACGTAGATAAAAAGATTTTGACTACTTCAAAATCAAGGGGTTTTTCGTGCTGCACAATTTTCACATATACTATGGAAATATATCACGTGTCGGATTTGTAAATACAGTGGAACCTTGATCGATCGTTCCCCGAATCATCGTTTTCCCATGCGTGTCGTTTATTTCATCCAGTCCCGATGATATCATTTCTTTGTTATGTTACGGCATCCATAGTGTTCCTGCATTTATCGTTCAGTGCAATCGGTTCCTTCAAAATCGATAAATCGAGGTTCCACTGTATTTATTTATAAAGCACCCTTAAACACAATTATTTTAGGCACCCATATATTTCATTGAGCATATGACCATCAACTTATATTGTGATCAAAATTAAACTTCTATCTAATCATTTGTATGTCTTAAATTATTTACGATATTCTCTAGGCATGGCACATCTTTCAGAGCCACGATTTTGCATATTAACGATATGCAATTACAGTGCATGACAGCTATCGGGAATCTGAATGCATAGAAATAGTATCGACTAAACAATTCTTAATGAATTTTTACACTTTCGATTAACGTCGTCACTAGGGCTTAAAAAGGTCAAGAAGCTCTCACACGACGACGAGGAGAGAAACACCTAGCGTCGAATCGTTGATTCTTTTCATGGCTTGGAAACCTACTTGGCAATCTCTGCTCTACGTTGTTTTTCTCATTCCGCCATATTTTGTCAAATGAATGTAGGCCGCTCCACATCTAATCTGCCCAGTGTTTTCGCGCAAAGGCGGCCTTTGAAATACACAACGCGGAAGAGAAATTTCGTGTTAACTTAGCATCTATGCCTATACTTTCCCAGTTTTGTATGCATCATACTCTTAACTGTTTACCTCGAAAAGACGCAAATTAGTTTTACCCATCACTTTTCCTTAGGACATTCGCCCCTTCACGTAGCCATTTTGCTTGCTACTTTAATAATGGAAAAGTAGAGGAACATCCATGAATTAGCCGGGATTCGAACCCGAGCCCATTTTGGGGAAGCTCAAGACGCGAGTAGATACAAATTATATTTTATTAAGAGTCAAGATAGTTAAAAAAACCAATTTATATTTTCACGATTTCAATATCATTCACCAATTTATATAATCAGTCTTATTCAAAGCAATAGTGTGCGTTACAATTCCCCCCCCCCCCTTTTTACGGGACGACCGATACCTAAAAAAAATTCAGGCTACTTGTCCATCAATACGCCCCTTAATTTTTCAGAACTGTTATACGTTATTCTTGTGGCAACCTTGTTCTTGAAACTACTTAATTTATTCCTTGAAAAATCTTGGATTTCCCATTAAAAGATAAAATTCCTTACTCCCAATGCAACTCTTATGAATTGTAAAAAAAGGAATGACAAAGTTATAACTCGCGACGCAGGACAATTTTTTTTTCTCTCCGAAGGACCGTTATTGAGGAACGTAATCCTACGTTAAAAAAAAAGCAACTTAAAATTCCTTTATTAATATCCATCTTTGTGCAACCATCAGTTATGCTTCGAATTGTGTAAAACGCTAGATAACTGTTTCCATTTTTTGTTAGATCATAAATTTCGTTTTCCCTCAATGAAATTTTCTTTCTTTGTTAATACTTCTCAAGTTCATAATAACAATAATATTAAATAAAATAATCACAATTAATTATGGCAACAATAGCCATATTATGATTACAATAATTACAACAACACAAACAATAATAAAACTGTTACTAATTCAATGGGAAAATAATACACACTTGACCTACAATTTAAAGCTAATTTCGAACGGCTACAAACAACCACGCCAACGCTGATACTCAGGCACGCAAAAACCTCTCAACACTGGAATATGTTTGTCGATACACAATATAAATCTTACCATTAAAGGAGGGGTAATTAGGTAACAAATTGCTCCCTTTGCTAAAAATCGATTAACTATTATATTAGTAAAGGATTGAAAAGTTTTAAATACTTTTAATTTTAAAAAAAACCTTTTATTTAAAAAAATTCTCCCTCAAAATTTGTACTCAGAAATGATAAAATACGAAAAAAGAACTAGAACGAAATACATTTTTTAAAAAAAAGAGAAAAAAAAGGAGGGAAAAGTCACACATACTCCACTTCTTTTTCACCCTGTCGCCCGTTTAAAACTTTCGACAGCTAGTGGCAACGATGTCTTGTCGCTGGCAAACGATTAATCCGCGCAAATTTATATATATATTTTTTTCCTTCGCCCCAAAACCCCCGAAGGGAATTGAATAAAAAATGAAATAAACGCCGTGTTTCCCTCACCTATTAAATGATCAATAATCCGACCCATTACAAAGCGCTTGTTAAAAGCGCTTTCGGGGGGGATCGGAGGACAAAGTTGTGATCACGCAATCTTAACGGATGTTGAACTTACAGGATCTGGAAGAGGAGGCATCGGAACAGATGGGCAATCAAACTAACTGAAGATGCTTATTTATAGGTCCAATTTTTTTCACGCCACGCAAGTTTTGTGTTCCCGGCATTCTAAATTTCCCTTTCCATCTTTTTTAAATATATCATTAAGCTTCAAATTTACCAATATTGAACGTGCACGTGCAGTTAGGGGATCGAATGTCAAAACACACTGCTTACCCCTATAATTTTAAAATATTCCTTCGAAAGGGGAAGGCCTTTATCTGTTACTGATCTAGACCACACTAAGAGAACTTTGCGATCACTCTTTACATTTAATCCATTGCCTTTCTCTCATGTATGATGAAACTACGGCGTAAAGAAAATTTAAAACTAAAGCTATCACAAACTACACAATTTATTTTGATAGTAACGAACCTTACCCGACACTCCCCCTATAAATTCTAAAGTAGTTCTCAAATCGTATGCACATACATTCATGCAAGTTTTCGAATTACGTGAATGCGTGTATCATCTTTGCGCTGGCATAAATCAATTTTTACTTAATGCTATACTTTTAAACAATAAAAATTTTAAATATGATGGAATTAAGGCTTTCTGCAGGGCCGGCCATGTGGGGGATGCGACGGATGCTATGCACCGGGGCCCTGCGATTGAGGAGGCCCAACATGATCAAGAACTGAAATAATGTACTCTTGCACATGAATTGATTTAGAATGAAAGGGTTGTAAATAACGCACATGACATATTGCAATATACACTAAATAATAATTATAATGAGTTATTTCTAAATGTATTAACTGTGTTAAAACTGTTCTTTACGTTGCCAGTTACTATAGCAAGTGCTGAGCGCTCTTTCAGCAAATTAAAATTAATAAAGATTTATCTTCGGTTAAGCATGTGTGCAGCACACTTAAATGCACTTGCTATATTAAGCATCAAAAAAATAAATTGCAAGAAATTGTAATTTTTCTGAAGTAATTAATGTATTAGCAAAAACAAAATCACGCATTAAATAAGCATGCATTAGTAATATATGTTCGTGTTTGTAAATTTTTTTTACTTACTTTACAAATAATTTAGGGCCCCAAATGGTTTCTTACACCCAGGCCCCTTTATACAGAAGGCCGGTACTGCCCCCCCCCCCCCTCCGTATCTCCTGCAGGTTTAAAGTGATACTCTCGAGTTGAGAAATTAAAAAAAAAAAAAAAAAAAAAAACTATTAATCTTTCATGGTGAGTCTAAGCCAGCAAAATTAAAGTATTTTCCTCAAGGGACGAACTTTATAATTAATGCGCATTTATGTAATACATACCAACCTTCTGCCATCTTCCAAAACATGACATCGAAATCTATTCAAAACCTTTTCCTTAATTTCGAAAACTTTTTCCCTGTCAGATTTTTTTTTTTTTTCCTGTCAATATCTTTACCTCCTTCCATCAGATATCAGCCTTGGCAGAAAACAATCTACCTCATTGAGGCCAGAGTCGCTGCATTTTCTTAGGACTCACAGCTGTGGACAAGAGTCATTACAAGTGTCCTGAAGACTATAAAGTACCAAAGACGACAGCGAAACGAAAAGAAAAAAAATTAAATAAAGTCCATTTATAAAGATATAGATATATATGAAAGAAAAATTTAATAAAAGCATCAATATTTCTGTCAGCACTCAGTGATAAGACGAAATAAATAACTGAAATCGTTCATTGTTCAAAAATTTCTTTTACTTTCATTACAGAATGACTTGACAAGAAGCATTAAAAGAGTTTTAGCTCTACTTCAACAACAAAAACAAAATTTTATGAAGAAATAGGAAGAGAGTAAACTTTTTTTTTTTTCGTTCTTAAACACCTCCAGTTTAAATAATTTAAAGACTCAATAAATAACCAACCTTTTACTTCGAACAATATTTTTAAAATTTATAGTAACATAAATAATAATTAGTAATATTATCAACAAAACCACAAAACCAGAGCACCAAACTTTCTTTTTTAAAGTTACCCATTGATTTTAAAAATCCAAAAACTTTATATCACGACAAATCTGTGGGTTAAATTATATTTTAAATAAAGCTAAGAAATAAATTAATATTTCTGATGCGGTATGTAAACTTTATAAAATCATTTAAATACTATGAACTATTTATTTGCTCGATATAGAGATTATTAAAAAGTAAATGTACGATTTTGATATGCAGATCATATATATTTAAAGACTTTAAGAATCGGAAAAGTATCATTGACTGTTGACTGCAAGTTACATTTTTTTATTATTTATTAGAATTTCTCCATAACTATCCAGAAAAGTAATTACTAAAGAAGTACAATTTTAAAAATGTAAAAAAACCGAAGACTACGTTTAGTCGAACAACCATTAAAATCAGTTTAAAGCGGAACTACTTTTTTTCTTCTTTTTTAATCTCTCAGTGTCTGGATACTGATGATAGGCTGGCTGACTGGCTGGCTGTATTGATCGTAAGTTGGAATTTCATTTCTACATTTTATTGGTTCTCAAAATATTAAAGGCTTTTTCCAAGAGAGATTAAGGTTGTCTACATACGAAACATTTTTAATAATCCACGTGAGGAAACATTTAAAATAAATTTTAAAAATTTAAATACAACTTTTTCTGACTTTCCAACCAATCTCCGCCAAAAATAATACATAATTTGACTGCTCAAAAAACATTAAAATAATTATAAAAAAAAAAAGGAAAAAGACTAGCTTATTAGCTACAAAAACAGATTCACGTACAACTATAAATAAAAAAAAAAGATTGAATACATCAAATTCTAGACACAATTGTGCGCCAAAAAAAAAAAAAAAAAAAAAAAAAAAAAAAAAAAAAAAATGAAAGCTATTTATTAAATGATGCTGGTAAGCATTAGTCACAAAGTAAATACAATAAAAGTACTATCTACACAAAGGGGAAAAGGACACTAAAAATTATGTTCAACATTATTGCAGACAAGCAATACGACCCCCCCCCCCCCCCAACCTTTCGATTCTCTGGCAAGCTAATCAATCCCCCACCCAGTCACAGGCATTCAATCATGATCATTACAACTTGTGGGACACCCAGTGCTCTATCCAATCACGAATTCCCGCCGACCCATCTTACGTAATATCACAATGTTATTGTTCTCGAAAAGGGGGGGGGGATACAGAATAAAAACTGAATAAAATACAGAGGCGTGATGCACGGATCAGTACGAAGGGAGGTGACAACCCTGTCGAAACACGACATACTGCCGCGACACCTACTGGTGCATATGCGCCCAGAGTACGCTTCAGCGAGCATATGGCGGGTCAGACAAGGTCGTTTCCTTGTACGAAAGCCGGGAGCTAACTAATTGTTTTGGCTGTTTCTCAGTCGCCCTGACAGTTCGTCTGTCCTTCTGTCTCGCGTAAGTTCTCTTTCGTCTCCCCCCCCCCCCCCCGACTCTCTATTCTTTTCTTTTCTGGCACTTTTTTTCTTTTTTGTTTTTCCACCCTTCTTTTTTTTTTCATCCACCATAGGTATGTGAGGCTGGTGCCAGATCAACCGAGCACCGCTCGAGTTTTTGTTTGGAGCCGAAAAATAAAAGAAATCCGGGGGGAGGAATTATGGGTAAGCGAGGGTGGCGGTAGCAGAGGACGCACTTTTTTGTCACCGCTTGTAAAAGCAGTTGTAGATTACAGGTTTAATAGTCTGTTAACAGACGAGGCAAGTCGCAACAAAGGAACGCGAACTCGGAAATGCTGAGATTTCAGTCAGTGAACACATTCTCGGATAGGTGCAATTGGAAATGTGAATAGAAAGAAGGAAAGATATCAAGAGTTTCGAATGCTTCAAAGGCATACGTATATATTAGATGATCTCAAGTCATTAAAACTTAAGTTACTTATACCTGAAGTAAAAAAAAAAAAAGAAAAAAAAAAAAAAGGTAAGAATCTGTATATAAAGCCATCTACTCTTAAAAAGATCTCGGAACAATTTTGCTTTATAACTGCACCGGTGTTGATTTCGTTTCAATGTAGTTAATCCCACACATGTGCTCAGAGGTATTAAAAACGAGTAAATAAGTAAATAAAGGGTAATAAATAAATAATTAAATAAATACACACACGCAGTAATAAAGTAAAGATGAGGTCAATAAAGTACGAATTCTTAATCGTCCCTTTTTAAACAGAACAGTGGAAAGATATCACTAAACATTGAGCATAGACTATTATGTTTAAAAAGGGATGATTAAGATTTCTTACCTTGTTGACTTTACTTTATTACTGTGTTTGTTTGTTTGTTTATTTATTTATTTATTGGTGTGTGAGCGCGATCGAGAGATCATAGAAAATTTTCAGATTTAAATTATTATTATGTTGTAATAAGTAACAAAAGCAATTATGTTAAAAAAATTCACGTAGTCTCTTCTAACGATACAACTGCGGGTTATTAACGTAGGATTACTTATCATTGCTTACCTCTTTTGTATGTCTATATGTTTGTATGTGTTACGGTTATATATATATATGTAGTATGTCAAATTTTTCATGCATTTTGGTACTTTCCTGTTTAACTGTTTAATGCTTGTCCAAGCGATACAGACTGGGTTTGGCGCGCTGCCAAAATTATAACTCGCGAGGACGGACGGTTTTAGCGTT
This sequence comes from Dolomedes plantarius, assembly GCA_907164885.2. Taxonomy (NCBI): domain Eukaryota; kingdom Metazoa; phylum Arthropoda; class Arachnida; order Araneae; family Dolomedidae; genus Dolomedes; species Dolomedes plantarius. Next base: position 156,936,308 of record OU015495.1, on the reverse strand, counting down.
TGAAATTTTGCTTTCCGGGGGACCGTTGTGGAAGAACGTAATCTTACGTTAAAAAAATTTAAATTGTCAGATTAAAATGGGAGAATTTTATACTTAAATAGCTTACTCTCTTTAAATTAATTTTTTTTCGATAATTTCATAATTCATATAGCACTGTACCTTGAATTTGCAAATTAATTCTTTTAATACAAAAATTTACACACGAATGATCACATTATAAACTAGTTAGAAGAGAGCGATAGCATTTGAATTATTTAGAAGCAAAATTTTTAGCTATCTCTTATTTTTTTTCTTAACGCAGCACAACATTTCCTTCTACAGATAAATTTTCTAAGTAATACCGAAAAGCATTCCCCGACTAGAAGGTTATTATTCCTAGAGTGGTACTCTACTCCTTATTATAAAGAAATGGCATGATAAACATTTTTTTTTTTTTTTCCGTGTTCGAACCTTAAGGGAACACTTAAGAGACTATTTTGAACTCTTTGAAAACTTATGTTTCATATATTTTCCTTTAATTGCTGCGTAAGCTATAATTATAATAAAGTATTCCGATTCTCAATGATGAACAAAATTCTCTTCAAAAGGACTTTTTTTAGTCCTTTGTGTTTTCAATAATAATAATAATAATAATAATAATAATAACATGCCTTTAAAAAAACGGAAGAAAACTACGCATTTTAACTGCATAAAACGAAGTAAAGATATACATGGTGCGGCAGAAAGAACGTTCAGATTTGGAACGTCAATAACAAAAATACAAACCAAGATAAATAAATATTTTATACCTGAGGAAAAAAATTATTTATTTATTATTAATTATTATTATTTAATTTATTTATTAATATATTTATTTATACCCTCGAAACGTTCTTTCTGCCGCACCCTGTATTTAAATAGTTCCTGGAAAATACGGTACAGTGTATTGAAGAATTTTGCTAGAAATTGAGGAACTTTGGTATTCCTTTAGAATTCTATCGAATTTTTGACTAATAATGTGACAGTTTTGAGTTTCTAAATATGTTCAACGGAATTTACCTCAATTTCATCGTGGAATAATAACATGTCTGTCAAATTTTCGTTCATTTCACACAAATGAAAAAAAAAAATACTTAAGGTTGTTGTGTACTAACCCTATCGGATTCGCTCACCTCAATGTTAACCTATGGAGAAAATGTGTCTACTATAAACATACTACTATACTTACAGCTACATAAATGCTGATAATCCAATAAAAATGGTATTTACATATAGCTGAACTTTCCTGCGCCTTGCGACAGGATTCATTTTGTAAGTTTCGTCCACCAAAGAATTTACGAGCGTTTAAAACACACTATACGAGATTTTTTTTTCTCCAAATAATGTAAATTAAAAAAAAAAATTGCATTTCAAAAAAATTCCCGAAGGTGTAAAATTTCTTTCTATATTGAGGAGTACAGTGAAAATAAATATTCCATCCAAGTTGGCAATCCTTAGACAAATTTTCTCCATACGTCAACATTGAGGTGAGCGAATCCAATAGGATTAGTACACAGCACGCTTAATACTAAACTTGCCACAATGCGCGTCACATCGCCTTAATATTCCCTTTCCTCCTAGTATCTATAATCTTCGTTGATTAGTCCTCCTTCAAAATTTCGCTGATTGACTCTGCAAAAACAGCAAAAGACGAGTTCCAGGCGATAAAAACACTTGCATTTTCCTCCCCTAACATAAAGTTTCAGTTTTTGGACATTTGGCGACTGTTTATCTCTAACGACTTAAAGGCGATTACGTTGTTTTGAATTGTTAAATCATTAATTGCAAAAGATTCTTTCCCAGCCAAAGATCACAAATTACCCAACTTTAAACCTTTTTAAAAGAAAACGAATGCAATTAGGGATTTCAAGAGATTGGGCTATAAAACAGCGCGCCTATGTATACGTTCGTGAGGGTGAAAATATCCGATCGCCAAAAATTGAGTATTCTGCCAGTTTATGACATTCAAAATAGTCGTAAAGGAGATTGGTAAGGGAAGGGGAGGGGGGTTACAGAATTATTTGCATCCCAAGGGATATCAAGAATGTTAACACGACACAGAACTTAGCCTCATCGATTTTCGGGCGGAAGTGCATTTTATGAGCTATTTATAGCCCCAATTTAGAATTATAATTTTGCGAAAAAAAAAAGCTATTTTCGCGGAAAACAAGTTGCCTGCTCTATGACCAAGCCGTCATTTTCAAGGATTGATTGTTAATTCTTCAAATGCAGGAGGCAAGAAATGGAAAGTGGAAAACTAATTTCGTTCACATTTCTCCAAACTATTATATCTTTTATTTCAGTAAAATAATAGTAACAATAATACTAATAATGAAAACTGTTTATATTAAAAAAAAATAAGCTCGAGATTTTAAATCTCACAGGTGGTGCTAATTTATTTTTTCATATTCTGTTTGTGGGAAATGTACAGTCCGAAATCCACAGTTCAAGAAAAAAATAAATAATAATAATAATAATAATAATATCAAATTTTACCTTTCGAGAGTTCGTAGGCGTGTGTATATTTCGCATATTTATTTTAAGAGCGTACAAAAGAACAAAAAAAAATAATCGTTTTTTTTTTTTTTAATCATCCCACCTTGAGTTTTTGCAATGCATTTCCAATTGTGATACTGTTAAACGTGTCTAAATCGCCAAGGCATCGCTATATTACTTTCTTTACTGAAAATTTTGTCGAACTTGATAAAAGGTAGAAACAAAAGTCCATCAAAGTGACAACAATAGCACCTTAGAGCTTATGATATTAGTCAAAACATTTAGCATCGATTACGAAACTGCTCTATATGTTTCTAAAATAATATAAATAAATAAATAAATATTATATATATATATATATGCAAAAATAATTATTTTCTTCCAATGCGGCAGGAACATTACATTGTATTTCGACGTTCACATATGTACAATGCAGAAGTAGTTGGTATCTTGTAATGGGGGAATGAACCAACATTGACTTCCGGTTCCACCTCAGTTAAGACCAAGAAGCCCCAAGGAGCGACATTTGGTGTGGTCGTAGCGTCCTCCAAACCGGAAGGGCATTCTAGCCTGCAGATTTAACGTGACCACATCCGGCGTAGACCCGAAATCATTCAGTGGTGCTTATTGGGATTCGAACCGAGAACTCTCGGTGTCGAAAGCCGCTGTGGTAACTACGAAAATGGCTCGGGCCTGATGCAAAAAATATAAAATGCAATAAAAATAAATGCATGACTATTCATGTTTAGATAAAGTCAATATACTCCTAAAAGTGGCTTTAAAGTTATAAAAACGCAAAGTAGACACGAATTACTTTCGTTAAATGAACTCGTACGGCTTCAGTGGTGATCTCATACCTTCAATCGTACTGTTACGCTATGGAGGAAACCAAAATCAGACCTAAACATATCACTACTCCCAGGGTCTCGGGACTGCCCTTTCCCTCCAGGTAACTCTCCACTGGCAATGAGGACAATTTGTGAAGTTTAAACATGTTAGTGTGTTACGTGTAAGTTAAGATTCTGAATATCTGAGGACATAGTGGTTCTTAACCTTTTCAATAGTAAGCACCCCCTTGAATCTGAAAATAAGCTCTCGCACCCCTGAAGTGTAATGTTTGAGACGGAGCACTTGTTAAAGCGAAAATGTTGTAACCCATGATCCCCCCCCTCTACCAATCAGAGGGTTGGCTGCGGGGGCGTTCAACCCAAGAGGGTGCTGGGGATCGTCAGGCTGTGAGTAAGAAAGAGACAGAAGGGTAGCGTCTCTTGTAGGAATCGGAGGTCTGGCGAGGTACATGCAGGCTCGTCTTGCCTCTGGTTAGGTAATTATTCTGTCATTAGAACTGAGACAGAGAGAGAGAGAGAGTCTCTGAGAGTGTTAGGAGGTCTGGCGAGATAAAGCAGTTGTTAATAAATGTTTGTTGATGTCGTTTATATGTCTAGTTTTTATCTACCTCATTGTCCCTATACCATAGAAAGAACCTCGGTGAAGTGTAAGTACCCGTCAACCCCCTTGAAAAATGTGTTTCTATTTTTTTTATTTAGGAAAAGACATTTATTGCAAAATAATTTAGTTATTGCATAAAAAAATTAATACATTTACAATACATACTACATTATTACCTATAAAACAAATCTACATTTTTAATGGCAACGTTGTTGCTTTTTGTTCATAATTATCCTTTTAAAACGAGGCTCTTTTTTTTTTTTTTTTTTTTTTTTGGGGGGGGGGGGGAGCCACACGTAAGTCATCAGATGCATTTAAGCGATTTCTGGCTTTCGTTTTGATGTGCAAAAGTGATGAAAAACTCATTTCACAAATTAAGTGGTGGCAAATGGTAAGTATCTCTAATGCTGCTTTTGCCAATTCTGGATGCAGTTCTAACTGCGTACGCGGGAACAGTTCTAAGTCCAGTTTTTCAAATTCCGTTTCAATACGTGCATTAGCTGGTATTGCGATAAGATCGGTCTTCTAATAAAACGTTGTCATCCATTTAGGTCAAACAAAAACGGATTGAGCATCCATCTATTAATTTTGCTTATATTTCCCGTGGAAAAATATCCATCAAATGATTCACTCAATTGGTGATTTTCATTAAAATTTTAGAACCTTCTCTCGCACCCCCGGGGGTCTGTGACTTCGCCTTTCCAAATCGGGAAATTTCTTGATGACCGAAGTAAATAAAATTGCCCGCTGGCTGATGCTGGCTCTGCAAAGGTAATACTTCCTATGATAAACTCACGCTTCCCTCCCGCAAACTCCACTCCAATATAATAAAATACGTGATACATCTATGCTAATCACTGCGGCGAATCTTGAATACGAAAAGCGCTCAAAATATAGCGGAATGAATCTGTAACTCTTCGAAGATTGGGGAGGAGGTAGCTAAATATAACTTTATCGATATCATCGATTCAAAAGAGAACAAAACGGCGGCTACTCCAGAGCTTCGGGCGAAATTTCTTGCACGGTGGAAAAGAACGGCGAAGGGTTTTTAGTTTCCTTTAATTAAACGCAGAATAACTAAAGACTGTCAGGAAAAATTGGTACCGTATAAAGAATACAGAGGCATCGGGTTTTAATTCTCGCATTTCTCTCGGTAATGGCGTCATTTTAATACAGATGATGACAAGCGGGAATGAACAAATCTTGCGGTCGTTTACTAAGTAACTTTTGTGAAGAGAAATCAACACGAATTAATTTAAATACAATCTTTCGGCGCCTTTTCCCCACAGGAATAAAGTAATAATAGAAGCTTTGAATTTATTTCCATTTTGCAAATACAACAACCAGACGCTTTAATTTACATAAATAAATAGAAATTCGTGTAAATATACTATAACCTTCGGCTTAAGAATCATCTATTAAGGAGACTAGCCTCTTTTTTGTCGCCTATTGAGGCAGGGTTCGTACACTTTTCTAGAAATCAAAAATAAGGCGTTCTTACGAATTTTTAAGGCACCGTAGTAGCATATTAACGGACCTTAAAAATTATTTAAAGTATGCGTTATTTCCAAAAAGTTTAGACATTTAAAAGTATCTGTTTTAGGATCACATATAATCTTACGGTAATTTCTCCTAAAATATCAACTTTAATTCATAATATTAATAATCATATTTCAAAATTATTTTTACACGCTGCAATCTATCATTACCCTTGCCTTTTAACTTGATAAATTTATACCGGTAATCAGTGTCATTGCGAGCAAACCGGAAGCACTATATATAAATACATCTATGTATATTTGGGGAGGGGGGGGGGGGGGAGGAAAAGGATAATATGTACGCATATTTTGTCATGAACAACAGAAATTCAAGCAAAACGGCTCACACGGTAAAATGTATCCGCATTTTCCCAAAGGCAATCACTAACAACAATAAACCGAAAATTCTTGTATTCCCAAGTCCAAAATAAGTACTTTTTAAGGTGTAGATAGCAAACGAAAAAGGTAAGGACATTGAATGCTACAATAAATACTTTAGGAAATCTTTTTACGGGTCCTTAAAAACTAAAACTTAAAATTAGGAGTTCTTAAGGTCTTTTAAGGACTGTAAGAACCCTGTGATTCGCCCGGCTTAGCTTTAAAGCCAGTGATATATGCTTTCCAACCAATATAAGTTACAAATTAACTTTTACACTGATATACAAGTTAAGCAGAATAAAGGTGCCCTAAATAATATAAAAAAATTATGAAAAAAAAGTTCCAAAACTTTGAAATAAAAGAGCACGGTTAAAAATGAGTAAAAGTGATAAATTTATAAATGCAAGGGAAAGGGATTTCAGTAATAAAAAAATAATAAATAACTTAAATAGGTATTCGGTAAAACCTGGCGGTCTGCCAATGCCGAAAAGATATTGATGTACGCGAACATTAGTCACACCAGGCACGATAAAAAATATATATATATATTCCTTTTACTCTTCTTTTTAATTCAATCTATACAACGGTGGTGTCACACACACATAAATCATGCGGTTTCACTGGCATTTAGAAAAGACCAGAAATATTTCCATAATAAAGGGGACAGAGAGAGGCGCATTTATAATGGTCGCGAGTCGCTAGTCAGACATAACGGATATGAATTAGATTGCCCTGAGCGGCATTTCGGTGCAAGTCGCACACGGTGCCACGCAAAACGTAGCAGATACACAAAGTGAGCGTATCATTAATCACTAATATTTTGCAGATAGTCCGAGACGAAGTAAGTAATGGACGGCTAAAGGTCTAATACGTGATACTCCCGAAGCTTTTTACAGTGGCTCCATGTGACTTATGAAAAGACGGAAGATGTATGGTTTTCCAGAGGGAAAGTCAGATGACGGTCGAGTAATAACATGCACAATTTTCGAAATAGATATATAAAAAAAAAAGGATTATGCGCAATTTATTTATAAAAATGAAAAGGGCTGCCGACTTCAAAAAAGCAGAAAGAGAGAAATTTTTTTGGTCGGGGCTTTAATCTCATTTATAACGCAAAAGCATTATAACTGTTGGTGAGCTATCTTTTAAAAATAATAACAAAACCCTTAGACAATGATTGGTGTAATTTTTAAATACTGAAATATACGTATTTAAAGGCGCTGAAAGTAAAGAAACAAAAAAAAAAATTATTTTTCTTCGTTTAGTATGCCAGTCGTCCAGTCATAATTTTTTTTGCCATAAATTTCATTTCATTTTCATAAATTTCAGTCATAAATTTTTTTCTGTGACAAAATGTCACAGAAAAGAGAAAAATATTATTATACTTGCAGACCATATTTCATACATGAATGATAGTACCGAAATTGAAAATGAGCGACAGTTCCATATTATAAATAAATAAATATATAAAGAGCAGCAACAGTGATGTACTATTTATAATCTTTTCATTAAATAAATGTGTGTGTGTGTATGTGTATATATATATATATATATATATATATATATATATATATATATATTTATATGACATGATCCAAATTGGGTCATCTCATGAAGTAACACAATCGAGGCCGAAATAATACAATTCAAAAAACATAAAGAAGAATTGAAGTTTATTCCATGAGAACAGCAACATGACATCCTATTCGCTTCGAGTCAGTCCAGCGTCTACCTCGTAAGAGCGCCAAAATACAATTAGCTCAGAGAGGTTGCCAGAATTGGCGGAGGAAGTTAGTGTGTGGAAAGGGCGAAGGAAGAGAAGAAGGGGGGGGGGGGTAAGTAACCGGGACAGAGATAAAGCTCAGAATTATAGGTAGTTAGTAATATTATCACATTATAGTTATGTATTCATTCATTCTTGGGTTGCAAGTGAAGTCAAAATTATCGATTTTCGGATTTTCAGCTTTTCTTCACCAGAAAAAGGAGTTATTTCTACTGGTGAAACCCACTAAATCATATCTTTATTTATTTCAATTTTTTTCTCAAAGTTTTGCAATGACATTACTCTAGCCTAGTAGTTTCTATAGGTGAAACATACTATGCACCCTGAGGATATTAATATAAAATAAGCATATGACAGCCAAGACTGGCTCGTAGTTAGCGGAAAAAAAACGGCCAGTGCTATAACTTAATTTGATTTAATAACGCTAGTACCAAAGAAGTTAAAAGAAAAAAAAATCTTTGATCAGCGTTTTCTCAAAATCATGTTTTTTGACTTCGTGCGTTTCACCTGTAACCCCACTAATATATATATATATATATATATATATATATATATATATATATATATATATATATATATTTAAAACACCCTCCACATAGTACCGAGAAGAATAAACATTTTAGTCATCCAATCTAAAAACATTTAAAGAGTTTTTAATCTAAAAACATTAAAACAGTCTGAAATTGGAAATTAAAAAGGTGTCCTCCTTTAGCGACAATTCCATATTAAAATAAATAAATAAATAACAGCAACAGTGATGTACTATTTATAATCTTTTCTCAGATCTGAAATGAGTCTAAACTGTTCTATATGTACTCTCAGCGCGGAATACTAAGGGCATGTTCACATTGGAGTCCGGTAGCGGAAGCGTTAAAGGAAAGATGGCGCTGAGACGGAAATAAACCAATCATAGGCGTTAAAGCTTTCGTCGCTAATCGTTTCGAGGTTTGTCATTGGTTAAATATATTTCAATACTTTAACGCTTCCGCTACCGGACTCCTATGTGAACAGGCCCTTACTGCCCTCCATAAGGACCAAAAACACCCTGCCTTAAACGCACATAATGACTTATATGCACATAAAACAATGCCTGAAGAAGTAAACGTAATGCAACCGAGGCCTTTCACAATATTAGCACCTATTAAACATCGACAAACCTAAGGAAGAATAACAAATACATACTTTTTATGGACTCGATACGGGCTATGCAGACCGGACCGGAGTATTAGATTTGCGATCCCCTGTGGCAATCTTTAATTCTCTTCAATTGACAGTAGAACTGTGATAGAGACCGAATTACAATATTTACAATAACATTTTAATCATCAATAATGAAAGTTACTCATCGCATGGGCTATTGATAGCTGATCTTTGGCAGCTTAGTAAATAAGAATCCCAGTAGCCCTCCATGTTAAAGAAAAGCCTTCAAGCAGGTAACACCATTTTCTCAACTCAATTATTTTTTAACACCAAAGCCAAGTCACACACAAAAAGGACTTACGTCAGAGATGGAAATTTTATGATCTTGCGCTCGACGTGAATGCTTTGGAAATACTACCAAGAAGTTCATTTTATTATACCTTTCCAACTGAGCTTGCATTAAAGTATTTGACTTTCCATACAAGCACGCTACAAAAACCAATCATTAAATATCAAAGTCCATGCAGCGGAGAAACACAGATCAAGGTTAGTTTCGCTTTTTAAGATTTAAATCGAACATGCAGCAGCTTTTTCCTCTTTTTTTTTTCTCCTGATTCCTGACAAGCGAAGTATTAATACATAAATGTACACACCCCGTGAATACTAAGATAAGCGTCACATGGTTGACTCTCACTAATGGAATCTCTAGACCCTTGAAAAAAAATTACGAACTTCAGGACCAAAAGGACCATAAAAACGCGGCTATAACTGCACAGAATGAAATTTTGCGAGAAACTCCTGAATAAAAAGCTATTTTTAAAGCGGAAAATGAATTTCAAAAGATACAGACTCGTAAAGAAGAAAAGAAAAAAAAAAGTAGTACTCGGAAAAAAAAAAAAAATACTTTCCATTCCAGTTCGACAGGCACTAAAATAAATATGAGGCAGTGGGGAAGGAAAAATAATTAGAAAAAAATCTGGCGCTGAACGATATGCCAAAAATTTCCTCTCTATCGTGCTTTACAACGTGCCAAAAGGTATCTGCAAAACAGAAAGAATATAAATGAAAAACCGGGAATGCCTGAGAGTGTGCGCGAAAAAAAAAAAAAAAAAAAAAAAAGAACTCTTTCCCCGTTGATTTATACCAGGACGCTAGACACATCGCAGCGAGACTAACACATTTTATCAGTTTCAACTATGATTCCTGGGTCTTAGAAAATAAACATTTTTCTTGGAACCGACTAGACAAAAAAGCACGAGACACACTCATAAATACAAACCTGGGATTGGATAGGAAGGAGGGGAGCAAAGAAAGAATTCTCGTATCTCAGCAGTTTAATTTAAGCAAAAGCTAATGCCTCAGACGCGTGCCAACTTATTCTTTTTTTCTGCGAAAAATTACCACACCCGTTCGCTTATTTTCCCATCAGGATTTTTTTTTTAAAAATCGCCAAATCATTTTTAAAAAAATCATTAGTATTTGTTTCAACCGGTTGAATTAAAACAATCCGAAATGAACCGAAAAGGAATCAAAGGCGGCTCAAAGGGGGGAGCAGTAGGGGTAATTGCCCCCCCCCCAAAAAAAAAAGCCCGGCGTGTTTTCTTTTCATAGCCTAAAATTATACAATCGCAGACCTAATACTAAATGAGTTTAAAATGAGATGTTTATTTCTTATATATATATATATATATATATATATTTAAGAGCCGACGTTGCCCCACGAAAATCGCTGGACTAGAGCCGCCACTGAAAGGAATGGGGGGAGAGAGAGAGAGAGAGAGAGAGAGAGATGGTAAGGGAAGGGATGTTCCTCTGAAGGCGCTTTCACACACATGCAGATATATCTGCAGTAACCCCCCCCCCCGACTCCTCTTCACACATTTGGGGGTCGATTAGTCACGCTCCTCCCCCAAGCGATGTGTGAAGGAACACTAGACTGTCTTCCAGACATTCCCCCATTTAGAACCCCCCCCCCCCAAGGTCACTCGTGTCTCTTTGATGATCTGTAGAAAATTCGCTTGATCGACGGATCGCTGATGAGCGTTCTGCTCCATAAATCACTATTTCCCCCCCAGAATTCTGTGCAGTGCAGATGCGTGTGGACGCAGTATGAGGGGAGAAGAAAAAAAGAAAAAAAAAACACTAGGTAATGAGACTGGAAAAACAGTGAAGAACCGTAAAGAGTCTTCGAAACTTTGAAGTCGACACTCTTACGAACAGTGAGACCAAAAACAATCTGCTGCAGACAATGGTGTTGACTCAAAGAGCAAAGTTGACTGACAGATCAGCAATTCGTCTGCTCTATTTGCACTGAAATTTAAACCGTTACAGTCAGCGTTCAAAAAATACAAGGCATTAATAAACGTTTTAACTCCTGAGGTGTAGTAGAGATTTTATTTTGAAACGGAGGCGTATTATCGTCTAATTCTGAGATTGGGAAGAATATCTCATACCCCTATGTCTAATATAATTTACATTCAAACCTCGAGCAAGACCCACCTCCATATAAAAAATGAGCAACCAATCTCGATAACTATTCCTAATTTTTCAGCATGCTTGAAAAAGTGCCATGCGAACGAAATGCAAATATACTGCCAAGCAAATGAAGAACGAAAAATAAAATGAAAATATTCACTATACATTAGTAATAAAAACTTTTTTTTCTAGAATTTTATATACTGTCATCGTTTCCAACATCAAGCCCGAGCGGTATACCGCTTACAATGATTACATTATTGCTTGCTCAATTACAGAAATCCGATGCAAAATTCACAGAGGTATTCTAGCAAAACATGTCGTTTAGGCCGGACAAGGGCACGCTAAATCAGCAGACTGAAAAATCCTTCTATGAGGTCAGTGGGTGGGAAAGGTATGACCCCCTCCCCCCCAGATGTCGCACCTGAGAGTGCTCAGTTAAAATTGTGGTGCTACCTAGCCAAGACGGACTCCGACCCTTGTGGTGCCATTATAAAACTGGAGCCGCACTACTCAGTCTGAAGCCTATATGTACCTGGTCAGGCATTTCCGGCCATGGGCGTTAGGAACAACAACAACAACACCAACAGCAAAACAAGGTAAATGGCGTAACAGCGCTTCTTGCAAAAGAATATTTGCAAATCATCAAATTTCAACTTTGAAGTGATTTTCTTAATTGAACGAACGGGGTGACAACTAACTAATCAATGGCAAATGCTATGATCTCGATAAGTATACGCACAACACACGTCACGGTATGGAAAATTCACAGATTCATTACAACGGGGGACGATGTACGAACGGCTAGGACGCTGGCATTGGTACCAGAGTCTGTGGGTTCGAGCCCCACTCTTGACATGGACATTTGTGGCCGTTCGGAATCTGCTTTAAGCTGTAGCCCCCGTCTAATTAGCCCTCGTGTGGTAAAAAATGACCGTAGCGCTCCAAGCCAAGCCAACGGGGACTATCCGAAATGAAAAGAAATATATACCTGATCCTCCTAACATGTCGGCGAATAAACAGGTTTTTTTTTAAAATAATGAATAATTATATTTTCCTACACATGTATATTTTCTTTCATTTTCAAGGGTTTTATTTTATTTTATTTTTTTTTAAATTACGGATTTACAAAGACCAAAAAAGTTAAAAGCAATTTAAAGTTCTTTACAGATCTCTTAAGTCGTGAGAACCATGCTATACTTGCTACAAGAAAGCAAAATCGATTTATTCCTCAGTACCGCAACATTTGCTGAATAAAATTACGTCTTTTGAAAAATCCTCAGGCGCTTTCAAAATTCGGCATCTCAAGAACAAAATCACCCCGACCTCCTCCCCCCTAATATTAGCCGAGCTATTCAACGAGACCGCTAACCAAGAACACTTTACGTGCTACTTCTTTTTCAGCTGCACTGTCAAATATGTCAACACACGCCCTCGAAATTGAATTTGCCCACCAAAGCAAGGAGTCATCAACTTTTCGGCTTTACGGCAGCCGGACGAGGCGATACAACTTATTCAGATTTCCCGGAGAACTCTTTTGGGGGTTGTTCACGACGGGGCTGAGTAATTACGGCACGATTTTCAAGTGGCAGGTTGCCGTCCGGAAAGCAAAGTTGAAGTGCTTTTTACAAGAGATGTGGGAACGGCGAGGGGTGGAATTTGGCTGAGCTTCTGGTGGACGATTACCAAAGCGGAAGAATGGGCGCAAATTCAATTTATGCAGCTTTGTCTTCAAGCAAGAATGATGGGGAACTGAAGATTTATATAATGTAAATTGTGTTTGACATTTGAAAGCGGTTTTTTTTTAAGCAGTTTTAGAAAACTTTTTCATGTTAATATTATCGCTACGAGTGTTAATCAACTTACCACTCGAAAAGTGTCGCAGTGCCCGTTTCCTTATCCCCAGGTTACAGGCTATTAGTATTTAATATAAAAACCTTAAACTGTAGAGGTACAATGAGCATTACTTAAAAAAAAAAAAACATGAAAATTTAACACATTGCAATGTGTGTGTGCGTATGTATGTATGTATGTATGTGTGTGTGTGTGTGTGTGTATGTATATATATATATATATATATATATATATATATATATATATATATATATATATATATATATATGTGAGAGTGAGTTTGGCAACACAACTGAACTATTACTACAACTTCCACTCCTACTACTGCGGCACGAAGGACTTTAAGCGGATGTGTTGTTCTGCAAGCTCCCGATGTTTAGCTCTTTTGATGCTTCTGTGTTTATTTTTTAATTTCATACTAAGTGTTAGTCCTGTCTTGTAAACATCGTCTAGTTTAATTAAATGTTCAAAATAATTAAGTCTAATGATTCACTTCTAAAGGAAGGAGTACTAACTCCTTCCTACATGGGTGCTCGGCCCTCGGACTCGAAAAATACCCCTAGCATGCTGAACTTAAAAAAAAAACTTTATTTTCTTTCGATGATACGACTTGATTTCGACTTGATTTCGACTGGATTACTGTTGTCTGTCATTTTGGATTTGGATATCGAAAGCGAAAGCCAAAGTGATGTGCCACGGACTCTGATGATACTCTGATGGGATGATGAGAACCAAAACCAGAATTGTAAGTAACTTGGATCATATTAAAATTATTTGATGCATACGTTGACGCTTGTTCAAGAAAATTTTGATGATTAAGGGAATTCTCAACTTATTGATGATTTAAGAAAACTGAAAGATATTTCAACGTTCTTTTGATGCAAGAATTTAATTGATGCTAAATTCATTTTTGATGGTCTTTGACGTTGAATTTATCACTTCTGTTTTCTTGAAGAGAATTCTATTTCGATGAAATTATTTGATGATTTGATGAAAATTTCGACATTTAACTTGAAGAATCTTGTTTCCTTGAACAAACCACAACATAATATATATTTTGAAAGATTGCGAATTGAATACTTTTGAAGATTATTATATTATTATTTTGATGCATAATTTTGACGAAGCGAATGTTTATTTGATGACAACTTTGCTTATTTGATGCGCTTTGATGTTGAACTTAATTCTGCTGTTTTCTTGCGAGAATATTTTTTATTTTGCAGAATGCTTTGATGCTTTCGATTTCACAATTTTGATACTTTCGATTTCCCAATTTTGATGCTTTTAACATTAGAACTTTAACTATTATTTTGATGCTGCATTTACATCCTCTATTTTCTTCAACAGTGATTTATTTTGAAGATTAATTTGATGAATATTTTGCTGAAGTAATATCTAACTTGATACATATCTAAATTTACGTCATCTGTTTTCTTCAACCAGAGAAATTATTTTGAAGAACTTATTATTTGATATTTGATGCTTATTTTAGTTCATAATTTTGTTTTCTTGAACAAAAACCTGTTTTAAAGATTACTTATTTTGATGCATATTTTGAGAATCAATATTTTATTATTGAATTAGTATTTGAAAAAATTTCGATTTGAAATATTATTTTCTACTTTTGAATTTGAGTAACTACGTATTATAATTATTGATTTTGGTTTTGAATATTTGTATATCTGTGTACTATAATTGTTTGAACCTAGTATATAGTTATGGCTACTCTCAACGATTACCCCAATATTGCAAAATCATTAAAATTTGGTGGTACGAATCAAATAAAGGTTCTACATCGTTTAATTTTTGGTACAGACGGCGACAGACAAAATCGTACCAGATTACGTAAATTTACAGGTTTTAAACAGCCATTCGTGTTGGAAGCAACGAAACAGAAAGTACTTAAAGAGTTTTCACTTAAAGACTTGATTTCTATTTGTAATCTACTTCATTTAGAATTTTCAACTGACCCAGACAAATGTGCCAATACCATTCTTATGAGTCTTAGTGATTTATCGTTATTAAAAGCAGAATTTTCTGATCTTTCGGAATGCGAAGTGAATGATGACTCACTTCCGGGTGCACGTTCATCCCAAACTAACAGCGTTATAGAGGAAAATAGATCTCCCTTTTCCCCCACCATTGACGCAAAAGAATCTTCGAATAAGCAAAATACACACATTTCCGTTGGTGAATCAGATCAAAATTCATTGCCTTCAGTTGAAACTACGAATCTCTCTTTCCAGTTGTTTAGTCTGAAAGACGTTGTTGATTTAATAAAACCTTTCTCGTCTCGTGATAATTACAGTGTTGAGAATTTTATATCTGACGTTGAAGAACTTTTTTGTTTATATCAGATAAACAATCCAATTCACCAAATTACTTTTGTTAGAAAATGTTTAACTGGTCCCGCTCAAACTTTAATTAGGTCTATTCGTGGAATTACAAATTGGGAACAATTGAAGCACCATTTATTAGACGAATTTTCGGACAAAATTAACGGTATTCAGTTACATAAATTAATGGAATCTCGACGTATGAAACCGTTTGAAACCCTACAAGAATATTTCTTAGCTATGAGAGATTTGGCACACAAAGGTTCTCTCGATGACTCCTCTCTGTTTGAGTATGTCATAAACGGAATTCCTGATTCAACAAACAATAAAGTTATTCTTTACGGTTGTAAATCCGTCCCTGAATTTAAGGAAAAGTTGAAAATTTATGAACAAATCTTTAACAGATCACAAAATTTCAGACAAAATAATCAGAAAAAAATTGATGCTTCCTACCTCAATGTGAAAGTCGATAATACACGTAGCCCAAATACACAGCCAGTATGTTTTTCCTGTGGCTTGAGAGGTCACAAAAGCAACCAATGTTTGAATAAGTCACATGGTAAACAATGCTACGGATGTAAAAGTTTTGGTCATGTTCATGCTAATTGCCCTAAAAGTTATCGAAATTCTAAACCAAAACCTGATTCTCAAAAACCTATTTCTGATAAAACTGTAAATGCACTTTCTCCTGAAACTTCATCGAAAAATCCCATGCATGTTGACATTCAACTTGCAGGAATTCAATTGACAGCACTCTGTGACACTGGGTCACAGGCAACCCTCATCAATGAGAAAACCTATCGAAGAATTGGTTCGCCACCATTGCAGCCCACCAACATTCCCTTTTCAGGAATTGGCAAAAACCAAGTTCACAGCATCGGATTCTTTCAGGATTCCATCGAAATTCAAACCATTACTTTACCTGCTAAAATACATGTTCTAGAGGATGACTTGATTCCTTTTGATGTGATTATCGGAATCGACTTTTTACAGCAAACCCAATTTACATTTGATAAAGACGGTATTCGTTTATGCAAAACTCCTGAAAATAACACCTTCGTTAATATTGCTAATGTTTCTGATGATCAAGCTTTTCCATTTGATCTTTCACACATTTTGAATTCTGAAACTCGTGAGGAAGTTCAAAATATCGTTACTTCCTACAAACCACATAAAGTTCAAGACACTGAAATTAAGATGACTATTTTATTACAAGATGAAATCCCTGTAGCTCAACGTTCTCGACGACTCCCTTTCGCGGAACAGAAAATTGTAGAAAGCCAAATTCAAGATTGGTTAAATGATGGAATTATTAAAGAAAGTTGCTCCGATTATGCCGCACCGATTGTTCTATGTAAGAAAAAAAGTGGAGATTATAGACTTTGTGTTGATTACCGCAAATTGAATAGAAAAATGATAAAAGATAAATTTCCCTTACCGCTCATCGAAGAAGCTTTAGACAAACTTGGAAAATCTCGGGTGTTCACTTCACTTGATCTCAAAAATGGTTTCTTTCATGTACCTATGGACCCTAATAGCACTAAATATACTTCTTTTGTGACTCATGAAGGACAATACGAATTTTTACGTGTCCCATTTGGCTTATGTAACAGTCCCAGTGTTTTCCAACGATATGTTTACACAGTTTTTAGAAATCTCATTCGCGACAATGTTCTTATTGTTTACATGGACGATCTTCTCATACCATCTAATGATGAAGTTGAAGGTCTACAAAAATTACGCCTAGTTCTCCAAACAGCTGCAGACTATGGCCTTGAATTGAACTTTAAAAAGTGTCAATTTTTACAGCGAAAGATAGAATTTCTTGGTTACATTATCGAAAATGGAGTAGTTAAACCCTCACCTACCAAGACACAAGCTGTTCAAAATTTCCCACAACCTCAAACCCCTAAACAAGTTCAAAGTTTTCTTGGATTAACAAGTTATTTCAGAAAGTTCATTCCAAATTATGCGCTGATTGCTAGACCATTAAGTGACCTCCTTCGGGATAATGTAGAATTTAATTTTGACTCTGAACAAATAGCAGCTTTTCAACAACTTAAAAACATTCTTTCACAAAACCCAGTTCTTCATGTTTTTCAACAGGGATACCCATTAGAACTCCACACTGATGCCAGCTCCTTAGGTTTTGGCGCTGTGCTCTTGCAACAATCCGATGATGGACAGTTTCATCCTATTCATTATTCTAGCCGTAAAACTACAGTTCAACAAGAAAAATATCATAGTTATGAACTGGAAGTTCTTGCCGTTATTGAAGCGCTAAAAAAATTTCGAAACTACTTGTTGGGAACAAAATTTAAAATTATCACCGATTGTGATGCTTTCCAAAAAACGATGCACAAAAAAGACCTACCAGCTAAAATTGCTCGATGGGCATTGATGTTAGAAGACTTTGATTATGAAGTTTGTCATCGACCCGGTAGACAGATGAAACATGTTGATGCTTTAAGTCGTAACCCCATTCTTGTAATTACCTCAAATGATATCACTCAAAAGGTGAAAAATGCCCAAGACCAGGATGAATTTATATCTCAAATTAAATCTATGCTTGAATCTACACCTTCTGATGAATTTTTTGTTAAAAACGGAATTCTTTATAAACTTCATCAGGATGCCGAACTTTTAGTAGTACCACAAATGATGCAGAAAGAAATAGTGCTAAACGCCCATTCACAAGGTCATTTTGCTTCACAAAAAACCGAATTAATTGTTTCTCGTGAATTTTTCATTCCTCAACTTAAGAAATTAGTTCAAGAAATTATTTCGAACTGTATTCCTTGCATTTTGTCCTCGCGAAAATCTGGAAAACAAGAAGGATACCTTCACCCCATTCCAAAAGGTGATGCACCCCTTGAATGTTACCATTGCGACTTTTTAGGACCTTTACCATCGACAAAAAAATGTTATAAGTATCTTTTTACAGTAGTTGATGCCTTTTCCAAATTTGTATGGATCTATCCCGTGAAGTCCACCTCTACGAAAGATGCCTTAGACAAATTATCCTTGCAACAAACTACATTTGGCAACCCTTCAAAAATCATTACTGACAAAGGTAGCGCATTCACATCTTCAGAATTTCAAAGTTACTGCCAGGAACAGTCAATTGAACACATTTCAATAGCAACAGGTGTGCCACGTGGCAACGGTCAGGTTGAGCGTGTTCATGGCACAATTATTCCCGTTTTAACTAAGTTAGCTCTAGATGAACCTGACAAATGGTTTAAATATGTCCCAAGATTGCAACGTATCTTAAATAGTACCACCACACGCAGTACAAAATTCACACCCTTTCAACTTTTAATTGGTGTTAAAATGAAACAACAAGAGGATCTACAGATTAAAAATCTTCTTGACGAGGAACACCACCAAAGAATTCTTGATGACAAAGAAGCGTTACGTATCGAAGCTAAACGAAATATCCTCCGTTTACAGGAAGAAAACATACGACAATATAACAAACGGCGTAAACCGGCTTGTAAATACAAGATCGGTGACAAAGTGGCAATACAACGAACTCAATTTGGAACCGGATTAAAGCTCCGACCAAAGTTCTTCGGACCATATGAGATCACGAACATCAACCCCAACGATCGTTACAAAGTTCGAAAGTTAGGACATCACGATGGTCCAACCATAACATCAACTGCAGCGGACAAAATGAAACAGTGGTGCAGAAACTGAACACCAATACCACTGTGTTGAACACTGCTTGATTTTTTGAAATATTTTTCCTTTTTCTGCTCTTTTTTTTTTATCTTTTCAGAATTATTGTTGACAACCCAGCCGCGGACGTCTGGAAAGTCAGAACGGCCGTGTGAGAGTGAGTTTGGCAACACAACTGAACTATTACTACAACTTCCACTAGTACTACTGCGGCACGAAGGACTTTAAGCGGATGTGTTGTTCTGCAAGCTCCCGATGTTTAGCTCTTTTGATGCTTCTGTGTTTATTTTTTAATTTCATACTAAGTGTTAGTCCTGTCTTGTAAACATCGTCTAGTTTAATTAAATGTTCAAAATAATTAAGTCTAATGATTCACTTCTAAAGGAAGGAGTACTAACTCCTTCCTACATATATATATATATATATATATATATATATATATATATATATATATATATATATATATATATATATATATATATATATATGTATATGTATATATATATATATATATATATATATATATACTTAAAGGGCCTGTGACGGCCTTGTATTACAGCGCATTGGCTTTCGGTGCTGGGGTGCTCGGATCGAATTCCAGCGTAGCGCCACTAAAATGCCTCCGTTTGTGTCATCCCTTCATAGGGGGCGATGCTGGTCCAAGGAGCAACCTATGTCGTGCCCCCATAATATAGAGGCCAGCAAAAGCCCGGTGATAATAGGCCAATGTTTAAAGGGACAAGGCCTCTGCATTGGGGGGGGGGGGGAAACTTCAAGAGGATTGTTTAGAGATGGCTTGATGCAAAACCCTACAATAACGAATGATATTAACTTCAAAAACTAGGCATGTAAATTTTTAAACTCTTTTTAAGGCAGTGTTAATTAGAAGATAATTGTACAGTTATCGATTAATCACCGTTAGCTTTTCTTCTAAACTTCCAACTAATTTTTTTTAAAAGGAAGATACGGTTGATAATTCGATAAAATCCTTTTCATAATTCTGTCTTTTTAAAAAAATTAAATTTAATGACCACTTTCTTCATAATGACATTTTTCCACAGTACTATTTTTTTTAAAATTCATTTTCGAGAGCTAAAATATTAAACGATTTCCTTATTATATCATATTTTGCACAGCTAAAATTTTAATTACTTATTTTTGGGTACTAAAATATTCATAAATACTCGTAAAATACTGGCTGAAATATCACTGAACGCGTTAGCTTCTAACAAGCAAATAGAACTCAAATGAGAAATTCATATACAACAGGCAATCATCACGTTTCTGTTTATGTCTTGACACCTTTGACATGACAAACGCGTCTAAAATAACTATGTCACGAAAAGGTCAACCTATGTTGCGAAACACAGCCCTTGGTCTCTTCTAAATGAAGCTGAAGCCCAGAAGTACGCAGTTGATGCCAAATCAGAATTATAGTATGATAACAGCACAATGCACTCTCAGAGATGACACATTAACCGATAAGGATCAATCAATAATAATGTTTACTAAAATTTTTATTTTGCGACAAATTTTTGGAAGGAGTGATTTAAATGCTTTTTTTTTCTCTCGCTTTCGCCGGTATAATAGCTCTTTTTAGAAATTATTCACACGGCGACAAAAGAGGAAAGGAAAATCTCTACAAATCGATCGACAAAAATTGCATTTTAACTCCTTCGAGAGATACGCAAATCAATTAATGCATGCATACACAACAAAACAAAACACATTTAAACAGCGGTATACACCTCGCTAAAAAGTTATATTACAGAATCTGTTGGTTGTTTAAGCCGGTTATTGTACTTTTCCACTAGAACACACGGGGAAGAATGCTTGAGGGTATACATTTATGGCATATGCCACATATACTACGTGACAACTAGCTCTAACAAAGGCAAATCGTTACATCTTGCACAAGTCGAACTGAGGAGTCTAAACTGGCAATATTTGCATCTATTCTGCTATTTGCCCTACTCGGCCGACCATTTAACTAACTGCCTTTAATCGCAAAATTTGCCTTTTTCAACCAGATAGGAAAAAATCATTTTAATTTCTAGAAACATTAGGAGTCAACCGAGAGCTTTTATACTATTCTCATTGAGCGTATTGTAGCGAACTGAGGTTCGTAGTGTCAACCAGAAAATGATTTAAACACACCAGGTATACATCACTCATTACATAAACAAAACAAAAGCAATTTATTAATAAAGTTGATGATGATGAGATATGTACACTGCACAGATGTAAGATGAACTTCGTAACATAAGTGATCACACTCGATTTAATCGGCGTGGGGCGGAGTAAGAACACAGAAGTCCGCTAGGCTAGCAGAACTGGCTCTGCTTCAATGATGAAGAAACGGCACTTCTCCTGACGGGAAAGGGCTCCCCAATAATATCAACGGCGGTGATCACTGCACGCACCCGGTAGCGATGAAATTATTAAATTAAGGAGAAAGGACTCCTCACTGGAAAATAAGGTAGCAAAGGCTCCTTCCACGAAGACTGGTCTCCGACAAATTAGTGGAGTATGTTTACTCCTGCAGGAACTAGATCGTCGCTGCAAAACAGTCACAAGGGACGCTGAACCGATAAGGGCGGCAAACCCGGCTGCTCTTAGAACTGGATCCGCTACGTGTCAGGAACTAAAAAGACGCAAGCCTCGACTGAGGGGTCCATTCTCTTTTTATAGAAGACCTCCACCGGATATTGCATCACTCTCCAGAAAGTCGAACGATCTAGAACAAGTGAGCAACGGAAATGGGTTTCCTGGGGCGATAATGAAATATTTTCCCCGGGTCTAAAGCGGCCGCCTTTTTAGTTTGTCCTCCAAGCCACTTCAAAGAGTCTCAAAAGGGCCGCTTCGGTAAAATGCGAAAGGCACGAGTCCTTTTGTTTAGGCACGCGACGCCTCCAGGATGCTGCTTAACAATTGATAGTTCATGAATGAAAGCACCTGGGGGGTCTCCTGTCATTTATAATAAATACCAGCGGCGTCGCCCGGTGGCGATGACTAAATCAAGAAAAATGACCACGTCCCCTGAGGTCCTGTGGAACAAGTCTATCGGATGAACAAAAGGAAAATTGCTGTCAGCATATTGCCACCCAAGCCGTCGGAAATCTTTTGAAGTGTCTCAGGCCGAGATAGAAGAATTTCTTTTGTTAACGGAGAGGTTGAAATGCAATACTCTACATAACCCCCCTGCCGTTAAAGTTTTCAATGTGGTTGCATATTGAAAACCAACGTTTCGTGTGGGTGGTTCCCAATTCTGCTATCTAATGTACCAGTTCCAACAGTTTTTTTTTCTACTACACAAAAAAAAAAATACACAATTCTAACAAGTACGTACACATGCACTAACTGGATTACTAAATACAAACACAAATAAATTCATGGTACTAACAATTAATTCTCTAGGTTACTACATTTACAAATCTAGGTAATTCGCGGACGTTTAAGGAATGTATCTGCTTAAAGCGTCAGCGTTTGTATTCTGTCTTCCCGGCTTGTGTTCTACCCGAAAACAAAATTGCTGCAACATAAGTTGCCACCGAAAAAGACGGCCATTTGAACTGGCATTCTTCTTGAGCCATACCAATGGGTTATGGTCGGTCATGATTTTGAATTCGCTTCCGTCCAGATAGTAGTGAAGTTTTTTTAACGCGAATATGATCGCCAAGCACTCTTTCTCTGTGGTGCTGTATTTCCTTTCGGGCTCAGAGAACTTCCTACTCAGGTACAGGATAGGATGTTCCTTATCACCTATTTGTTGGGCCAACACTACCCCGGCTCCCAGATCGGATGCGTCCGTTTGGACAATAAATGGAACAGTAAAATCAGGAGCTCGTAGCACAGGTGTTTTTATAAGAGCGTCTTTCAGAGTGGTGAACGCTGCCTCGCAAGCTTCGTCCCACACAACCGCCGCGCGTTTCTCCCGTCCCTTTAACGCATCGGTTAAGGGGGCCGCTATCATAGAATAATTTGGAATATAGTGCGCGTAATACCCAGTGAGACCCAGAAATGCCCGAATACTCGTCTTTGTCTCTGGCCGGGGAAATTCCCTAATGCATTTTACCTTTAATTCGGCGGGATTTCGATAACCTCCGCCGACCATGTGCCCCAAGTATTTTACATGGTTTTGGGCGAACCGACATTTCGATGATTTGATTGTGAGCTGCGCTTGCGCTACACGACTTAACACGATATCTAAATGCTTCAGATGCTCGTCCCAGGTCTTAGAAAATATCGCGATGTCGTCGATATATGGAACGGCATACTCCTCACACCCATTTAGGACGTCAGCCATGAGCTTACTGAAAAAGAAAGGTGCGTTTTTAAGCCCGAAAGGCATCCGCAAAGGCCTGAATGTCCCGAATGAGGTGACAAAAGCCGCAATGCGTTGGGCCCTTTCTGTCAAGGGGATTTGCCAATACCCTTTTGCAAGATCGAGTATTGTTATGAAATCAGATCCTGCAACTTGTTCAACCCTTTCCTCTATGTTGGGGAGGGGGTAATATTCGGTGCGAATTATTTCGTTCAACCTACGATAATCAATACAGGGTCTCGGCTCACGACCATCGGTTTCTACCAAAATGATAGGCGAGGTAAAATCAGACTCACCTACTTCTATCACTCCTAATTTTAACATTTTGTCAATCTCCAACTTCAAGATTTCGTTCTGTCGGTGTGACGTTTTGTATGGTCTAGACCTAACGACCTTATCCGAGATCAGCTCTATGTCATGCGTAACTTTCTCGGTTTTTCCTGGGTTATTAGAAAAAATATTTGCATGGCGACACAATAATTTCTTTAATTCCCTTTTTTGAGTGAGATTTAGACGAGCGTCAAGTTCGCTCTCGCGCACAATCTCCTCGTAATCGAAATCGGTAGCACCGGTTTCAAAAACGTGGATTGCGAAATCATCCTCAGTACCAATTTCGACTTTACCTTCATAAACCCAATTTATAGTTTCGGGACGCCTGATATAGGGCTTCAGCATATTAATATGGTAAATGCTGGATTTCTGTCTAGGCCCGGGAGTTTGCACTCGATAATTCGTCTCGGATATGCGAGCTTCAATTTTCGCTGGGCCTATCCACTTCGGCGCCATTTTGCTAGGTCGAGATAAAGAGAAAATCAGAACTAAATCTCCAACCTCGAAATGCCTTTTAACTGCGCTCTTATCATACGCTTCCTTACGCTTAGATTGTTCTTCACCCATTTTCTGAGCAGCTAATTCTCGCGCTCTTTTTAATCTATTCACTAGGGTAAGGACGTGCTCTGTCACGGGTCTCTCTTCCTCACAACCTCCCATCCAACCTTCGTACAATAAAACTTCGGGTGTTCGTAGGTTTTTTCCATACAACAGTTCGGCCGGTGAGAATCCCGTACTATTATGCGTTATAGTCCGAATCGCGAGGAGCGAGGCTGGTAAATGACGTTCCCAACTCTCCCCGTTTTCCAAACACAGGACCTTTAACAGTCTCTTAAGTGTTCGGTGGAATCTCTCTACAGGGTTGCTTTGTGGATGCCCCACTGAACTATGCGTCACTTTGATGCCGAATTTCTCAAAAAATTCGCACGTTAACTCGCTCGTAAACGACGTGCCATTGTCGCATTGCACCTCTTTCGGGAACCCGGTTCTACTGAATACCTGCAACAAAGCATCCGTGACAGATAATGACCTTAGGTTTTTCACGGGAATTGCTTCCGGGAACTTTGAAGCTAAACATATAGCGGTGATTAGGTACTTATTTCCATTCTCAGATTCGGGCAGAGGTCCGCAAGCGTCGATGTTTATTTTGACAAATGGCTCGCTAATTATAGGCGTTAATCGCATGGGGAATCTCTTAGTATCTTGAGCATTTCCTATGCGCTGACATGCGTCGCACGACCTCACGTATTCCTCCATTTCTTGGTAACATCGGGGCCAAAAAAACGATTTGGCTAGCCTCTGTTTCGATTTCGTCGCACCTAAATGAGCGTTTGTCGACTCATGGCATACTGCCAACAGTTTTTCCCTGAATACCTGTGGGACAACTAAAAGACTTCGTGTATCCCCAAAGTGGTCCCTCTGTTGTTTACACAATAACCCGTTTATCACTACATAACCCTTCTCGCCGGTTTGACTTGGACTTTCGACTTTTTTTAACAATGCGGCCAATTCTACACATTCCCGCTGTGCGTCTGCGAATTTCTCTGGGGAAACATTTAATAGACTCAACGCTGGGTCTTCGCGGTCGAGGGGGGGTAAAACTAACAATTTCGCCTGTTCCTCCCTTTCCAGTTGTGTCAAAACGATTGACTCCCCATCTGAGGGACTATTGTCCGAACGCTCTCGAAGAGAATCGTTTGACTGAAGTGTCTGTGTACAGCTCTCTTGACATTTGGAACGCGAGCGCGTTATTGCATTGATTTGCATGCTCTTAGAGTTTTGTTGACCCTGTCTTAGAAGAGCTGCCGTTTGATTTCCCAGTATGTATCTTTGTTGATTTGACCTGTCGCTAATGACACAGGCCTTTGTTGTTATATTTCCATACTGGGAGTTCAGAATTACGCGCGCTAGGGGCACGTTAATGGCACGAGTGTCTAACGGCTGAGTGAGCCAGACTGTTTCGCCGAGGTAGTCGTCGGGCGAAATAAATCTTTTACAAACCAGATCAATCGTACTACCCGTATCTCTAAGTATCTCACATACCTGGCCGTTCACAGTCCCTATACTCACATATGGTTTTAAGGGATCTGTGATTTCCAAATCGGCACCTATGGAGTTAACCTCTTCTTTTTTTGTTAATAACGGACACTGGGGCCTAACATGCCCGACCTCGTGGCAAAAATAGCACTTAATGTCTGTCACACGCCTTTTGTCGAACTCTTTATGGTTCCATTCTTTACGGCGGTTTTCTTTTGGGCGAGGGGAGCTCACCTTATCTAAATTTCGTTCGGGTTCGTGTTGTTCGGGGGATTTTTCAACTTTCTCTCCCGTTTTTACAGCCCCAAACATTTTACGTTGGTCGGGCGCGCGTCCCTCGAATTTCTTCGGCTGGTTGGGGGGCTTACCTGTTTTTCTGATAAGCTCAAACTGATCCGCGTCTTTGACCAAGGTTTCAGGGGACGTGTAATTCTCCCAATCCCTTATATTTTGCTCCCGGATTTCACTTCCCATTTTCCGTTTCAATTGGTCGACCAGAAAGAGATCTTTTAACGACTCAAAAGTTGTAACACCGAGACCCTCTAACCAACCTTCGAAATACGTCTTTATTTCGAAAAGATAATCTTTCCATAGGGTTCCTGGCTTACGCTGGTGTCTAACAAACTTCTGACGAAAAGCTTCAGGACTGAGCCTAAATCGCTCGAGAAGCACGCTCTTAACATGGGAATATTTTTGTGTGTCCTCGACTTTTTCCCGTAACACAATGGCCGCTACTGATAATGGTAACAGGCTAATTAAACTGCCTGACCATTCAGCTTCCGGTATTTTTAAATGCTGTGCCTGCCGTTCAAAAAGGCAAAGGTACAGGCTTATATCAGTTTCTTCCGGGTCGAATTTTTGCATTATGTGCCTTAATGAGTGTCCCGCAGGTCTCGGAGGACTAACAGACGGGCTTTCTTGGGGGGCTTCCCTACTCAGTCTTAATTTGGCTAGCTCAAACTCTCGCTCTTGTTGAGCTAACCTATCCTCCCGTTCTTGTTGAGCTAATTCATCTTCCCGTTTTTTCCGGGCTCGTTGCTCGTTTTCTATACGGGTCTCCATAATTTCAGCTAACAACCCTTCAGCCAATTTTACATTGTAATCTGCTGAACTTTCAATTTTTTTGATTATCTCAAGCTTCAGCATTCCCAAATCTACCTCACAACTCATTTCTATAGCGAGGTTAACTAAGTCCTCTTTCTTTGCACGAACAAGAGAACCCATGTTTGACAGAATACAAAGCTATTACAATACTACACAGAATAATACACACTATTATAAACCCTGAGGTAGTAATTACTTTAAAACCTGAACACAAAATGCAACTACACAACACAATCAATTAACGTACACATGCAATGTATTAACAAATATGAACTAAATTACTTTTAACATTCCGCTTGCGATGTTACTATTTTAAGGTTCATAAAAGATAAATCACTTTGCTTTTAACATATCACAACAATACACAATGCAAAATAGTTAAACACAATGTAGTTACACTATTTCTTTTTGAGCACAGTTACATTCCTTAATTTCTGAGAACTAATTTAACACACTACTATTTCAATAACAATTCTACTTTACACAATAACACTAGTTCTTATTTTACCTCAAATTAAAAAAAATTTTAACACCTTTTAAGTTCAGATCAAGCTATTAATTACGGTTATTAAATTCAACCATTTAATTCTCCTACTTCTGAGAAAACAACCAAAATTATTTACTAAACTACTGTTGGATACCAGCACAAAAGAGAAACAGAATGGTACTCACAATTTGATGTGAAGACTGGCATCTAGTTGGCACTGCAGCAAGTTTATCAGATGGCACAAGAACGTCAAACGTTCTATTCTAATTCACAGGATACACACACCCGCGATAGCACTTTCACACAGTCTCAGTTCTGAAACACGCGCGAATGTCACTAAGGAAATTAACACTGCAGCAGTTTAGCAGATTTCACAAGAACGTCAGCCGCTCTACACTACTTCACAGGATACACACCAGCAATAGCACTTTCGCACAGTCACAGTTCTGAACACACGCGACTGTCACTATAAAAAACAAAATGTTCTTACTGTCGCTTTTTTTTTCGTCGAAACGCTGCCACCAAAATTATGAATGAATATATACCTTCTGTAGCGAACTGAGGTTCGTAGTGTCAACCAGAAAATGATTTAAACACACCAGGTATACATCACTCATTACATAAACAAAACAAAAGCAATTTATTAATAAAGTTGATGATGATGAGATATGTACACTGCACAGATGTAAGATGAACTTCGTAACATAAGTGATCACACTCGATTTAATCGGCGTGGGGCGGAGTAAGAACACAGAAGTCCGCTAGGCTAGCAGAACTGGCTCTGCTTCAATGATGAAGAAACGGCACTTCTCCTGACGGGAAAGGGCTCCCCAATAATATCAACGGCGGTGATCACTGCACGCACCCGGTAGCGATGAAATTATTAAATTAAGGAGAAAGGACTCCTCACTGGAAAATAAGGTAGCAAAGGCTCCTTCCACGAAGACTGGTCTCCGACAAATTAGTGGAGTATGTTTACTCCTGCAGGAACTAGATCGTCGCTGCAAAACAGTCACAAGGGACGCTGAACCGATAAGGGCGGCAAACCCGGCTGCTCTTAGAACTGGATCCGCTACGTGTCAGGAACTAAAAAGACGCAAGCCTCGACTGAGGGGTCCATTCTCTTTTTATAGAAGACCTCCACCGGATATTGCATCACTCTCCAGAAAGTCGAACGATCTAGAACAAGTGAGCAACGGAAATGGGTTTCCTGGGGCGATAATGAAATATTTTCCCCGGGTCTAAAGCGGCCGCCTTTTTAGTTTGTCCTCCAAGCCACTTCAAAGAGTCTCAAAAGGGCCGCTTCGGTAAAATGCGAAAGGCACGAGTCCTTTTGTTTAGGCACGCGACGCCTCCAGGATGCTGCTTAACAATTGATAGTTCATGAATGAAAGCACCTGGGGGGTCTCCTGTCATTTATAATAAATACCAGCGGCGTCGCCCGGTGGCGATGACTAAATCAAGAAAAATGACCACGTCCCCTGAGGTCCTGTGGAACAAGTCTATCGGATGAACAAAAGGAAAATTGCTGTCAGCATATTGCCACCCAAGCCGTCGGAAATCTTTTGAAGTGTCTCAGGCCGAGATAGAAGAATTTCTTTTGTTAACGGAGAGGTTGAAATGCAATACTCTACAGTATATTCAGACATTATAAAATACAATGAATTCGTGAATGAAATATTATCACTATTTAAAAACAAATTAGACCTTTCGCAATTTGATGCTACGGAAATTACTGCTTTCACAGGTTCTCCTCGTAACGATCCTCAATTCCTTACGCTGCTCTTCAAGGTACGCCTTCGCGTGTGCTCGTAATCACTCGACTGGGAGCAGCCGAACTTTAATAAACTCCTTGCACACACACATATCCAATCCACTTCCACACTACGCGAGCGCTCCGACGCGCGCATCGCAGCACTCGAGCGCACACGTGGCGCGGCGGGCAGTGAACCCCCACGACCGGATCTAAGCCCACCACAGATAACGGTGCACACACACAACACGAATCTGCAGCAAGGGGAAAGAAAGAACTAAACAAAAGAAAACAGTCGATGCGTCATCGCGTTCAAAGGCACGGCGGAGAAAGGATGTAAACACGGGATTGTTCCAAGGTTCAGGACAGCCAGACTTCTCTCGCCTTTGAACACCACCCCCATGTTTCCGCATTCATTTGCGAGGATAACGCATATTGCGCAATTTTCTTGGGAAGTCAAATCGAAGCGTTGCGACTCTTAACGTTGCTGGTGGGTTCACACTGCGGTCGGCCGAATCCCACATCAAACACAGATCGTCAGACGAAAGCAACATTCAAATGCATGCAAAACTTTAAATAATAATTATTATTTAAAAAAAGAAACACGATGACATTAGTTTTACGTATGCATCAATAGGAGGCGACCGGTTCATAATACAGGAATTGTTATACAGTCCACAAAACTTTGTTACGATCTCCAGATAGACTAAGTTAGTAGCATGACAGAGGCTAGACTTTTGTAAAAGGGATTTCGGTTTCAGTCACGAAAACCTGTCAAGCACCCTATACATACAACCAGTAGCGCACCCGAGATTTAATCTTGGGGGGGGGGGGGGGGGGCAGCGAGTTGAATGGATAAAAATATTCATAATGCAAATTCAATATTCATAATGCATTTTCTATTTCTTTGGGGTGATGGAACAGAAGGGGGGTCGAGGTAGGGTAAATCTTAAATACATAAATAAATAAATAATAATAATAAAAATAACGACAATATGAAATACAGTTGTTGAGTTTCATTAGCCCTTATTTCCGCACACTGTCCTTCAAACTCATTCTAATGGCGTTGTTATAATTCTGATTAAATGCTACATACATGAAACATGTCTAATAAGCGTAGCAGTAGCCCACACCTTCCTAAAATCCACAATAAAACAATTGTGAATAGCCCAAAAAGACAATTAGACAGAAAGACTGCACTAATCACTTATAGTTAACAGGGTGCCATTCCTATTTTTTATTAAGGATTTTGGGAAGCAGTGTTTTCCCGACCTGCTTTATGTTTCTGACACGTGACTTCAAATCAGAGAATCACACTATCATCTTATTATTGTTTGCTAAAGGAATATCGCAAATAAACGTCCTCATCCACTTTTATAAGATTCTAACAACGGTAAGTGATATTTGAAAATTTAAATAAAATGCACGGTAAAAATTTCAGTAATATTGTCATGAACTTTTTTTGCATAGCTCTGCACAAACGTTTTTGAAAATGAGTTGACTTACCCCCGATGGTTTCTCCTACTCTTGTTATTTAATGGAATATAATAGATTTAGCACCAATACTATAATTTGTGCACCTTAACCCTCGTGTCTAACGAAGTCTTGACAAGTGTCTCGCCAGTCTGCGCTCGTATGAGTGGAAACAACACTACACATGAAAACCTCGATAACAGCCTTTTTGGATAACAAAAGATATAAAAAACAACACTATACATGAAAACCTCGATAACAGCATTTTTGGGGGAGGTCGATTAAATGGCATACATGCATACCAGCATCACACTTTTTCTAATATATGCATCAGCTAATGTGTGAGGCAAACAATGCTGGTAGCTCAGTTATGAGCACTTTTATATATTATAAAAAAAAAAAGTAAGCACCGCACATTTTTTTTCTGCCAGTCAATTTCGAGTATAAACATACGAATTTTCTATTTTGTCCGTAAAGGAGTCGTGGAACTTGCCCTTTCATGGGGCTCACTGTGAAAGGAAGTTGCTAATGATTAAATTTGAAAAAAAAAACAAAAAAAAAAAACACCTAGAACTAAAGAGTTAGAAGAGAGAAAGAACTAACTGCACTTGATGCGAAGATGTGCTAAAAATAAAATAAAATTTTACTTCAATGGAAACCATGTACGTGCAGGTGTAGCACTTATTCATCGTTGTATTCACAAGCAGATATATTAAAAAAAAAAATTGTGTCAACTGGCACAGAGAGAGAGTGTGAACAGTTGATGTGAAGAAATATATTAAAATAAAAACTGCATTTAGTGCCACAGAGAAGGCGAAGGTGTGTGATGATGTACTTAAGGAATAAAAAATGTTTCACTTGGCACAGTGAGGGTGAAGGAAATTTGCTCTCTCTCTGATATAAAAAGATATATCAAAAATAAAAACTGATTCAGCTGGCCCAGGAGTAAATGTTGTTAGTTTACTTTGATGTACAGAAATTTAATAAAAATCAATAAAAAACTGTTTCAACAGACACAGCGACAAGAAAAGAGGTTGGTTCTTTTTTGACGCAAGGCTTTATTAAAATATAAATTGCTATTATTGGTACCGAGACAGTGAAAAAGGGTATTATTTCTCATGTAGTGAGGAATAAAAAAAAAAATAAAATAAAACATGCATCAGTTGACAAAACAAAAGATATAAAGATTATGCAGGATTATAGAGTTTTTTGACTCAATAATGCATTAAAAATTTATTAAATGAAATTAAGGCTGCTGTACACAAACCCTGTTGGATTCGCTCACCTCAATGTTTACGTATGGAGAAATTTTATCCAAGAATTGCCGACTTGGATTTAAAGATTTTATTATTATTAAAATGTACTCCGTAATAGAGAAGAAATTTTACACGTTGGGGCACTTTTTCGTTTAAAAAAAAGCAAATAGTATTTTAAAATTTAAATTATTCGAGGAAAAAATCCAGTATAGTGTGTTTTAAACAGGTCATAAATTAGTTTGGTGGACGAAATTTATAAAATGAATCCCGTTGAAAGGTGCAGAAAAGTTCAGGTTATTTGAAAATACCATTTTTATTTCATTATCAGCATTTATGTAGCTGTAAATAACAGGCACATTTTCTCCATAGGTTAACATTGAGGGGAGAGAATCCAATAAGGTTAGTACACCGCAGCCTTAAGAGAAAAAAAAAATTACAATTTCTTCAGCTCATGAAAGGAATGGGGGTTGTTGCATTTCAAAAACTACACGTTACGAAAGAAAAATTGTTTAAATTACAGTGAAAAAAGTAACCGAAGTTAAAACGCTGATAACGAAAACTACTATCAAAAACCAGTTTCGTCCACCCTGCTGTCAGGAGCATATACACCAGTAGAAATAATTAGTAAATAAACTACATGACTGATATCGCGTTTGTAAACAATAGTAGAGTTGCCAGACACGCTACACGATAATAAAGTTGCCAGACAAGAAACATTCACTTTTGATAAGACTTGGGATTAAATTATTCAAATACGGTCAATTAATATTTACATACTTAATTGTGTAGTTGAAACGGGGAAAATTATTAACGTATAAGAGACCGAAAGACAATCATTGCGTCTGCCTCTGAATTCATCAACGCGCGAATTAAAAGCACACAAACGTGACGTATATAAATGAGCGAAGCGTAAAGCAGACGTGATCCATCACTTCTAAATACTCCGATACTGGACAAACTGACGCCACGGAAAGAAACGGAACGTGGCCTCAAAATTCGGAACGCAGAATTTCATTGGGATCATGCCTTATAGGTCAATTTACACATTACGAGGTGTTCCTTCCAAAGTTCCCGAGAGAGAGGTCACGCGAAGGTAAATCTCAAATAAACAAAAACGTAAACAACGGCATATAAATCAGGAAGGAGTCGTCTATTGGCGAATAAAGGCTCCGTGCAGCTGGCGACGTCTGCAGGGGTCATCTGCAAAGGAAGATCCGAGACAGACGCAGGTCAAATATTTGAGCATTGAAAACAAGGCATCTTAGATAAAACGTAAATTCTTTGGGAAAACACTCCTCTACTAGGGGAATATATAATTTTTTTTTAAAGGTGATAGGGTAAATGACCAGTTATGGACACCCTTAAGGTGACATTTTTTTTGGTCAGCACCTCATAAGTTAGTAATTATTTTTGAAATGATGTGATGGTATATTTTTGTTATACCTAGTTTACAGAATTATAAAATACCTATTGTTATACCTAGTTTACAGAATTATAAAATACCTATCTCCAGCCACAAAGTAAATGTTTTTTATCTTTTAGATATTTTTTAATTTATGGCTTTCAGCTTGATGAGTTATGGACGCCTCTACTAGTTAAGCAAAGAAGGGGGAGAAAGGGGTGGGGTTGGGGCAACAATAGGAAACAACAATAAACAAAAATCCTCTGTTTCAAGTTTACTTGGTTCTTATTGTTGACAGTATATAGATAAGGGTGCTTATAACTGGTGGGGTGTCCATAACTAGTCATTTACCCTATATCAGTTGACGGTGCAGGTTTCAATACCCATGAAGAACCTTTCACTCGGTATTTCTCTAATTCTAAAGCACAAATATAAATATATTTTTTCATTTCAATTTTGTATTTTGATATAAAAGTAGACATTTAAATAGAGAAAATGTTGTTTACTTTATTTATATATTTATTTTTTTTGGCAGTTTTACGATTTGAAAAATGACATTAAATCAATGATGTCTACCTTTTTTAAAAAATCGTCGGCCGGGATACGTAGTAGTTTCGCCAGCGGGAGTTCTCTACCAGGCTGGAGGTTAGGGAGTAAATTGGTTCACCTATAAGGAACTCCCATAATAAAGATACTAACATATTCGCGTTGTGGATGAGCAAATGTCGTAATAAACCAAGTGCCTGCCGTATTAGAAACAACAAGAAGGTTTTATAAAACAAGCGTTGGACTGAATTAAAAGGTATACTATCAATTGCAGAAAAGGATTCAAAAATATGTATTTGCTAATAATCTCAGATTAGAAAAAAAGAGAGAGGAAGATTTTCCAGAGTTCAGTACGGGGTTTTAACGTACCGATGTCGCGAGAAACGGCATTGAAATAAATTTGACCGACATTAACGATTTTAACACAAGTACTATAAAAAATAAAACTATAACTTAGCACAAAGATATTTAAGACCGAAATGTGTACAAATAACAATAAACTTTAACTTTGAAATTTTGTCGCTATATGCTGAGTCTAACTAACAATTGGAGTTGACTACGCCTTTTGATTGAATGTTTGATGAAGATTAAAGCGCTAGTCACTTTTCAAAGACTCGGGAAAGTCCAAAACATTAAATTTCTGAATTTATGATCACTTTTTAACGGCACAGTGTAAGTTAATTATCTCGCCATAACACTGATAAAATTCATCACTATTAATACCACAGTAAGCCTCCAAAAATACACTGCATACGAAAGAGAAAACGACACAAGCACATGAGTTATAGATATTACCGTCCCAGCTTCGTTCACATAGCAAGGAATTTTTCCGCAGCTAAAGACACCACCACGCGTAAGTCGGTAAGTCGGCCTAAAAGTATGCAAACGAAAACATTTGAATACGCGGAATTAAGGCAAGCTGAAGGTGTATTTTTGGAACACTCTGTGGGAGTAGGATTTCATATTCGCTGGGGATTTAATTCAGATATAAGAACACCATACGGGGGAAGAGGACTGGCTACGTAATTCTCGCAGCCTCTAAAGACACCTACGGGTGAGACTCGTATTCCCGACCCCAGCCACGCATGCGCACGAAAGAAGCAAATTTTCAAACTCGAAAATTTCCGGTTCGTGTAAGAGAATAAGATCTAAAAACACGGTTTGCATTAGGGCTCCGTTGTAGTCTCCAAGCCCTGATTTTCCATTAGGCCCGGACCTAGGCCCCCCCTAAAATTTGTATTTTAAAAGAAAAAATTCCCAATTTAATTTTTTTTTAATTTTACCTTTTTTAATAGCAATTTTTTTATATATATCCTTTCAAATTTGATTGATTGGTTCATCATATGTATAGTTATATGTATAGTTCATCTTATGTATGTTATAGTGTATATAAGCAATTAATAAGTTTTTCTGGTTGCATTGTAATGGTGTTTTAATGATGAAGTTAATATGTTGTATTGCTTTTTGTTATTTGATAATGTTCTAGGCTTCTATACTTCAAATAGCCAATTCTTGGTAAAATGGTACTTTCACAGTGATTCTTTTTTTTTTTTTTTTTTGTGTGTGTGTGTGTGTGTCAATTTTGGAAATTTTACGCCCACATCAGTGTTAGGGGGCCCCCACCCCGAGTTGTGCCTATAGTCAAGAATTTTCTAAATCAGGCCCTGGATAGCTCAAACTTTCCTAGTATCTGTTCCGTTCTGGTTTTCCTGCATGCAACTTTTGAGTGTCTCAAACCTCTGATGTCCAAATTGGATTAATTCGGACGATGTCAAGAATACTTTGCAGAACTGTTGTCTTCTTCATTTAATAACACATGTTGTATTCCTCAAACAGGCACGTGATAATTGGTTAATTTTTTATTTATTATTGACTACTTATATGATCCTGAATGTTCTTAAATAAATGTCTCCCCTATTTTTTTTTTAAAATATTTTAAATCCAACTTTGGCTTCTACGGTAGATTCTTTATATGTTAGACGCGTTGCTGACGTTTGACTGTTATGTTATTAAAAAAAAAAAAAAAAAAAAAAAAAAAATGTTTCCTGCAGAATAAAAAGGGGGGAATTTAAATACAATGAGAATACCATATTTCTCGGACCCTAATATGTAAAAAGGTGCTTTTTACATACATACAACATACATCCATACATCATAAATAAAAAACTTAAAATTGGGGTACGTCTTATGGTCCGAAGGTAACATTAAAATAAAATTAATATTTTATTATACATATTATATATAATATTTGTTGTATATATTTTTTATTACACATTTTTTTAATCTTTATTAAGTAAGAAATTGAAAATATCTTTATACACCTAACATAATACAAAATATTCTTTTCTAAAAATCCTCCGATAAATTTGATGTGCGTCTTATGGTAAGAAAAATACGGTAGTTTTTCAAATTTTTAATTTTTTCTTTTAGGACATTAAATTATAGCATTTATTTCTACAACATTAAACCTGTTATTGAAAAATAATGAAACAAAAATAATTTGAAAAACACACGTTTTGCATTCAAAGATCTATTTTCAAATGCAGAAAACAGAATCCAAAAATATGAATTTCATAATCTATTAACAAAAAAACATTGAGATACAGTATTCATCAGCTAAACATTGGGATGAATCAATTGAGGCGGTGAAAGGCAAAGTGGTGTAAGTCAGTAAGGCAAGTGGTGGAAGTCAAAAGAGTTTTATATCAAAAACTACAAAAAATTGCACCAAAAATTGAACAAATTATAATTCATAACAATTATTATAATATTGCAAAAAATAACTATTTACAATTCCACTCTAAAATTGACCATGGAGATTACAGTTTTGCCCTCAAATGAAAAAAATTTGAAAATGTGACTTAAACCTCTTTGCCTTTCACCGCCTCAATTGATGCCCTGGCTACCTTAAAGAAAGAAAAGAAAGGGACGGGGGGGGGGGGGGGGAAGGCTTATACGACTACCCTGAACTGAAAAGTTGGCTTAACACTCCGCGATGCTCTTTATGCACGTGTGTGGTTAGTGCGTGTGAAAGAGTAATAAACATAATGCTAATAATCCCAAAAGATAATTACACCATCAAGTGGAAGGGGCGGAAACAATTCAGTGGGTGCGGATGCGTCTCAGTCACTGAGGTGGTCGTGCATAATTAGAAAGTTCATAGGGAACAAAAACTTGGGGATATATTTTATGAATAACCTTCCCTGCTGACGTCCTAAGAGCTTAAATGTGTGTACATTAATGCACGTCTCAATTAATAGGTGTGATTTTTTTTTCAGCACCAATTTTGGGTTTAAGAAACTGTTACTCATACACCACTATACAAAATTAACAAAATTAAATAATCATTAACACACACACACCAAAAAAAAAATTAAAAAAAATACACAAAGTAACCACTGGACGTTACTTTTAAATATTGATAACATAAACGAGTTGTGGTGGAGACAATTTTCAAAGTTTTTCGCCGAATGATATTATTTCACAAAGCGAGACAAGATTCAAAGCTGTTAAGGCTGCTGTGTACTAACCCTATTGGATTCGCTCACCTCAATGTTAACCTATTGGAGAAAATCTCTCTACTATTTACAGTTACATAAATGCTGATAATCAAATAAAAATGCTATTGTCAGATAGCCTGAACTTTTCTGAACCTTGCAACGGGATTGATTTTACAAATTTCGTCCACCAAAGTAATTTATGCGCGTTTAAAATACATTATACCAAATTGCCCCCCCCCCCAATAATAAAAAAAAAATCTAAATTTTAAAATTATATTTGCATTAAAAGAATCCAAAAAATGCCCAGAGGTATAAAATTTCTTTCTGTATTACGGAGTGCAACTTAATTTATATATATATATATATATATATATATATATATATATATATATATATATATATATATATATACATATATATATATATATATATATATATATATATATATATATATATATATATATATATATATATCTTTAAATCCAAGTCGGCAACCTTGGACACATTTTCTCCGTAGGGTAACATTGAGGTAAGCAAATCCAATAGGGTTAGTACACGGCCTCCTTAAGTGCCTCCATAATCGGAATGTTTCGGCTAAATTTTAACAATCGATCTGAAATTGTTCATGTCCTTTCTTTTTACAAATTTTTGTATTCTTATAGCGTTAAAATAAATGGAACGCGCAAGTTACGAAAACTTCCGTCAATTAACCAAAGGTCGATTTTCCACTGACTACTTCAGACTACACAACTTTTAACTATTACGAATCGTCGCTTTAATTATTCAGTAACATAAGACAGGTGTTCAAACCACCGTTTACAGAGCTGTATTTAAGTTCATCAAGACATCCCATTCTTGATGGATGACTGATATTTTTCATTCTGACAGAAAATTATAGAAAACTAATATTTAGCGCTCTCAGACTCAACGCAAATGTATAGGTTTTGGCTCTCAAGCAGAATTTGAACGGTACAGAAAGTTACATCACCTCATTTTATGTTAAAGAATTTATTGACTATTTTTCGACATTTACTCCATTCATTAAATTAACCGATATAGAGAAACATATTTATTTGAAAAATGTTTCCACTCTTTTACCACGATGACTTGTTAAAAATACGAAGGAGCGGTAAAAGTAAAGGTTTCAAGACCGAAATAAAAAATTATAATAACTAACATTTTTTTTTAAAAATTTATTTTTAAGATAGACACTTCATTGATGAAAAACCAAAGAGACAAAGCATTTCTAGAAGTTAAAGCATGTTTTACACTATTACTTCTACATCTGAACTTTTTCACAATTGTTTTTATGGCTCTTAAAATTCCAATAGAATGATTTAGCATAAAGAGAGAATTCCTCCTTCGGACGATTTCTCAAGCAATTTTTACATAATAAGATTGGTGTGTTCATGTGTGTATATAAATAATCCTTTATTCCTGTGCCCTGGGCAAGGATTTGCATTTGAGCCCCTTAATTAATTAGGTTTTGGAAAATAATAAAACAAATACAGCATTTTGGGCCCAACTTCCAAGTGGGCCGTGAGCGGGTATCCCTGTTGCACCTGCCTAATTACGGCACTGTATATATATATATATATATATATATATATATATATATATATATATATATATATATATATATATATATACACACACACACATACATAATCCTTTTAAACCGCAATAAATGAAAATTTGAGGGTACTATAAAGGAATAAATATTGCTAATAGGAAGTAATGAAGTCCATATAAAATCCAGGTTATATTTTACTGCGATACACAAATCACTGAATTTCATTTCATCTGTAATTCTTTTTATTTTTTCCAAAAGATGGCACAAACTCTGTATCTATGATTGATTTAACTGTCTTTTCAACACACAAAAAAATTCATTCATCTTTTCATCTAATCTTTGATTGACTTAAAAAATATATATAAAAATTATAAAAAAAAATAATAATAACTTCCTTTACAGCTGATAGTTACTTCTTGGGAACGTTGGTAGCATATCATCTCACGCGACACCGCAAATTCGAACCTTTCCACGTTGAGAAGTAACGTGTGGAAGTTCACTTCCATCCTCGGCCCCTCAGAAAGGGACGCATCCAGAGACCTGCAATTTGTCAACAAGACAGACGATTTGCGTTCCATCTCTCCTGCTGAAATATAGCGTAGTACACACACGGCTTTGCGGGAGTTTTCTAGGAAAATCTCCGCGTCTCGAGCGAAAACCACTAGGCAGAGAGCCAAGATCGATTGCAGGGCAAATCGGACATCGTATTTAACGAAAAAGTTAGGTTAGGATTCTTTCCTCTCTCTCAATTGAAAAATGAAGTATTATTACAGGGTGTCTGCGAAAATTCAGGGCGCATAGTTTCTTCCTTGGTTTCTTCTGTATGGTGGGACACCTGGTTCACAATTAGGAGGTCACATCTCAAATTTACGGCTTTCAAATGATTGCTACAATTATTCACGGCAATCCTGTTATTTTTACGCGCTAATTTTCAGCTTTCAACATTAGAGCAGACTAGATTTCAATAATAAAAATTTCAGATGAAATATTTTTTTCCCCCTTGGGAAGGGTGACGAGGTAATTCGAGTATGTACTGAGTTTATTTCCAAGTAATATAATTAACTAAATGTAATTACAGTATATATTGTTTGATTACGCACAAGAAAAGGGCGATTGATACAGTCGAACCTCGATATATCGAACCTCAAGGGGAACGAGAAAACTTCGAATTATCGAGGATTTTGATATACCGAGGTTCAATATATAGTGTTAGGCAGGTTCAAGGGGAATGGAAAAACTTCGATTTATCGATGAAATTCGTTTATATCGAGGTATTTATCAAGGAATTCGATTATATCAAGGTTCTAATGTATAATAATAATACAATGAAATTTTTTTTTCAACTTTGAATACGCGAATTACATTTTTAAGGGGACACGTACCTTTTAAAGACCAAGAGACTCGACAAACGTATGCCTATTTTCAATCATCAGTAGTTACTAAAATTAATTTATTCAGAAATATGAAAATTTTACTGTGAGTTAAATACTTTTTCTTCTTTATAAATATGGCTCTCAATTTCTTTCTACGTTGAAGATAAATATTTTAATTTTTTTAATTTCAACCATTTTTTTTTCATTGTTATGGCAATGAGCACAGACTTGCGTCCGTATATTAATGAATATACATATTTTTTTCATTTTTAAAATTATGTTGTGTAATATATCTTTAAAATGAACTACTTTGAAATCAAAATTCTTAGTTCTTCATAGAAAAAAAAAAAAAATTTTTTTTTTTAAAAATTTTAATTTCGAGAAAAAAAAAGATGAATTTTACTTAATTTAAATTTTTTATGGCAGGAATGAAATAATAGTAGTTCATTTTAATGATACTTATCTATACTGCCCGTGTATAAAATTTCATGGTATTCTAACCAACTGTTTTGGTGATATCATATGCGAAATGACATAACAATGAAAAAACAATGGTTAAAATTTTAAAAAATTTTAAAAATTCTCTTCAAGCTAGATAAAACTGAGAGCCATATTTATAAAGAAAAAAGAGTGATTAACTCTCCTTAAAATTTTCATATTTATGAATAAATTATTTTAGTAACTACTGATGATTGAAAATTGGAATACGTTTGTCGTGTCTCTTGGCCTTTAAAAGGTATGAGCGCCCTGTTATTCACAATATTTATCTTAAGAAATAATCTTAAGTGTGATAAGGATTCAAAGCGAACTATTACTTTATAATGTATCATAAAGAAATCATTATTCAAACTGATATTATAATGCAGTTAACACTCATACACTGGGCATATAGTATTTAAAAGTGTAAATAATTCTTTTCTCTACGGACTGCATAACCCATTAGGAAACCTACTTACAAAATATTTGTATTAATAAGTTTAAATTAGTATTCTGTCATCGTACGAGTTAAAAGCGCAAAACTAAAAATACTATTTATTTATTTATTTATTTATTTATAAAGTCTTAAAGTGCCCTAAATGGGGTGTTAAATCTTTAAGCGATGCATAGGGAAAATGGCATCTAAAGAACATCACTTCGATTGAGTTTCAAAGAATGCCTTAATTTTCATTGACTAATATTTTTTATTATTTATATTTTAAAAGAAAGCATGGAAAAAAGAAATTGAGTACCTGGCAAATGACTCACAAGTTGAGCTTTATAAACACATAAAGCGGAAAGATTCTTCACACCATAATCCAGACAAAATATACAGTCTCCAACATTTACTACTGATTTCAAAAATTTCAGAAGATTATCTTACCTGTAAAAGAAATGGGAAGAATAAGTTTACATATTAAAAATTAACAACTGTCACATATTAAAACACTTAAACGGTGAAAAGAACTTGTATTCTATTTTCACAGTTACTACCAAAGATGTTTACAAAATAAAGCAGAGCCCTTGGCCTATTTGTCCGGTTGGGAGTGGTGCCAAATATGAAGACAAAGTCACAGCATTATGGCATTCAGTAATTCGAAACTTATCAAATCTACAAATAACATTTTCGTAGAAATTTTCAAATAATGTCCCCATTTTTACTAATATAATTTATCCAAAAATGCATTAGTTATTTTTTACACATTTTTTTAAACTTAGCAAAGGGCAAAGAGCGAGTCTTTTTCCCCCCTTGTTAAAGCTTCTTAACAATTATGCAAAAGTTTTCTGAAAATCCAGTTGACAACTAAGTTGAGAGCCCTAGTTTCTTTTAATATTTAATATACTAATAAGTAACAAATAACACCAGATTACTTGGTACAGAACTATTCAGCAGCAATTCTTTGCTCTAAAAAATGATGCCGTACACTCCATATAAAATGAACCTCCATTTTTAGTTTTTCAAAATAGCATCGCTAATCCAATGTCAGTTCCTATACAGATTTAAAATGATCATTCGAACGGCCTTAATCCCCCCACCCTCCCTTAAGTTATATTATTCTTAAGCTAGATAACTAATGAACAAGAGACAACCGAGGAAGTTTAAAATATTGTTTTAAGTACTTACTCCCTTCCATTCACGAGAAACATCATAGTTCGACAAATACAGTCGAACCCGGTATATAACGAACTGACGGATATAACGAATGAAAATTTTGGTCCCGTCGTTTTCCTATTGTACGTAATTTAATTTGTATTGGGTCAGTTTTATGTAATCGATTTTAGTCAATTTAATCAATTATCATTTTTAATAGATTTTATCATTTTCTAAATACATTATTATTGAATACACATTGCAACTAATGAGTTATGCATTTTGTTAAGGCTAGCATTTTTCTTAACGGTTCGGATATAGCGAACCACCGGATAAAGCGAACAAAACCTTTGGTCCTTTGAAGTTCGTTATAACGGGGTTCGACTGAATAAATGAACCTTTCACGTTGCTATCGTCGACTAGTGCTCATTTGAAATTTTACAGTCTTAAAAAGAAAAAAAAGAAAAAAGAAAGAAAAAGAACATGATAGGAAGAAACCCATACAGATTTGAATTATTGTTACTAAATTCGAGGATACCTGTCTCCATGAAAAATGCTGTAGAAGGAAATCATAACGTCCTAAATAAGTGTTGCGATCATTAGAAAATGACATATAAAGAAATTATGTTCAACAGCTCCAAGGGAAATACTTATAATTAGTATCAAGTAAAAGAACAAATTTTTGAGTATACTTCAGTAAACAAGGGATAAAATAATTAAAGTGTTCGCTAAATTAACGAACACGGGATTCCCATGAAATTAAAGCTCTGGTTATTTGTGAAGTAAGGTTTTGAACATTGCTTTTCTTAATTTTACATTCATTTAACTTTGTTTAGACGTTCTGGGTTGTTTTGGCAGGCCTCATAATAACCAAATGAGACTCCGATTTAGCTCCAGCAGATCACAATATCAAATCATGTTTCAGAGAATTAGGAAACTCATAATGACTAGACTCAAGACCAAAGCAAGAATTTTATCAGCATTAGTATTTCTATCGATGGTTACGTATTCTCGAAGTGTTACGCACGTCCGTTAACCTTTGTTTCGAAAAGCTGTATAAAAATTAAGACGCCTGAAGTCCGATGCACATATAGTTAAAAATTTTGAAGGCAATGGAAACTACTCTCATTATTTAACTAAACATGCTTTATGTGGGTTTGCAAATGACTTCTTTTTTCACCAGGAAGAAAGTAGCAATTAAGTAGTAAGTCATTAAAACTAACAATAAGATTGTCCTAACTCTTTAATTTATTTAAATTTTCATACTCAAATGTGACAATAATATACATTAGGTGCCATTTTATGAATTTCCAATCAATTATATACTGCTTCTCATTATTTAACTAAACATGCTTTATGTGGGTTTGCAAATGACTTCTTTTTTCACCAGGAAGAAAGTAACAATTAAGCAGTAAGTCATTAAAACTAACAATAAGATTGGCCTAACTCTTTAATTTATTTAAAATTTCATACTCAAATGTGACAATAATATACGTTAGGTGCCTTTTTATGAATTTCCAATCAATGGAATTATATACTGCTTCTTCAGACGCAATCGTTATAAAAACAAAGAAAATAACAGGGGTATTGAATCACTTGAACTTATCATGCACACAGTCAACTTTCCGCCAGACCTCAACTACTCGGGGGAGGCCTGAATCGGGTGCCGAGCAAACGTTGACACAACACCAAACGATCTCATTTCCAGCAACCTATATATTTTTCTCCCACACCGTCAACCAGCACCCCCGACACATAACCAGGCTATGTCAACAACTCCCAAACACTCGCAGATGATACAAGAAAAACAAAACATGGTAACAGGGAGCGAAGCAAGCAACAGCTCCATTATATTTCTGATTTATGGGAAGGGCAATAAATCTGGGGTGGATGCCGCCCGACTTTTTGTTTTATTTTCCGCGCTCGCACCCTCTCCAAGTCCTTCACCTACTCGGTTCGTTCTAGCCCGTTACGCGAGCGCAAGAACGACTTCGCAAGCGGGACGATGGACAGGAATTCTGTGCCAGAACAGAAAGGGTTAGTTGCATTAGATTTGATATGAAGCGTTCTCATTTACAGCACGAAATATTGTGAACGAGACGGACAGAACTGTGACAGCCATAAGTGACTTCACGAGCAGTCATGCTCATTTCAGGGCAAGCCCTGGGACTCAGTGGCGTAGCGAGAGGGGGGGGGGTCTATCATGCTCCGGGCGCTACTCACAGCGGGGCGCCAAATGGTCCTTTTCACAAATTCTGTATATACTATACTAGCTGAAAACCCGCGCTTCGCTACGGAGTACATTCAAATTAAATACAACGGTCAACGTATGCAATTTATGCCAAAAAATAAATATATATATTTATAATAAATGCGATGATCAATGTATAC
The DNA here is from genome assembly GCA_907164885.2 of Dolomedes plantarius. Classification (NCBI taxonomy): domain Eukaryota; kingdom Metazoa; phylum Arthropoda; class Arachnida; order Araneae; family Dolomedidae; genus Dolomedes; species Dolomedes plantarius. Next base: position 156,891,540 of record OU015495.1, on the reverse strand, counting down.
AATTGATGTAAAATATATATCTATCTATCTATATATATATATATATATATATATATATATATATATATATATATATTTATTTATAAAAAAATCGTAAGGGATATGCATTTTTTTTGGGGATAATATCCAATCGTCTGCTGCATTAGAAAGAGAAAAAAATATTTTTTTTGTCTATTTAGTTGTTACGCCCGTGACGATAAATTTATTGAAAGTACCAGAAAAAGAAATCACGTGATCAGCATTTAATAAATTAAATTCTAAAAATTAATCTTTAAAAATTCACCAAAAATCAGGAAATGGAGGTAAAAATTCGAAAAAAATTTCATTTTGAAGGAATTTTTATGATCTTTCTCGTGATATAAATTTTATAACCCTCAATGTATTATTTTAAATGCAAACGTAAAAAAAAGTTTAAAAAACAGCTTTAAAATTAAATTTAAAAAAATCTAAGAAGAATTTTTGAAAAATCTTTCTTAGTGCACCCCTACACTATTAGAAGAATGGCCATGCAAAATTTCAGCCCTTTAGGTCCAGCGGTTTGGTCTGTGCGTTGTATGTCAGTCAGTCAGTCAGTGAATGAATGAGTCAGTTACGGAACTGTTTTATATATATAGATTACTTTGTTTTTCGGAAGGGGGGGGGGGGCGCCAGTTATGCTCGCTACGTCACTGCCGGGACACCCGAGACACGGTATAAAAAATGAAGTCGTAAAATTTCAGGGGGGCCCAATTTGCGTCCTTGCCCCGGGGCCCCTAAATGCCTAGCTACGCCCCTGCCCGCAGTGGGCTCGGGTTCATATCCCGAATAAAGCTTGGTCGTTGCTGTGTTGTCCCCATATAGGGAGCAATACTCTCACCTAAATGAAGCTCCCGTAATAAAAGTAGCCAGCAAAACATCGAGGTGAATAACAAAAGGCGAATGTCTCATGAGTACCTCCGTATTTAATTTTTTTAAAAAACATAATTACGTTTGATTCCACAAAATGCAGAATATTAAGCTCTCACTGCGAAATAACTGTATACAGGAAGGCTGTTTCTCCTCCGGATAGTTTTTGCTTTCCTGACCTTCGTTATTCTCTGCTTGTCGGTAAATTTCATGACAGTTTTGACACTTTCAGGGACGTATATCAAAGCCAGGCGGGACGACTCTTCAAGTTGCCTGCTGCAACTCCACTACTCTACAGTACTCTTTAAAACTTATAAAACAAATACAAACGTGAGTAAATAATTAACGTTAACACACAACATTCACTGCTCGGTTATTTCTTTATTCAACGCTACTGGCGTTCATTCCAATTTCATTTCTTGCCTAAACTGACCCCAGTATTCTGTTTATTTATTTATTTTAAAAAGAGCATGGTGGTTGCAATTGAAAGCGTCGAGAGTTAGTAAAATTATGATTCTAATGTCTTATCTCTCTAAACATTATTTAACGAACATGCTTAAGGCTGCTGTATACTAACCTTATTGGATTCGCTCACATCAATGTTAACCTATGGAGAAAGTGTGTCCAAGGATTGCCGACTTTGATTGAAAGTTTTTTTTTTTTTTTAATCGCACTCCGTAACAGAGAAATTTTACAGCTTGTGGCATTTTTCTTAAAAATGCAAATAATTTTTCTAAATTTACATTATTCGGGAGAAAATCTGGTGTAGTGTGTTTTAAACGCTCATAAATTCCTTTGGTGGACGCAATTTATAAAATGAATCCTGTTGCAAGGTGCAGAGAAGTTCAGGCTATCCGAAAATACCATTTTTATTGGATTATCAGCATTTCAGCAGTAGTTAATAGTAGACAAATTTTCTCCATAGGTTAACACTGAGGTGAGCGAATTCAATAGGGTTAGTACACAGCAGCCTTAGTCAAATAACATAAGAATTCTAATCAAAATAAAATACACATTTCGCGTGAATGTTCGATTTTCTTTTTACCGTTCCTAAAAAAAAAAAAAAAAAAAAATACAGTCGAACCTCCATATATCGAAGTAGCAAAATGCCGGAAAAAAATTCGATATATAGAATTGATCTTAGTTTTATCATAATTCTCCTAAAACATTAAAATTTAAGCTAATTTTTGTATACAAAACTCCATTTCTAATTTATATGCGAAACCTATTAAATGAAAGTTAATACTCCATTTCTAATTTATATGCGAATCCTATTAAATGAAAGTTAATAACTAAAAAATTAATTAATATGAAAGATTTATTGAGTACTATATATCTTTAAAAAAAAAAAAAAATCAGATAGTGGTTACAGTGATCACAGCTATATTCTTTAAAAAAAACCTACGAATATCTTGCGTGATCACAGCTACATTCTTTAAAAAAAAACCCTACGAATATCTTGCTGAACAGCCAGTTTTGCGGAAAGTTCATCAAAGAATTGCTCACATTTATTCAGTCCACAAAAAACTTTATCAGGGACATTTTCCGCGAATTGAAGTCCACGACGTATTGTTTCAAACGCCGAAAATTGGGAGATTTTATTCTAAAGTGGAATAAGATCTCCCAATATGTTGTGAAAAAAATTTCGATATATAGAGATTTTTTCGATATATAGAAACAGTTTTTCTATGGAGATGAATTCTATGAAGATTCTAATGAACATGGAGATTTGCTAAGAGTTCGATATATAGAAAATTTCGATATGGGGAAGTTCGATATATGGAGGTTCAACTGTTAAATAAATGGCAGTACAAACTTTTAAACTACATTTTCTTCACTCGTACTATGTATTTGTTTCAAATAATCCAGTTTCAAGCGGGGAAAAAAGAACTTTCAGTTAAAAAAAAGATCTTTCAATTATCCCTCAACCTATCTCAGTTGCAAAATGTGAGAATATCATGAAGTTGTTCCACTTCACAACGCAAATGAGCGAAAACCATTACACGTTTTGCTCATGTCCAGTAAATAGAATAAAAAAAAAATACATAAACTGAAGCTGAGTTTATGCATTCAGACATAAATGGGAGAAAAGTCGAACATTGATACGTATATACACTGGAGATAAACAAGTCCAGAGCTCCACACATTAACCTACATACTGCATAATAACGGGGAAGCTGAAGTGTGTTTTCGATTGTCTGTGGAACTAGCATTCCGTACGCTACGATTGTGTAACCAGACGCAAACAATATGCCACACTATTTCTTAATTTGCAACTTTATCATGGGCCAGAAATCTTAAAACGTAATTGGGATACGTCGACGGCAGTCACGTGTCTCTAGTTTTTCGTTTTAATGTAGATAGCCATCAAGCGGGAAAAGAGATGAGAAAAAAAAAAAAGTTTTCGAAACTCACAGCATAAATCAGACAGGCTGGATATCAAAAACATTACTTATTTAGCGAAATTTCAATGAAAAAGAAGCTTTATTTAACTTGGTGTAAACAATTTGAAATCCTAAGCAGCTGATTTTAACAACTGGCATCGTAGATTATATAGCTGCCTCATAAAATGATAAAACACCCGAGTACAAATACATAGTATAATGCCGTCAAGTGCGGTGCTATTGAGATCACATATCTTCAATCTCTTTAGAGAATTTTCCTCTCGATATTTTTCTAATCTCACTTTAGCAAACGCATATTTTTGAATTTTGTTTTCTGCTTTTGAAAATATACGTTTATTTTTTTATTAAAATATGATTTTTTTTAATTTATAACTTGTCCATAGTTATCAATAATTCGTAACTATTGGCCTGGTAAAATATCTCTTCAAAACTAAAGTCGCTTAAAAAAAAATTAAAATTTTTATAAAATTTATATATATATATATATATAAAATTATATACAGTGGAATCTCGATCTATCGTTTTTCAAGGGCCCGATTGAAATGAACGATAAATACAGGAAAACGATAGATGCGGGAACATAACAAAGCAATACGATCGTTGGGACTGGATAAAATGAACGACACATGCGGAGAAACGATGGATCCGAAAACGATCGATCGAGATTCCACTGTATATATATATATATATATATATATATACATTAATAAAAATATAAAGGTTTTTTGAAAGACACGCGCACTGCATTTGAGGATATACTGGGTCATCCCATAAATAATTGGGTATTATGACGGTATAGGACAAATCCAAAATACCGCATTGTTTACGGGATGATCCAATATTTTCGAATGCATGATACAGAATTCCAAAATATGCATTCGCTAATGTGTGATTAGAAAAATATTGCAAGGAAGATTCACCGTGGCTTAACATAACGACTGATGATCTCCGAGATTAACTGATGCCGGTGCCTTGATTATTTGAATTTCGGAGAATTGAATATTTTCCATCAAGTTAGAAAATCGGTTTTATCAAACAAGTAAAGTAACTCTTACAGTATAAAATCTCTGCGGAAGAAGAAGAAGAAAGATAAATAAATAGATAAATAAATAAAAACTACCAAACCTTCCACTGCCGAAAACGTTCTAGTAGAACCCACCATTACATTAGATTTACTTACCAACATACTCAGCGCATACAAACAATACAGTGGATTAATAGCTTCGCTTTAAAACTTCAAACATTTTAAATACCTTCCAAGGTGTTATTGATCAAAGTCATTACTTCTTCCTCAGTTAAACTTCGCCAAGGAATTGCTTTATTAATTGTTTTTTGTTTGGAAATTTTGGCGAAATTGGAAACGACAGAAACGCAAATCTATCAAAATTATAGCAATAGAACTAATGCGCTTTTAAAAAAAGAAAAAAAAAATTATCTCAAACAATCCATTTATTGTAATTCAATAAATTTAGAAATTTATATTTGATTGATAACACGCAATTACTCATGCACTCAAGCATCTCTAAAATAATTTTAAATCATAAATTTACTTTAAATTCCTAATATCACGCATGGATAAGAGCCAGAGCAGGGATATTATACTTATTTTGTTACTTGATAAAAAGCAAAACTATAAAGATATTTTTTCCGTTTTTTCTTTTTCCATGCAGAACACGAGAGAAAATTGAAAATGCAGCACACAAATGCAGAAACGTCACAACATTCTTACGCATTCGTGTATCAACAAACCAACTAAGCCCAAACTTACAATCCAAAAAAAAACCATTTTTGCTCATGCGCGGAAACTAAATTCTCCCATCTCAGGTTTTCTCTCTCCTTTCCTCCAAGGAGACGACCAACCAGACTCCACGTGCATCGCGCGGGAAATCGATGTCTGGTGACGTCAGACAAGAATCGTCCCGGATGAAACGTCACTCGAGACGTCACGTCGGGTGATCGACGCCTTTCTATGCGCATGAGTGGGAGAAAAGTAAATAAAATGGCAAACTGCTCTGCCAATCGATACAGGATTTCGAATTTTGAATGATTTATTAGCATAAAGGATGAATAAGACAGGGTATTCAATGGGTAAAAATAGTTGTAGAAAAAGTCCGAAACACACACATTGAGAAAGATGCAGATAAATACTGTCAGTAATGTATAATTCTCATGTAAATGTAAAATAGTCTTAAATATTCGGATCGTATTTTCTCAGTAATTTCCAGATGAGGGGAAAACAAACACACAAACACACACACACACACACCGTATTTTTCGGACCATAAGACGCACCTCAAATTTATGGGAGGATTTTTGGAAAAGAATATTTTGCATTTTGTTAAGTATATAAAGATATTTTCAATTTCTTTTTTAATGGATAAAAATATATATATAATAAATATAATAAATAATATATATGTATATGACTCACCCCAATTTTAAGTCGATTTTTTTATGTAAAAAGGCACGACTTATGATCCAAAAAAAAAATACGGTATACGTATATATATTGCGGTGATTCATGTGCGATCACCGAGTTAGTCACAAAAGTATTCAGACAGTTAAGTTTTAGTTAGAAAAATTTTGAAGAATGTTACGGGAACAATAAACATTTGGTATTATTTTAAAGCTCCTTTCGGTTAAAAAAAATTCTAGATTATACTGTATCACGAAACATTGCATAGATGTTATAAGAAAATTGATAAAACAGTACATCTGTTTCATAAAAGGGCACATGGTCGAAAAATTGTTCTTTGACAACTGAGGAAAGAACCAAACACAAAATAATCTTGGTTTCTGCTCTCAAAAACATCGCAGGCGGTGTTAGGGTTTGGCACATCATAGTCCACAACAAGCTTCTGGGAATTTTTGTTTATTGAAAATAAAAAGAAACATTTGCAAACAACTGAACATTTAGAAATAGAATTTTAAATATTTAAGAGACAAAGTGCAATACTATATTGAATCCTAGTGTTTGCCACTCATATCATTCAATAAATAATATAAGCAATGGAGGAAGTATTTATTTGAACTTCAATTTGACATGTTTCTGATATATATTCCGCTTTGATTTAATGTTTAAAAATAAACTGAAATAACTAATATTCTAACAGGGGCACCCAAAGTTTATTATCCGATTCACAAGGGTGCCTCAAACGTAAAAAGGTCCTGCATTATATCATACGTATACATATCGACATGCAGGAAGAAAGTTGAAAACGATTTACAGAAGAACATACAGTAAAACAGCTAAAATATCGGAATAATTCTTAGCGTACTAAACAGAAAAAGAACCCGTAAAATATCAACCATAACATGCGTACACAGTCAAAGAGAATGAGTGATCGGCGCTAAATAATGTTTTCAATTTTTTTTCTTATTCTTATGATTACATAAACGCTAGCGGAAAAGTATAAAAAAAGAGAACATATTTTATAACTTTTCATTTCGGGTATTATAAAAATATCTTCAGTTCCTAAAATTACCATAGCCGTGAAAAATGATAACGTTTATCCGGCGTAATAAAATACGCCCACTATATATACTCAGTAATCTTCCACTCTCACTCCTTTAATAGTGCCGGCACAAATATACATAGCCCCTTCTTTAAAGGGCCACATCTCAGAGACGTTCCCATGGGAACAGTCTTACAGCCGCTAGAAACTGATCCGTTTAGTAGGACACTACAGCTAAATATGTCACTATTCAGGTAGAGCTGTTTCGAAATTTTTGGAGAGAAAAGAGACTTTGTTAAGGTGACTACAGGAGGGAAAGGATTAGTATGTATCTGTATATATTATTTCTAGAAGGTGATTTTTTCTGACGATCCCTTTTTCTCCCTTCATACTTAACCAAAATCGATAAATGAAGTACCTTTTTCTAGATTAAGATCTCCGCTTCAAAAGAATTGTTAATTTAGAATTATACATCTTATTGTTATTTAAAAATCGAAGTAAAAACATAAACATTTTTTCTTACGCTAGATGGCGTGCACTCGCAATTTTTTTCCAACGTAAATTAAATTTTAAAATCGCCTGCTTTAATTATCATTCTGAGAATTAACAATACGTATCTTTATTGGCAATATTCGTAGGAGTATATTATTCTTTTTGCATGGATAAACAATTTGTTTGGGCAAAAATCTATTTTCTTTACCCCGAAGAACATTTTAGTTATATTTTTCTCTGGTATGCCTTTTTAGAGTTTAATTTTATTTATTCAATTCTATGTACACAATTGAACTGCATATGACAAAATTCTACCAAGCTATCAAGGGAAAACTTCTAATTTGTCTCATTAAAGGATAACATATATATTATTTCTATAAGTTTTCTTTCTTTTAATGGAGAGGAGCTATTTTGAGAGAAAGACAGGACGTAAAAATATGATTGGGGTATCAGAATAAAGGCCTTGCCGTGTAGATGCGCCAGACGAAGAGAACTTCTTTACATTATACTTCCTTTCAAAGATTATGCCCAGATATGCACCTAATTACGGAAGTAGCTCTGTAACGTTTTAATTTTGATTTGCGATAGCATTCGCATAACATTTTCCGTTTATATATATATATATATATATATATATATATATATATATATATATATATATATATATATATATATATATAATACCGGATCTATAGACAATACTGAAAACCGATATCCGGGAAAACAGCCGTATTCGGCTTGAGAGTTGGGCTTTGGACACATAAACTCCAAAGCAATTAATTCAGTTAAACTGAATAATTACTTTAAACACATTACGGTTATCGAGCAGTTCACCATATTATACGAAATATAAAGGAGAAGAAGTTATTTACATATTTACAAGTAGATAGAATGGATAATGGCGTACACTCAATCCCTGATTCAATCTAGTCCATAGAACCGGCGCTCACACCAGCGTATATTAAATTTAGTTCCTGTTTACCACGTGATCACCTGTGGTGCCATATGCCCAGGCGACATCCAGGCGCAGTGGCGCACCCGGGGGGGGGGGAGGAGCACTGCCCCCTACCAAAGAAATAGAAATTGCATTATGAATATTGCATCATAAATATTTTTATCCGTTCAACTCGCCCCTCTCACCCCAAGATAAAATCCTGCGTAAGCCACTGTCCAGGCGCGTTTAGTAGGAACCCGGAAGTTAGTGATATAATGTGAAAGAGAAGATCGAAATAGAATTAAAACTGACGTGGCGTTATTATTACTTACACACACACACACACACACACACATATACTCGTACATGTAATGCTTACTTATATACACATACATTAATATATATATAGTATACAAACCCGTAAATAAATGCAAGCATACAAATATGCGCCAGGGACTTTCTTTTCTGGAACGTATTTCGGGTTACTTATTTTTCGACTCAAAATTCCATTACTGCTGTAATAACAGCCCTCCTCCAATATAACATATTCGGAAAGTGCCCCATTTTTAGAAATATGCTGCTTCTGTTTTACGAATCAAGTAAGAAAAAAAAAAAAAGCTTTAAATATTGTAGGTTTCATTTTGAGGGTAGAAAACTGTTTAAAAACCATTAGTGATAATAGACAACAAAAAGGAAATAACATCAACGAAAGTTAGACGCGAGGGTAGAGAGATGAGGCGAAAGATTTCTAGGGGGAAGAAGAGTTTGACGCATCAGCATTTCTGTGCACGATCTGGAACATATCACTGTCAGCGAAAGAAACAAATCCCAAGTCTCGGAACATGGCAGAGAATTGCATGCATCATACGCTGTCAATGCTCCGCCAGTTTCTCGTCGCTTTAAAATTGCCCGAAAGCTGCATTTCGAATAATCGCGTTGTCATTCAAAGCGGTGAAAACTCGCCAAAAACTCTCAGATATCCTCCTAACAGGGCAACGCAACCACGTGTATCTACGCATGTGAGCAGGGGGGGAGAAGGGAAGTGATATGAACCTCGTGTCTAACACCTTACTTTTCCGTTAATTTTTTGTAGTTACATGTATTACAGTATTTTTCGGACTATAAGACGCACCTCAAATTTATGGGAGGATATTTTAAAAAAGAATATTTTGTATTTTGCTAGGTATATAAAGGTATTTTCAATTTCTTACTTAATAAAGATAAAAAAAATATATATATAATAGATGTAATAAATAATATATATAATAAATATATTTAATACTTATAATAAATATAATATATATAACATATACTGAAAAATATTCATTTTATTTTAATGTTACCGCCGGGCCATATGACGCGCCCCAATCTTAATTAACTTTTTTATGCAAAAAACTTTGAAGTAGTCTCTTCTAACGAAATTACCGCGGGTCATTAACGTAGGAATACTTATCGTTGCTAACCTCTTTTGTATGTATGTATGAATGTATATATATATATGTATATATATATATATATATATATATATATATATATATATATATATATATATATATATATATATATATATATATGTGTGTGTGTACGTATGTATATATATATACATATATGTATGTCAAAATTTTGACGCATTTTGGTACTTTTCTGTTTAAGTGTTTACTGCTTGTCCAAGCGATACAGTTATAATTTTGGAGCACTTCCAAAATTATAACTCGCGAGGTACGGACGGACGGTTTTAGCGTCTGAAATTTTGCTTTCCGGAGGACCGTTATGGAGGAACGAAATCCTACATTAAAAAGGTGAGTCTTATGGTTTGAAAAATTACGTAAGTTCGGTATATAGTGAAATTTATTACTGCGACATATTACTATTTTGCTACAGTAAAATAAAAAAAAAAATTCATGGAGAACTTCTAACAAATGTTCAACAAGATTGGGTATCTGGTAGCTAAAACATTGGGTGCCGATAAAAATATCATTTTATCGGCACTATATGTGCTGTACCATTAATACTCGGCTACTGTCGAGTATTAATGGTACAGCACGTATAGGAGGTGCATCAGTTGACCCCACAGACCTTCAGTCCCCATGTTAAGCTATGGAGAATTATCCTCTCAATTTTTTTGGTCACACATTCACAAAGCATACTTTTGAATTATGTTTACTACATTTTTGAAAATACACCTGTCAATCGATTATTCAAAATGTATAAAAAAATTTTTACATTTTATTAAACATAAAAAAAAAATAACTTTGAAGCGATAAACATCCATAACTTGATGCCAATTGAAAAAATTACTACTGAAAAATTTTTAAATTTAAAAACTACGTTCTCTTAATTTCAACGTCGACTTTATATGCAACCAACAAATGCAAAAATAAGCATTTGCCTATATGTGTTATTGAATAACGGAAAGAATCGCAGCTAAACATAGAGAGAGAAGATCAAAGGTCGAATTGGGCGCATAGGCTCTTTTCAATTATCAATGTGTAACAACTCATTTTTTCTAAAATGATAGGAAAAAATTCTCAGAAGACAGTCTTCATATAAAGAAAAAAAAAGTTAAAGATACTAAATTAGCTGAAAAAACAAATTTCGTTTAATAATAGTATCTCAGAATATCCAAAACGACATGCTTCAATAGGATTACTTTCCTGCAGACACATAATGCTTTAAGTGAATTTCTGACTTTTATTAGATTCAGAATAAGAAAAAAAAAATTAAAATATTTGCAAATAAAATACCGACAGACCATAAATATCCAAACATTTACATGAAATGTTCGCTCCACATATGTACCGTATTTATAATTTGATTTTAACAAATACGGGAAAAAAAAAAGTTTTGATTTTTCTACATTAGATTTTTTTAAAAGAAATGAAATTTATACGTCCAACGCACATGATTATTTTATAAATTGTTTAAAAAAAAATACATAAATGAATAAAACGTGACGAACTGAATTCAACAGCAACTTCTTTTTTTAAATATACATACAAAAAAATACATTCTAATATAGAAGATGAAAAAGAAAAACAGTACTTTTAATAAGCTTTTACGTTTTTCTTCCTCTCCTCAAACTTGTATTTCCTTTAGCCTTTCACGCAATAATTGAATTTAACAGTAAAAGTAACAATACATTCACTATCGCATACACACACACACACAAAAGAAAAAAAATTTAAATTTAAAAAAAACACGCTAATCATATTTAACTTAATTTTAAACTTCTAAAAATGTTGTACGAAGTAACATATAACCTGAATAAATAGGAAAGCATCAAAATTTTCATTTCAAAGGAATTGCGCGACAAAAATTTATTAAGAGAGACAAAAAAAAATCTTTGCAAGATTAACAAAAAAGAGATACCCTTTTTTTAATAATAATAAAATAAAAAAAAATTCATAAAACATTGCACCGCGGTGGCACGTGGAGAAACCGCCTTCAGATATTGGAAGAGTAGCAGTATTTTTTTTTATCTAGCACGACAAAGAAGCTAGATTTTTTTCACATCTAAAAAAAGAAGGAAGGATTGCTTCGTATAATAAACCCAGCTTCTTGCCTCCAGTAGTTCTCCCTCAGTTATTTTTATCATTGGAGACAACGTATGTACTTCACTACTTTATGCCTCGTTCTGACACAACGCGAATATTATTATGCGATTCTTTTTTTTTTCGCCCCCCCCCCCTGTTCTCCAAAGCGCAGATACGTTACGATTCTTTATTGTTATATCAGAAGCGTTCCTTTTGTGTACACAGATAAAATTTCCGAACACGGTAGAATGTTACAGCCGGCTGGTTTTGCTAGAAATTAAATTTCCTAGAGATATGTATTTTCAATCGATCAAGATAACACAAAGTAACGACGAAAAAAAACAAAAAAACTTGTGCTGTTTACTTTTCTTTTCAAACGAGATAAACTAGCATGATATCGGAGTTGCATGTTTATCTAATGCACACATAATACACGTAATGTGTATATAATCCTGCCTCTCGGAAGAATGTAACAGTAGTATGTATTATTAAATTTTCATTACTATTACAGTCAGTTTTTAGCAAACTACAAAAAAAAAGAAAGAAAAAAAAGAAAAAAAAAAGAAAAAGAAAGAGTTGAAAATATTAATTTCAAATAACAAAACAGCTTGCGATAAAATGTTAAGGGGGGAGTCATCCATTTTAAATACAGTCGAACCTCCATATATCGAAGTAGCAAAGTGCCGGAAAAAAATTCGATATATAGAAATTTCGATATATAGAATTGATGATAGTTTTATCATAATTCTCCTAAAACATTAAAATTAAAGCTAATTTTCGTACACGAAACTCCATTTCTAATTTATATGCGAATCACATTAAATGAAAGTTAATAACTAAAAAATTAATTAATATGAAAGATGTATTGTGTACTATATACCTTTAAAAAAACCAATAATCCAGACAGTGGTTACAGTGATCACAGTTACATTCTTTAAAAAAAAAACTACGAATATTTTGCCGAACAGCCAGTTTTGCGGAAAGTTCACCAAAGAAATGTTCGCATTTATTCGGTCCACTAAAAACTTCATAAGGGACATTTTCCTCTTATTGAAGTTCACGACGTATTGTTTCAAACGCCAAAAATTGGGAGATTTTATTCTAAAGTGGAATAAAATTTCCCAATATGTCATGAAAAAAATTTCGATATATAGAGATTTTTTCGATATATAGAAACAGTTTTTCTATGTAATGAACATGGGGATTTGCTAAGAGTTCGATATATAGAAAATTTCGATATGGGGAAGTTCGATATATGGAGGTTCGACTGTAATTTTTTTAAAAATTGTACATTAAGATTATCTGAAATTTTCTGAACCGTTTAAAACAAACCACATTAAAATATTCAAAACTATGAACCACATTAGAACCACATTAGAACATTGAAAGCTATGACATGGAAGTAGTGTTCCGATGTAAACATTACCAACGTGGGAACTTAAACCTTTTTCTCGTAATGATGATTTTTATGCTTGCGTGGACCAAGAAATTACTCCAGATATTGCTTTCAAATTTTCAGGGTAAGTGTATAATGATGCTACCAAAAATAAGCACCTAATGTTTTCTTTTTCTTTTTAATTATTCAACCAACAATTTATAACATTTGACTAGTAATTTTAATGTGGTTTTTTCAGTTTTTTAAAATCTGATTATCCAAGGGAAAACATGCTTTGGTATTTTGAAATTTAAATATCTGTAGTATTGAAATATTTGTAGATCAATTATACCTAATGTTTTTATATCACGAAAATACAAAAAATTATTATTGAAACTTGAGTTATTTTGTTGCAAGTCTACGCGCAGTGTTTCAGTCGAAACTTGAAACAGAAAATGCATTAATTTCTTGCTTCATAAATAAAATTCTTATTTGCTTGTAATAAAATTAATTCAGGGAACATAATCTATAAAGCTTAGAGAAGTAATACAGAAAATTTCATGTATAATGAACGATAGCAGCAGAAAAAAAAATAATAATTTAGAAGATCGAACAACAGCCAAAACACTGTCATTTCTACTTATGACTCCCCTTAAACAATGTAAAAAGAATTTTATATAACTCGAAACTATGTCTCAATTCAGCTCAAAAAATTAAAATGCTTATTTATTTTATTCGAGAGCCTCGCTGAAATGTCTTGTGCAATTTATTTTAAAAACACTATTTTTTTCATTTTTGTTTCTTTATTGGCCATGCGAATCTTTCATTTGAATAGAAATAAATTTACCTATTTGGGCTCTTTGCAAAAAAAGAAAAGAACATTTTGTAAGATTTTCCTATCGGAAAAAAAAGTAGTTTATCAATACTGTTAACAGGCAGTGGTGACTTCAATTTATATATTATACAAACTGGTTTGTTTTCACTTAGTTATTTACACGGATATGGTTTTTACAATATTTGACAGGAAGAGTCTTTTTAAAATTGATATTACCAAAAAGTATCACCTACAATATGTGTGATGTTTTTTGTTTTGTTAATCTCCCAAGATAAAATTGACAATTTAATCCAATAAAATATATACACAGTCGAACCCCGTTATAACGAACTTCAAGGTACCAAAGGTTTTGTTCGCTTTATCCGGTGGTTCGCTGTATCCGAACCGTTAAAGAAAATGCTAGAGTTTACAAATTGTATAACTCATTAGTTGCAGTGTGTATTCAATAATGATAAAATCTATTAAAAATGATCATTAATGAATTAAATCGACTAAAATCGATTACATTAAACTGACACAATACTAATTAAATTACGTACAATAGGAAAACGGCGGGACATAAAATTTTCGTTCGTTATATACCGGGTGCGCTATAACGGGGCTCGATTAAAATATTTAAAATTTATAAAATCTGAACTATTTCGTACGCAATGTTACTGAGTTTTAAAAATTTCAATTATACAACTTGCCATATAAATATAGTACATGCATTGAATGGCTACCTCTCTCTCTCTTCCTTTATTTGTATCCTACACTGTTGATGCCTTAACTTCGAATTTATGAAACACAAAGCACAGCCCTGCAATAAATTTTGCCCCTTTGTGAATGCTGAATCTGATCAATTTTATTAAGGACCCGCGGGGAAAGGGGAAAAAAAAACCAATAAACTGACTTTGAAAATATGAAACTTGACTTTTATGAAGCTAAAACCTTTAGAAAAAATAAAATAGTAAAGATGTCGATTTAAAATTTTACTAAATTATATAATTTTGTTTTATAAATATGTGTATTTAGGGATAAATAAATTTATGTAAATAATTAATAAATAGTATTCCTTACTTCTTATGATTCCAAGACTACAGCGCAGAAATATAAGCATATACAAGACGGTCTGCATCACAGATCTTTCTAGTAAGCGATATTTGTTTTAACTATGAAACTGTAATGTACCCAATGTCCTTTAATTCTGACATGACGTCACTTATCGAATAGTGGTCCTACTTCTGAAAAATATTCAGCTTATGTTAACGTTGCTCTCGACGTATAATTACCCCACAACCTGAGAAAGACTCTCTAACTCCTCCTCCCGCAATAGGTTCATAATGAAATGATATTAGCATGCGTAGAATGGTATTATTGCACTAATGAAATAGAGATAATCTGCAGCAACCGATTTTTCCCTCTTTTGGGCTAGGAAACCATGAGTTAAAGCAAAAAAGATAACAAACAAAAATAAAAACCAGGAACTGAACATATCGTCTTCCGGATAGAAAAGCCTCGTAGAAATGGAACTTTAATGCATACCTTTATCAACACCACCAACGACTACTATATTAAAATATCTTGCAGTAGAACCTCGAAAAGAGAAAAAATTATTTAAAAAAAAAATTGCAAGTAACAACAGAAGAAAAGAGTGCCGATTAAGGACATACAAAAGACGATAACAAATGATGAACATAATAAAAAAAAAGTATATTTATCTCGGCGGGTATATAGATACACACCATTAGCCGTAAAAAGCTAGGCAAGAAATAAAAATAAAATGGCGACAGAGAGAGAAGGGAGTCCGTCTGGCCTGGTTCTCGTCTGCGTTGTTGAAAAAAAATTAAGAAGGAAAAAAAAAAGAAGGAAAGATGAGGAAATAATAAAGATAAAAGCTGATGATAAACATGAAAAGGGTAAAAGTTGGAGACGCTGAATAGGCAGAGCAGATTCTCGGAGATAAATATTAATAAGGACTGGTTTATTCGAAATTCAAACGGTAGGATGACGTTTGAGAAAGAGATTTAGTAGCAGTCAAGGAAAAGTAGACAAATTCAGTTTTTTTCTTCTTATGACACACGAAAAGCGAGCGCCTTAGCAAAACCACGTTCCTAAAGGCGTTATAATGTTTCAGTTACTTAAAAATTCAATTAAGTTTAATAAAATAGTAAATTTCGTAAACCACCTTTTATTTTGAAACAAGATAGTTTGATTATAACGATGAACTAATAAAAAATTTAAATTCTTCGGGAAAAGCTAATAATTACTTTATATATTCATTTATTTACTGTAACTATCCTCTTCTTGAAAGCAGTCCTTAACTTCTAAGACCGTCATTTATCTTTTTTAGCTAGTTTCATTTCTCTGTTAAGCCTTTTTAAGAGCACAAATCCGAGAGAAAAAGTTATTTCAGTGGATCAGATAAATGTTAAAGGCTATTACACAATGATGTTGTAAAAAAAAAATACATATTTATCATTAAATTTTTAAAATCTAAAAAATACTATATTTATCACAGGAAAAAAAATTCAAAAAAAAAAAAAAAAAAGACATATATGCACTAATACTTATATCTCTTCCCTTCCCAATTCCTACGATCGAAAATTTACGAATTTCAACGAGAGATTCTTCCATAATGTTAACACCAACTTAAATAAGTTGTAAACAGAAAAAAAAGGAACAGAAGAGAAAAATCGATCAGCCTAATACAGGGGTCAAACACATGCTTGGAAAGTAAAATGAAGAACTTTAATACAGTATTCAATACATTTTTATGTTCCTACGTATAAGTTTCAACCACTTCTCCAATTCTTAAATATCTTTAAAATCCTTACACAAAGAAATAATTTCAGTATTGGTTTTAATTCTCTCTTCCCACTAACGAAAATCTTCCCATAAGAGACGGAACACGTAAGCCAGTTTATAAGGACTCTCTTTTTAATAATGCAACAGAAATCGTTTCAGCGCCTAGCTTAAAAGCTACCTTCAACATTTGAATAGAATACTTCTAATTTCAACAGTGGAACTTCGTTCTCGGTCAGTTATTGAAAAAAAAACAATAATGATAAAAAATCTAAAAAAAATAAATAAATAAAGTTAGTCAGACTTTTAAAAAAACTAACCTTTTTTTAAAGAAATACTGCAAACCAACGTGGCTAGATATTTCCTCTGCTCAGGCAGATTGTATCATCAGCCACAGAATTCATTTCGGTGTTTAGTATGGGACCCGGTGAAAACACTGGTTCCTAAAAATCAATATGAAGCGACCTTTCCGTACGAAAGAATGCAAAGGTCACTCGGTATCGATTAAAAGTACGTGTTCGTCCCCCCCCCCCCTCCCCTTCGTAAAATATCTAGTAAACTTCGTGCAGATTATATGCAGAATCTAGGTGGTATAAACTGAGCTTTAAAAAAAAAAAAAGACCTGCTTCCTAAGTACCAGAGAAGGGAGCCGCGCGAGAGAAAAAAAAAAAAAAAAGCCTTACCCAGGACAACATGACAAAGTCACCTGTCGCAAAGTTTTTTTAATGCCTTATTCTACGAATACATATTTCTTTCCTTTTCATATTATCGAATTACCGAGATCGATTTAAGTATTTCCCTCTCTCAATAACAGTGATTCTCAAACTGGGGATACGCTCCCCCCCCCCCTGAGGCGTGAATGATATTCCGGAGGGGGGGGGGGTGCAGACGATTAGCAAAAAATGGATACAACGTATGTTATTAGTGTTACTTACTTTTTTCAGACCTGGGCGGGGAAAAGGGGGTCTAAATGTCATCCACGGGAGTGGGGTGGGTGGGAGGTAGGCTAGACATAAAAAGGTTGGGATTCACTGCTCTCCCATCAACCTTTTTTGTTAACTCTAATTTTCAGGTCTAATCGATTCCAACTGCTGAAGAGTCAACGTAACAAAACAGAAAATAATCTAAAATTCTGTAACCGTGTACTTATCTTTGCACAATAATAATAATAATAATTTAAAAAAAAACAGAATCATTTCTGTATGACCCATGTTTAAAAACCTTCATATACATTATAATTCATCATGAAACGATGCACAAAGTGGGCTAAACCATTATAATGGTCCATCATCAGAGTAGTTAAAATTATTTTGTTCCGTTCTCCTCTCCCCCTTCAAAGCTATTAAACAAATTACAATAACCCCTTCATATCAGCTTAAATTCAACTATTATATCTTGAATACATCAAATGTTAGTAGTTAGACATAATTATAATTTAATAATTATAATATCAGCAGCAAACTTTGACCAAGAAAAAAAAAGAAAAGAAATGTAAAAAGCCAAGGATTATATGAAAACTCATATATATTTTTTAAAACGGCATCCCATTTGCATTAGTATAACGTACATATAAATTACAGTTTATTATATTCGCACATTAGTGGTTTCAGGCCAGAAACTCATTCAGAACAGTTACACTCTCAATTACAGGCCTGCGCCTACAGGTAGTTCAAGGTTAACTGAAGCACAGACGTGACCTCGAAAAATGGGCGGAAAAAAAGCTTTTTACATAGGCTGGTATTTAGAGGCAGATGCTTTTTAAATCAATACATTACAAACCTATTAATGCCTGATTTTCATCTAACAGAGACATGTTTAAAAAAAAAAGTATGGACTGTCAGCAGCTACAAAGCGAAAACTGTTGCGACACTGTATTCAGAAATATATAATTGATATATTTTATTTTATATATTAATGTCTATATTTTAATCCACTTAATAAAACTGATATAATACAGCTATAAAAAAAATTTAAGAATATGCTCTTAACGAGAGGGATGACCTCGCTGAAGTTTCATTGGAGATCATGAAAATATTAATTCAATGCATTTTTAAGTAATATTGGCTACATCTTTTGCAAATACACGGTAATACAGCCATCTACACTCACAATTAAGGCTGCTCTGTACTAACCCTATTGGATTTGCTCACCTCATTCGTAACGTATGGAAAAATTTTGTCTACTATTTACAGCTACATAAATGCTGATAACCAAATAAAAATGGTATTTTCAGATAGCCTGAACTTTTCTGCACCTTTCAACAGGATTCATTTTATAAATTTCGCCCTCCAAAGGTATTTAGGAGCGTTTGAAACACACTATATCAGATATTTCTCCCCCCCCCCCGAATAATTTAAAATTCAATGCAATTTCAATGCAATTTTTAAGAAAATATTACTTGCAATTTTTTAAACGATTTTTCGTTTTAATGACCCTAGGTGTAAAATTTCTTTCTCTCTTACGAAGAACATTTTTTTAAAAATCTTTAAATCAAAGTCGGCAATACTTGAACAAATTTTCTCCATAGGTTAACACTGAGGTGAGCGAATCCAATAGCCTTATCAAGCAACTTGTCTTACTTTTATACGACACATTGCTACAAAATGCTTCATAATGTCGCCCAGTGGCTAAGTGATTAAAGGCATCAACCTGCCACGCCGGGGGTGCGGGTTCGATTCCCGCATAAGACTTGGCTGTATTCTGGGGAACCGGTCAGTCATCCGCCTGCAAATAGAGCCCCGTCTAGAAAGGGGAGCTGCAACCCATCGTCCATCGCCGGTGTCATCGTTTGTCAATAAAAATTCTTCTGTGATTGTGTCATTTGTCTGTTTCTATGTCTTGTATTCATATGTACACCGGACTGGGGTGTAATGTCGTCACCCCCAGGGACATTAGCCCCCCCCCCCAAAAAAAAAAAAAATGCTTCATAATTTCAGAAAATAAAACTTTTACTAGAGCCTCTAATGTTATTTTCCCTTTTCCAGCTAGTTGAAATTACTATTCATATAATGAAAAAAAAACAATTATTAACTTCAAAAACACTTTGGAATTATGGAGAACAATTAAATATTTTGCTAATATACATCTCAGTATATAAATCGAAAGGTAAGCAAATTCCCTTTTCCCAAACGGACTCTTCAAACTAATCGTGATGCATCAGGAGTTAACCATTCACGAATACTTTTTAGCGGCTGAAAAATCAACCATTTTTTTCTCATAAAAAAACTTTACATCCTGATTTCTTAAGGTTGATTTGTAAAAAAATAAGGATTTTACATAAGGTAATGTTGTTCCGACTCCTTTATTATCTAGAATATAATTTTCATTTAAAATTCGGAGCACTTCAAACAATTCCAACACTAAGTGCGCAGGAATTAAGATTTCTGAATTAAATTCTACACAACTTACGTATAACTCTCGTAGCATATAAAACTGAACTCACGGCGCAACAGTCCGATGTGGACCAGGGCCGGCGGTACCCATCTCCGCTTTCTTGACCTTGGGGTGCCATACAGCATATGTCTCAGTCAGGTGGTCAGCCTGACGTGGGACCC
The DNA here is from genome assembly GCA_907164885.2 of Dolomedes plantarius. Classification (NCBI taxonomy): domain Eukaryota; kingdom Metazoa; phylum Arthropoda; class Arachnida; order Araneae; family Dolomedidae; genus Dolomedes; species Dolomedes plantarius. Next base: position 156,871,288 of record OU015495.1, on the reverse strand, counting down.
CCAGAGTTTAGTTCCCAAGCATGCTCGGTCCTCATTTTATCGACCCACTCAAGGGATGAAAGGCTGAGTCGACCTTGCCCAGTCGCAGGGTCGAACCCTGGACCCGTGGGATGGCAGCTTGACGCTTTTTAACCACTACGCCAAAACTAGCACAAGGGGGCACCCGGATTTGAACCGGGGACCTCTCGATCTGCAGTTGAATGTCTACTCGTAGCATATGCTATAACAGGGGTTCTTAAACTTATGTAGTCCGAGGACCTCTCTTGAGCAACTTTTTTTTTTTTTTTTTTTTTTTTTTTTTTTTTGCGGACCCCATCCCATATATAAGTGAATCCAAATGATAAATAATCATCACAATATTTTTTAATTTTACGTTTCTTGATAGATTTCAAGGCTGATACTCCATCATCTAGGTCGCTTCCATATATATTTTGTTTCAGTGTAGATCCAATTTTTATCCAACGATCCATCCGAGTCGCCAGTCTATTTATAGCAAAAAATTGCATTCTTTTATTTATTTTTCCGTAGTTGCAGTTGAATAAAAATAAGTTTTTACTAATTATTGTTTAGTTATGTTATTAACTAGTTAAGTAACAACATATAAAAAAAGTCTCGACCATGTAGGATTTTTATTAAATGAGTTATTTGAATAAAAGCGAAAAGTTGGAGGACGTAAAGTTTGTGTCAAAATTGTTTCGCGGACTCCCGGTAATGGCAACGCGGACCCCCAGGGGTCCGCGGACCACAGTTTAAGAACCTATGTGCTATAACATAAAATGTAACCATTTCAGTTTAAGCGTACAATAATAAGTGAAACGATTTTTTCAGTTAGATTTTATAATCCTCCCAGTTCTCTTTTTCTGCTTCGAACTAGCCGAAGAAATGAGAAATGGAATGTGAACTGCGCAATTACAAACAATTAATAAAAACAAAAGTATTTTAAACTCTATAAAGGTATGAGGTTGTTGCCGCCAAAGAAAATAAATTTTAAATTTTAGCTACAACATTCGGAATCAAATTCATACTTTTACATAAATGGACTTCATAAACAGCTATTGAAGCGAGCAAAACTATTTTTTTTACTATAATACAAGCGGTATGATTCCCTCGTAAAAATTTGGCCACGTTTCGACATGAGATGACATCCATAAACTTATGCTTAGAGTGAATACGATTATTGTAAAGATTCCACCAGCAGAGCAGTCAAATTATTGAGTACTAGCGGCCCGTACCGACTTTGTCCGGGTTGAACAAAATATTATACCAATAAATTTCCAGTTGATAGCCAATAAATTGTAAATCTTTTTTTACCTTAATAATAACCTAAATAATACCTTAAATTAATTTTACGTTAGTTAATAATTAAAATAAATTTTTTAAAAGAAAAAGGCGTGCCGGAGAACGGCTAGGTTCGAACCGCTACCGTCAGAACAGAAGCCCACCCCTATAGCACCACGCTAAGGACCGTTGAAATCTTCGGAACAAAAAGCGGTAGAATACAGTAGCGGAAACAATGGAGATTGTTAGGATTAAGCCCCTAACTTTATTTCTACTGATCAGATATACATAATATATAGCCTATGTCCATCTGGAATAATGTACCTTTCAAACAGTGAAAGAATTTTTCAAATAGGTACAGTGGTTCTGAAGATTACCCTCCACGTACAAAATCGCTCTCTCTTTATATATAAGTATAGATTGTTTCTGCCCCATCAAAACAATTTGCACTTTTATATTACCGCATATAATATCAACTAATAGTATCTCCTAACATCAACACGTTCAATAAAAAGTTCTAACAGTATAAAACAGACCGGTCGAAAAACTTTACTTAATTTGTAGTGGATATAGGCAGATCAGCATTTCATACACACGAAGGCAAAAATTAATACCGACAAAAATTATATCAATACCAACTGATCTCGCTGATCTTACATTCCAATGTTCGCTAAGGTTAAATTCTTCTATCAGTTCCTTCTTACTTACAGATTGGCAAATGCATATTTTCGAATTCTGCTATTTCTTTGTCTAGGAAGACTCCGTTTACACAAAGAACGCGAAGTAACAAAATTTTATAATTTTTTCCGTGGTTTATTTGTAAGTGACGTCTTGGAAAGCTAAGCAAAATAAAAAAAGTTGTTTAAAAACCTTCTGTGTGCATTTAAAGATCTATTTTGAAATGTTTGGGGAAAAAATTATCTTAGATGAGTAAATATTTAGAGCAAAATTCCCCATGGCTTATTGGGGGTTAAAGATTGGCGATGTCACTTGATCTACTGTCTTAAACCCACAATACCGTTCAGACATTGAGCGAATTATTCCATAACTGCACCATGGAAACAATTCACTTAAACGGAGAGGGGCATCAGAGGAAAAGTTCTTGGGAGCGTAAACTCAGTACAAAAGTGCGATTTCTGAACTCATTGATGGCACTATAGCAATTTAAAAAACAACCTTTTACAGACGATTTTACGGCGTTTATATACGTGACACTCAATCTTGCGCTAAAAAGAGGCAACACGTGCAGAGAAAGGGAAGGCACATCATTCAGCCCTCGTCCGGCCCCATCCAGCACTTGCAGCTATGCTGGTATAACAAGAGGGCGGTGTTCAAATTCAACCATCCATAAGATTGATCGCCGTAATGCGATACACACTACAACATGAGAATGAAAACGGAGTGAAGAGGCTGCACAAGTTGGGGCTCACAATAGCTTTTTCTCGAGTGCAGCAGCTAAAAACCACACCATAACCATACTTGAGGAACTAAAACGGGGGGAAATCACAGGGAAAATAGGAAATAAATTACTTTCAAAAATATGAAGTGCGTACAGTTCTATAACTATCGTGTTTTATTTAAAATTATTTTTATTTATTTATTTTTTGAAAAATAGTTAAGGACAAATCGCAGACCAATTACCGTACTGCGAATCGTTTTCTCCAGACTTTGTAGTACAGAGAATCAATTTCCGGTTAGAAAAATACTAGATAAATCCACAAAATGTCTAGATAATTTGATTTCGCGTTAACACTGAAATCATTCGTTGTGAAAAGGATTTCGAAACCAGAGCCGTGGAGAAAAATTCTTCTCGAGTAGTTTTTTGTCATGTGGAAAGCCAGTCACTATTTGAAAGGTAAAAATACAGATAATTTTTCGCCTACACAGATTTTATTAATTTTATTACTGAAACTACGCAGAGAATTGAAACGAGAAATGACAAGAGAATACCATCAAAATGAATTTTAAAAAAACCAAACGACGATTTTTTTTTTTTTTTTTTTAAGTTTAGTTTAGTTAAAACTGGGTTCAAATCTCCTTATTTGGCTGCTGCTCACTAAAGCATTTGTGACAAAAATTAATCACCAAAATATATTTTTAAAAAGTTACATTTTTGCAACTTTGCGATAAAAATAACGGGTAAGTACCGTATTCCAGCGACCTTTCGAAACGGGGTTTTGACGGATTAAGATAACTTAATATGCCACCTGGTTGGTTGGTTCTTGAGTGAAACTGTCATTTTTCCTTACACGAATGGCAATAAGGCATACCTAGTTTAAAATGATACCATAAGGCTACAAGCATCCATGCTAACCATGGGGCACGAATCCAGAGTACCGTCTGTTAGTTCCTTAGACTTCAAAATACCATGACTGTGATGGCAATAACAGCGAATCCCCAAGCCCCAAACGATCTTTATTATTATACGAGAGTAGCACACGTTATACACCATGATTCTTAACATCAACCTTTCAATCGATACGCAGGAGCAATGAAATATGAATTGAAACCGTGTTTGGTCAAGGATTAATGATTTTCATTTTCGATTAATACGGGCTGTAGTGCTCAGACTTTCAGTGTACGTTTCTATAAAATGAAGAGGAATTTCCTCACCTAATCTTGTAATCTTTGAATTGTATGTAAGGTAATCAGTAGATATCTTTTGATTAACTTCATTTTAAAAATTAGTACAAACCTTCTTTTAAAAAAGGCGCTGAGTAGTAGTTCATCGGAGCTAGTCTTAAACACACTTATAAAAATCAGTAATACATAACCCTATTTTGTCGAAATGATTTTACTGAGTTTCTAATAATTTTAATGCCAGATAAATCCCCAAAATGTCTAGATAATTTGATTTCAGGGTAACACAAAATAATTCATTGCCAATGTATTTTGACGAGTTTCTTACAATTTAAATTCCAGATAAATCCACAAAATGTCTACATAATATGATTTCAGATATTTAAGTTAAAGTACATCAGTAATTATTATATCTATACACAATTACTATTGTAACAAGCAGCTCTACTCAAAAGGTATTTTGAGCAATAAAACTACTTTGAACTTAAACTCTAGTTTTATCACTATATAGATAAAAGGATAGATTCATTTAGAATAATTTATTCGCTATAAAACGATGTTTTACTTCAGTTATGGCTGCTGTGTACTAATCCTATTGGATTCGCTGACTTCAATGTTAATCTATGGAGAAAATTTGTCTAAAGATTGTCGACTTGGAATTAAAGATTTTTTTAAAAAAAATTGTAATTCGTAATAGAGAAAGAAATTTACACTACATTTTTCGGATTTTTTTTTTTTAAATGCAAATATTTTACAATTTAAATTATTCGGGCGAGGGGATCTGGTATCGTGTGTTTTAAACGATCCTAAATTCCTCTGGTGGACGAAATTTATAAAATGAATCCTGTTGCAAGGTACAGAAAAGCTAAGGCTATCTGAAAATACCATTTTTATTTGATTATCAGGATTTATGTAGCTGTAAATAGTAGAAAAATTTTCTCCATAGGTTAACATTGTGATGGGCGAATCCAATACAGTTTAGTACACAGCAGCCTTAAGGATCGACACCAAGAAAGAAAAAATTTTCTGTTACAATATCATGTCTTTGAGACGATATGCCACGTGATCAGATTGTCTGAAGGTAGGCGTGCATCAAGCTACATGCAGCGAAAACTATGACTTTTAAATACCCACCTAACATTATTTTAACTCCCAATGCAATAATGACTACTGCTGGCTAAATAATAAATTTTAAAAGTTAATAATATTATTTTTTTTTAAATTTATTAATAAGCAATTATTATTCATATGTTAAAATTAAATATATATATTCGATAAATTATCGCTTAATTACGATCATACATCTGTACACAATTACTATTCTAACTAGTAGCACTACTCATCCGCTTAAAATTCTACCATCGTCCAATCGTCGTCGATACGTTCTACGATACATTACTCACTTTAAAGATCGTAAAAACTAGTTTATAGTAAACCAAACGAGTGATCAGGAAGTAAATAAAGAAAAACTAGGCGCAGTGCTATAAGTGCATGCAAACCAGAGGAAGGTTGCTCGAGGAAGGCACAAAAAGAAAACAACGATCTTCCAGAGTGAAGGGGGGAGGGAGGAAATCGCAAATCGACCTTTCTGGTCCAACTGGTCCGCGCATAACCTTGAAAGGATGGATGGAGAAGAAAAAAAATGGAGACGGGTTTTTAAAATTCATGCCGCGAATTGGAGGGCTGGCCAACAGCCCAGGGGTAGCTAGGAAAAATTAAAAAGAAGGCCGAAATGTTTCTCTCAGTCAAAGACCTCAGACTGCAGATAGAATGTTTTGGAAGTAACGAGCCTTTCAGAACAGGGGTCTGAGTCTTCACGCGCAAATAGCTTGAAATAAGTCGGACTACACTAAATGAATTTGATTGTAAGTAACAATGCTTTGTATTAAGATGGTCTTTTACTGATTTCAGTAATAAAGGAAAGATAATATATATATATATATATATATATATATATATATATATATATATATATATATATATATATATATATATATATACAGCTATTAAATAGGTAAAATCTAAGGGAAAAAGTGCAGCATAAATTAAATGCGGAAAAAATAACACTATTCGATGTCACATAACTTTACCCCCAATAACAATTTTACTAATATAAATCATCTTACGAATTCAAGATCTTCATGAAAATTAGTATATAAAAATGCCACTTTGGAATCTTCGTCATCGATTGTTTGATTTTAATTCATTCATTCATATACATGACTAGCTGAATACCCGTGCTTCGCTACGGAGTACATTTAAATTAAATACAGCGGTCAGTGTATGCAATTAATGCCAATATATATATATATATATATATATATATAAAACAATCGTATCGGATATTTTTATAGCCAAAATAATGTAGACAAAATATTCAAATTAAATCTAATAGAAAATACTAAAGAATATAGTACAATTTGAGGAACATTTCTTTTACTGTATTTTAATATTTTTTTGGATAATGTCCAATCGTCTGACGCATTAGCAAGAATTTTTTGCTTGCTTATTTCGTTGTTATACAAGTGACGCAAAATTAGTTTAAAGTATCACAAAAAGAAAAGAAACCACATGATCAGCATTTAATAAATTAAATTCTAAAAATTAATCTTTAAAAATTCACCAAAAATCAGAAAAATGGAGGTAAAGATTTGAAAAGGATTTCACTTTAAAGGAATTTTTATGATCCTTCTTGTGATATAAATTTTTAAACCTTCAGGTCTTTTTTTTAAATGCAAACTTAAAAAAAAGTTACAAAAACAGCTTAAAAATTTAATTTTAAAAAATCCAAGAAGAATTTTCCAGGTTCACTATAAGAAGAATTGCCATGCAAAATTTCAGCTCTTTAGGTCCAGCGGTTTGGTCTGTGTGTTATCAGTCAGTCTATCAGTTACGGAACTGTTTTATATACGTATAGATTAAACTGCAAATCAGTTGCCAAAAAAAAAAGAGAGGGGGGGAATATTAAAGAATAATATTTATAAAGTTACGAAGAAAATTATTTAAATAAATTCAAGACAAAAAGACAAATTTATATGCAGAAAGAAAAGAATATTCGAAAATTTTTTCAGGAGATTTAATGTATTTTATTCTGAAATGTTTATTTCTGTCAAATACCACTTGAAATTTATCGGTTAACATTTCAAACCACGATACGAAAGGAATTTCAAAAAGATTCTGAGAAGGAAATGCAAAAATTTCAAAATTTCAAACACAAACAGAACAATAAACTCCACACGATTTGAAATATAAAATTTTTGAGTGACATGTTTTCCATCGCAATAAACGAAATCATAAAATGGCTTTCGTATGCAGACGATAAAAGACATAACTTCCTCTGAAAATATGAAGTTTTTATCAATTCAAAAATACCATGGCACGGGAATATATCCGAAAAATTCATGACGTTGTGTCAACCTAGGAAAAAAGATTTTAACACTTTATTTTTCAAGTACAATCGCCATATTTAAAATAAGTTAGAATTTTAGGACAATTCATAGCAAACCATTAAAATTGTAGTTTACTGACAATGCGATTTAAAAACAAATCTTAAAATATTATGTTGTGGGGGTTTTGTAATCGAAGGTAATCTTTTGGGTACACGAGAGCTAAACAGACCGCTTTGGAAAAATGATCAGATGCAGCAATTACAAAATGAAATTTATAGTACCATATAATATACGTTCATCAGGTTTTATTTCAGACATATTAGTGACCACTAAGTGTCATCTGTATATATAAAACAGTTCCATAACTGACTGACCGACAGACAATGTACAGACCAAACCGCTGGACCTAAAGGGGCTGAAATTTTGCTTGGCGATTCTTCTTATAGTGTAGGGGTGCACTATATAAAATTTTTGAAAAATTCTTCTTACATTTTTAAATTAAATTTTTAAGCTGTTTTAGTAACTTTTTTAAAGTTATCATTTAAAATAATAATTTGAGGGTTATAAAATTTATATCACGAGAAAGATCATAAAAATTCCTTTAAAATGAAATCTTTTTCGAATCTTTACCTCCATTTTCGAATTTTTGGTGAATTTTTAAATATTAATTTTTAGAATTTAAATTATTAAATGCTGATCACGTGATTTCTTTCTCCGGTACTTTAAATAAATTTATCGTCACGTCCATAACAATGAAATAGACAAAAAAAAATCTTTTTCCCTTGCTAATGCGGCAGACAATTGGACATTATCCAAAAAAATATTAAAATACAGTAAAAGATATGTTCCTCAAACTGTACTATATTCTTTAGTATGTTCTATTAGATTTAATTTGATTATTTTCTTCTACATTATTTTGTCTATAGAAATATCCGTTACGATTTTTTTTATAAATATTTTTTTTCTTTTTTTTTTTACATCAACTGTATACATTGATCGTTGTTTTCACTATAAATATATATATACATATTTTTGGCATTAATTGCATACACTGACCGTTGTATTTAATTCGAATGTACTCCGTAGCGAAGTACGGGTTTTCAGCCAGTCGCTTATATATATATTTGTTTATGTTTTGAATCAACCACTGTTATCGGTAATATTTGATAAATTTTCAGTCGAAGCATTTTTTTACAAAAGCGCACACCATGTGGCGTCACACCTGCCCTTTGGGATATTTCAGCAGGAGATAATTTTCAGATTCTATTCCTTTAAGAAACTGCACTTTTATGTCCTTCCAAAGCATGGCTTTGCGTGTTTTGCATTCATTGACAGAAGCGGAGATTTATTATACCTAATGGATTTAAAATATAAAATTGCTTCCTTTCCATGGTTCCTAGTTTCCATCCTAGCCATAATGATAATGTGGCGTGTTCATTAGTTCATTTGTCCGCGCGCTGCTTGCGTCCCACGTCTAACTAGTGTTGTTCCTGGGTCGGGTAAACTTTTATACTTTCGTATGCTCTCTTGGTTGATTATGTTGTCTATGTTAGAAAAGGAGGTTATTCGTCTTCCCGACTACAATTCATAGAGAGGGAAACAGAGGGTGTGCAAATAACGATCGTTATCAGGGGATACATAGGTACTTAATACCTGCAATAACTAACAGTGGCAACCAATTTTGAACTAATTACTTTAGTTTCTCGTCTGTTCGATGAACATAAGGTGTGACTGTCTTTACGGCTAATTATAAATACAAAGATCGTCAAACACTTCGATATAAAAGGGATAAAAAAACGAGAAATTTCTAAAAGCACGTCGTAGGCGGTGGCGGCAGAAGAGGAGACAAGAAAGGGATTCGCATATCACAGGAACGGGGCAGAGAATTTTAAAGACCACCAGTAAAGAGACACACCCGATAAGGAAGAAAATAGAACTGAGATAAAAGAATTATAAAATGGATATTAGAAATAAAGGATTACGATTAAATGATTGAATGAAAGCAGGGGTCTGGGAGATTAAGTTATTTTGATTTTTTTTAATTGTCCTGTTTTGTTATTGATTCGTGATTGAGTTTTCATTTGTAAAAAAAAGTGCCCTTTGATGAACTGAAAGATTAAGGAGAATTTGAAATTTACAAGTATGAGCTATTTTTGAGATTACTTAACAAAAGTCGGAGGGGTTTTAAATTATTAAACGGCTAATCTTAATAAGGCAAAATAGGATAGATTCGATCACTTTTTCAGCTGAATGGGGAATTGAAAAATTTTCCTACATTTAAGATTGCTTCCCGAAGATTCATACTTCGTTGAAAGATATATACTGTACAAATATATTGAAGGTCCAACTTCGAACTTATCTCGAGACAGTAGTACTCAGAGAAAAATGAAAATCTGAATAGTGGTAATTGCTTTGGAATGCCGCCTTTTCTGAGAAAGGCTCATTTTATAAATTTCAATGTCTTACATGATCTCAGAATCCTCATTGTTGAAACAGGAATGAAGAAACTGGTACTGCCATAGATGGGAATTGAACAGCCACGGACCCCTAGAAAACTAATCATGCTTCTAGGGGGTGATTGATCAGTTGATAACGCTTATTTCTAATAGCAATCAATTTCAAGACCATCAGTAAGAATTGGTCTGTAACCAATCGAAATGGATAGAAAAACTGAAGAGCGAAAATTTGAGGAGAAGTTATTCGACGAATATAGGGACAAGCTGATAAAAATAGAGCCAAAAAAAAAACTGTTCTCAAAAGGGACTCTCAACAACTTACGAGCGCATTTTAAGACCAGTAGTCGCGCAAGTAAGTGATCTCCGAAGGTTAATGAAGAAATTCAAAACTGGTGTCCCGAGTTAATAGCACCTGGAGTTTCTTCTAACTTGGAAGTTCTTATCCGATAAGGAATCTAAATTCCTGTAATTTAGAGACCTGTGACGATTCCGAAGCGTCGGATTCTTCAGTTGTCGATTCCAATCTTGCGAGAACTCATCACAACATATGTCTTAAAGGTGTTGAGCGAAACAAAGGTGTGTGTGTGTGTGTGCTTTCTTTGTAAATACTTTGGAAAAGGCAACTTTTAGGGAAGGCAGCTGACCGCTATTGATAAAATAAAACCACTCGGACTGCCAGTTTGAGTTCAACATGATTAAAGTTCACAGTCGAAAAGAAAAAGTAGAATAATTTGTAAAAAAACATCGACTTTCGTTGAAAAGGTGATATACGTACACACCTAAAGAGGTTACCTGTGAATAGAAGCGATAGAAATATTAGGAGATCATCCGAAAGGTTAACCATTTTTTAAACTTTAAGATCTTATCGACAACAACTTCCGTAGACTGAAAACAACCAAAAGTTTTATTTGAGTAAATGTAAGTCATTTCTGAAATCTCTGCGGAAAAAATTCAAGAGAAATTAAGAGCACTTTAGAATGAGAAAAATTCCTATGGATTATCCTATGGAATTAGGATAATTAATTCTGATCGAACTATGGATGTCCTATGGATTATCCTATGGAACTTTCGACGAAGACTCTCTGTCTGAAATATAGAGATTATTTTTTTTGAAAATAAGAATTTTGTAGAAGTTGCGGATTCAATCCGAAGCAAGCAAAGTTGCTATCCTGACGTAAAGAACAAGGAATTGAAAAACACAACTGAGTCAAAATGCAGTTGATACCGACACTCTTGAGTGTGTTCCAGATAAGGCTGATGAAAGTTCTAAAATTGAACGCGAAACAGTAAGCGCTGGAATTTTGGTTAAGTCTAATCTTTGCAAAGGAGAGACTATCATGCTAGATCACGAGATGCGGAAAAAGCAGAACGCAGAGAAAACTACCCAGAGATTCGAAATGGACTTTTAAGCCAAATCGTTTTTGCCAAAATCTTTTAGGCAAAATGGTTTAATTGTAATTGAAAAGTAATATCTTAAATAAATTAGAGTTTTGAATATGCCATTGTAAACGTTTCTAGAAAGAGTTAAATCCGTTAAAGGATAGTTCAGATGAAATTTTAAGTTCAAATTGAGGGAAATTCTTAAACATCATACATACAAGGATGTCAAATCTACTACAATTACTTCTTTCCTAAATATAAAATAATAGAGGAGTTACATCTAATGAATATCGTCTAACGAATTGTTGGAAATTACAGTACATCATGAGCTAAAAACATACCACATTCGTGGTATTATGTACCATAAATGTTTGGCATAGCATATTCAATTAAGAAAACTCTAGCTACGCTGTCCCTGTTCTGACTACGTTTCAACCATATACCAAATTCCGCATCCTAATCCTATATTCAAAACAAGATTTACTATATTCTGCTTTACTTTTTATGACTAGAGCCTCCTAATAATACAGTCAAAGGGAGGGAGAGAGTGTGACATCGTAATGCAGGATTTAAAAAAAAATTAAAAAATCCCGAGGAACATTCTTAGAAACTGTTGCGTGCACTAGTACATGCACTAGTACATATACTGTTAGTGCATATACTATATGGATATAACTAAAATAATTCCAACAGGAATCTTTAATAAAATTTTAAAGCAAATAAGATCACATTCAGAATATCTGTTATGGATATGTTCGTTTACCAGAGAGAACTGGAGCTCTTTATTATAATTTTTTTGCGTAAATTTCTTATGTTTGAGAAAAATGATCAATGTATGTATGTAAGGTGAGACCATAACAATTGCATTAAGCTAAATTCGTACAGATAATTCACTACGCTTCAGAAAGTCTAGTTCCACATTTTGTTCTACAATTACAATATTTACGTACGTAAATGTCACATTGTCTGTTTCATTTAAAGAAACTTATTCGAATTTAACAACTATACATGAGCCAAAACTCAGCCTCCTGATTCATTCCACATCCCAACGTCCCCATCTTGAAGCAAGCAGAACAAATACCGCTGCAGAGATTTCTTTTTATTATTATTATTATTATTATTAATCGTCTCCCGGGGCATCAGTATGCCGAAGTTACTCAGTAAAATCTGAACCGTCTCAATCAAACCGCAAAAGTTAACTGCGGTTTCAATCAGATCTCCAATTTCTCTCTCGACCATGAGGAGAGAGAGAGAGAGAGAGAGAGAGAGAAGAGGGGAGAGAATCGTTCTGCTGGCGTCGGTCCAATTTGCTAGGTACCGACAAAGTCTAATACCCGAATCATCAGAAGTGAGTAACAACAAATCCAACACGACGGCACTCTTTCTGAATAAACTTTCAGCTTATCTTTTGTCCTTTTAGCGAATTCACTTACACCCTCCCTCCTCTCTGTCGCAAAAAAGAGCAATGCTACTGGTTTGACCTGAATTTACAAATACACTGTAGATGTTTTTACATGCTTAATAACTAAGCTAAGTGAAACAAAACTTTGCGTTTCCAGTCACAAAATACACAAAAATTTACCCGTACGAGAAATGACGTCATTGTACACATCGCAAAGGGGGTTAATTAGAAATCAAAGCTTTGAATTAATTTTTTGATACGGCATAACATGTGTATGAGCTTGTTTAAAATACTTTTACGGCAGTTTAAGATAATATAAAGCAAACTAGGAAGCAATACAGGGAACGTTTCATTCGTTTGCACGCAAACACAACTTTATCGATGCGATGAAATCGGAAAAAAAAAAAAAAAATCAACAAATCACAACATACATAAAAATTAAGGTGGGTGAAATATTTACCTTCAACAAATATAAACACATGGTATAACATGTTTTATAAAAAAAGTACTTGCTAAACATTATTTTAAGGTTTCATTTAGGTTTATCCTTTTCCCTCCGACCACGATTATGCTTCTTGCCAAGCTTAAAAAAAGGCTTAAAGCCTAAAAGCCCTGAAGCGATAATTTTTTAAATTATTATTATTGAAAAAAAAATCAAATTTCACTTACAGAAAAATAATTAAATGTTAACGCAGTTTCTGGTCGCAATTGCTAACTTAAAAAGCACCTGATTTTTTCAGCGCCTTAAATTCGTCTTAATACAAAATTAAAATATTTTTTTTAAATATTAAAAAGAAATTTGAAATTTATTTAAAAATCTAGTGTGGTGTCCCTGAAATTGACGAACTTTAAATCAAACACATAGTTTTATTTTTAGACAGGACAAACTGAACACTACAAGCATCACATTTACATCTTCTATACTAATAAAGAGACAAGTGGAAGTCGAGAGATCACGTGACCGTAACTCATCCGGGTGGGCCACTCCTCGAAAAAAAAAATGGCCGACAAATATACAGGAAACGGTGCAATTTTTTTTCTCATGAAAGTACATAAATGTTACATATTTGGAAAGAGCTTCGAAAACTGATAATTTTTTCTGCGTACACTTATTCTGTTAATTCAATAGTTTTAGAGATATTTTCATTCTAAAATCACTCACTGCTGAGAAACCAAATCATCTGGTGCAGTGGTGCTGCCATCTGTCGGCAGCGACGGGAATGAAAATTGAAAGGAATTTATTGACTTGAATTTAATACATTTGTAGGCTTTTTTTTTCTTTTGTGGGGCCCGAAGTACATAAATATGTTACACGGATGGCTTGAGCGTAGCTAGGCGAAGCCCGGCTAGTTTAAACATAAATCACTAATAATTTCATCAGCTTCCAACTCGGACTTCTACGAATTCAACCTACTCGAACGCTGTCCGGCGCTCTACTGCAACGCATTCAAAATAATCTCTCCTCTCATCACTTCGCTTCCAATGCGAAAAAGCTGGAAGAGGGTCGGTTACATGAATGACATCTAGCCTTGCAATCTATCTAGCATTTCTATTCCATTTAAAAAATCTATTTTCGAATGCCATAAATAAATATATATATATGTAAACAAATAAATGAAAAAACATTGAAAAACATGCATTTGTTATTCTGAGATTAGAAAAATACTGAAGGAATGTCTGTCATGGCTTAATATGGGGAATGGAGATCTACGAGGGCAACTGATGTACTGACCGACTCAACACGTTGACTGCCACGTGGGCCCTCGTTGACCCATGCTGAACTTTCCGTTCAAGCTGTTTCAAGAACTTCGTATAAGAAGAAACACTGCCATTAAGTGTTTCGTAATACCGGAAATTGATGCATAATTATCATTTTTGTTGCAATTTCATCATACCATGCGCTATAGATGACTCACGAGGCTTAGAGAAACGCTTTCAATCCATTAAACACCGTACAACAACAGTGTTCAGATTATCAATTGTTTCTCTACCAGATATTCAAATGGCAATTAACGTCAGTAAGTCTCTAGTAGGGCACAGGGAATCCTTATTAGACAAAATATCTTAACACAAAAACATATGAAACGGACCATCACATATCATCACACAAGTAAACATATAACATAGCACAGCAACACTGGAATACAATATGAACTACAAATTCATTATCCCTCTCCTTTTCCCACTTCATGCAGAGAGGTTTACTTTGGATAAGAGGGAGGTAATTTGAGAACGTTACGGTCTTCTTTTTGTTTCACAAGAACTAATTAGACCGGGACCTACTACTGAAAGCCAGGGGCTACAAACATTCATGCCAACAGAGAGACTCGAACCCACAAAATCTGGTATCGAATTGCCAGCGCGATAAGAGATGAGGCACGGTTTTTTTTTCGAGGACGAAGATTATATTAGTTACAGCCTCTCTCCCTCTGGTTCCGCTGGAGAAACAAGGACTGACTTTTGGTTTACGCAAAGGGGTTTCAGACGGAATTTACATTTACACAATATCTGCGGGTAGAAGTGTGATAAACACCAAAGCGTGTATCAAATTCGTCACGATAAGCAATTTCATAAGATGCTGGTGATTTTAGTCTCAGAATGGTACACCAAAATTAGGTATAATCTTCGCAGCACGTCCTTGTTTCATGTTTGTCGAAGGATGCAAACTCACCCAAACTTCGTAACCTAGGGCATACGTGGAGCAAGGACGTCGTTTCTTGTCAGCA
The DNA here is from genome assembly GCA_907164885.2 of Dolomedes plantarius. Lineage (NCBI taxonomy): Eukaryota > Metazoa > Arthropoda > Arachnida > Araneae > Dolomedidae > Dolomedes > Dolomedes plantarius. The sequence continues at coordinate 156,856,077 of OU015495.1, read as the reverse complement.
TTAACTCTCTTACTCTCCTGTGAGCCGGACGACAGTCGAATGGCTAGGGCGCTGGCCTTTGGCACCAGAGTCTGTGGGTTCGAGTCCTAACCTAGGCATGGATGTTTGTAGCCGTTCGGAATCGGCTTTAAGCAGTAGGTATTGGCCTAATTAGCCCTCGTGTAGCAAAAATTGACCGTAGCGCTCGGCTCGAAACCAAACTAAACCTACTATCATGTTGGTCGACCGTTTCCATAGTAGTGGTCGCGAGAGCCTCTTGAGATATTAAGTTATATCAGAGACAAAGTTACCGTTATAGAGAACAGCTCTAATGTCATGTTTGATGTCATGAACATTTCTCAATTCTCAGTGAAACTGTATACAAGCAACCGCATAGTTACTAAGCATTTAGATGTATTCATAGCATTACAAATCAACGGCTATTGGTCAATCCATGATTTAAGGTCTTTGCTTACAGGCATTCCTAAGCGTGGTTTGAGATCCCAATTCTCACGTTCCACTGGGTTGGCTTGCAGGTGATAAACAGAAATAAGGCTTTGCTTTATATCCAAAAGGAAACATAACTGCTGCATGCCGCTGCTCACAAACTGCGATACGTTGTCGCTGATTATTCTCGGTGGCAAACCAGACTGGAGAGTGACTTTCTCTAGTAGGCAGTGTTAAAGAACACTCTTTTGCAGTAGAATGAGATAGGGCAAACAGTTCTACCCAGGGCCCAATTTAGAAAATTCTTGACTATAGGTACAACTCGGGATGGGGGCCCCCTAACACTGATGTGGGCATAAAATTTGACACACACGTGTCAAATTTTTCGCGTGATTTTTTTTTTTTTTTTTATTCTGAGAAAATGTGTCGCGGACGAAAAATGTTTGCGCGCTACTGTTCTAGACCTATCGCTGGGACGCCAATTTTTGTGGCAGATGTCCCGATGGTAATTAACGACAGCCGGTTAGCAGGATACAAGGACTCTTTATTAGACAGGTCATCTTAATATATAACACATATAAAATGAACATCACATATTTTCGACACAGATTAGCATACGACACAGCACGGCATCACTGGAATACAATTTGAACAACAAATTCCTTGTCCCTCTCCTATTTCCTACATACATCAGAGGAGTCTTACTTTCGATGAGCGGGCTAAAAGGCAGTGTTGTTTCCGCCTCGGCGAAAAAGATTTTATTTGTTACACTAATGATTTTTACTGTCTCATAAACATCATAACTCATACCTTAAATGCGTCTAAAACGAATATAAGTTGCCCGTCCATGCCGCACGTGGCCCGAGTGAAAAGTCACTTGGAAAAAACCGTGGCACTCAACGTGTTATACCTGTAGGTCCAGGCCCCTTGCATCAAAACGATCTAGAAACCATCAAAACCATCTAGGTTTGATCTATCATTTCAACTAATCAGATGGATATCGAGCAACCAAATTTGCTTCTGAACAAAAGGATATTTATTTCACAGCTATTATATTATATGATGACTTAGCAGTAATCCAAACCGACCAGAAAAAAAAACGGTTATTAGATTTTCTTTTAATATCAATCACAAGTACTTCAGCTCATAGTAAAATACTAAAAAATCACGCGCTGTATTTATCCTTTCATCTTATTTATATTTCGTTCAAAACGTGAGCACATATCTCATGAATTTCCATATCTTGAAAATATTTAAATATTTAAATCTTTGAAATTAATATTTTATAATTTTACATGAACATCTATTTCGTTGAAACGCTGTTACAACAATAGTCAAGAGCAGTGTTGTGATGGGATTTATAAATGATTTATATTCACTTTCATAGACCACTAATTTAGTAAAAAAAAAAAAAACTCTAAAAACGTATTATTTTTTTCCCATAGTGTTTGATACCTACTCTAAATGACAAATCTTCTCGATTAGACAACACAGCTGCATTTATAAAGCACGATAAGATTGCAACTTTTCGGCAAAATAATTTCACCGATAGAGAGGCAAAAAGTCCCCCAGAAATAACTCAACTGCAAGGCTCTGCAAACTAGAACTGATTAGCAGGCGATCCCAAACAAAAGGAGAAGGGTGAGAAGAGGTAACAAAACCATGAGGCATGACGTCATTACTGGGCGAATCAACAAGAAGACCGCGCCATTAAAGAAATAAATACAGAAAAAAAACAATGACGTAATAAAAAATGGCGGAAAAAGTAGTCCAGAATGTTAGAAGCCAAAAAGCAATCGAACAGCCGTGAGTAATTATTACTAATGGTTTGGAATGGTTTTGAAACGACTTGGAAAAACGATTAACAGAAACTTCCTAATGACTGGTACGCAAGGAGATTCGGGATTTTGCTCTCGTGGTTTTTTGATTACGGCTTGAGGATTAGAGAGATGGCAGATTTTCCATTGTCGATGATGCGAATAAATGGTGCCTACTTGCCGTGCAGGAATAATTATCAGAAAATAAATTTTATACAGATGCAGCGAAGCATTTTAAAATGACTTATTTCCGTTTAGTGATCAAGAGCGGTATCGAACGACAAATGACAACAAACGATTACAGAATGCTAAATTAATTACGTTTGTTATAATGTTCCATGCTTAGCTACTGTTAAAGAAGATGCGATAATGACTTAAAGCCAGCGATTCTACAATAGAAAATTCATACATCCAAATTATTCCGTTTCAATAAACCGCAACTGTAAGTTTTTTATATGTTTCGTTCGGTATTTTAATACCACTTAAAAGATGATTACTGAACAACCAAACAGAGTGTAAGCCGAGAACTATTTTCAGATTAAACAGCAATTTTAACTTAAATGTAACATTTTTATGTCAAACTGAAACTCATGCAGAAGTTTGAGCGTTTAAATATTTAAAAATCACGTTGTTTGTAATACGAGTGACTCCACAGGTGTACGAATTTCACTTTGGCTCGTATTTAAAAATTGTACATTAAAAAGTTAAAGTAACAAGCAATTTCAGTAAATTACGACTTGACGAAGTTTCGTTTTGCAGGAGTGTAACTGAAGATAAAAAATATTTTACATCATATTACGTTACAATGACAACAAAACTAGTGTATTAATACAAAATAAATTAAAAAGGAAAAGAAAGAAAAAACGAAAGAAAAGCAAAAATCTGCGTTTACTCGTGGACCTTAATTTTCAGAAACATTGTGCCGGATGTTTTGCTTTCCTGGAAAACCCTAACAACACGAAATTAAGGAATCAATATTTCCCATATTATTAAAGGCGTTTCTAGGTAGAAATTTCTGAAACTAAATCAATGAAAAAAGTTTGCCTGTTATATTTCGCAACAATGAAATTCTTATGGGTGATTTTTAATGTGTGTGTAGTGACTCACTATGTACACAAATATATATAAATAGCGTTATTAATATGAAAACAAAACCCGTATAATATATAATATGAAAACTAAGGCTAATGTTCAAGTTCCGGTCAGCGTTAAACAAACTCATGCACACACAGAATTTGAAAAACTAAAAATTTTAAATTATTTGTCGAAAATTTTGGAACGCCTGGATAAAGCCAACATGATTTTGACGGCTAGTGATGAAACGATAATTTTTTGGTGCGGCTCTAATTGCATGGTACAGTAAATATAACAGTTAAGCAAGTGGACACCGCTGAATATCCTATATATAATAGCCGTTGTCTCTGTATGACACTTCGGGGCTGTACTCATCTTTCAATTGAAGCCCTCAGTAAACAAACCGCCGGTTAGGCTTAATTTCAATTTCAGATGTGGATCAGAATTTTTTCTTACCTAAAAACAAATATCTTCTCCATCAAATCACGTTTGTTCAGCCTATTTTTCTATAAAACATTCAGAACTAAAAAAAATTGGATGTTTTTAGCTGTATATTTAACAGTTTTAAAAAATCTGTTTACTTTTGCGATGAATTCTGAAAGTAAACAAACTTGAATGTGAATGAATCGCGTAGTGAACTGTAAAAAAAATGGATGGCAGTCTACTACTCCAATCGCATGAAAAACTAAATAAATAAAAAATAATGATAGGGTTTGCTTTTACAAGGTGTGGATTAAATGTAATATTGTTAGATAATTCGGGATATTTTTTAACTTTCATATACTTTTTCCATTATGACGTTATTTTTAGTATTATGACATCAAAATGACGGGTTACCTTCTAGTCTGATAATGTTAGTGAATGTAGCTGAACTTCCAACACCGTGAGCATGGTGTAATACGACTAAGTTCAATGAACGTCAGATCGAAAAAACACAATAATTTCATTTGTTGATTTAATTTCAACAACGTAACAGGAGTTGAGACAGCAATTAGGCAACGAAATTTGAGTGTTCTCTTTAAAGAGAAGTTCCTAAAAGAAACAATAATAAACCAGGCTCAAAAGATTTATACCACGTTCTATGTAAACATGGCGATTTTAGAGTTGTTCTCGCATAAATTAATTTTTTACACGTTTGATAAATAATAAATTGTTAATATCGTAATTATATAAATGAGCACCAATGAACATCTGAGATGGTAGTAAAATACGTGAACACTGCTTAACTTCTAACAACTCGTGTGGCCATAATATTGTGGTTTTTAAGTACAATGAACGCTTAGTCAAACACATCTAATACTTTCATTTTTTTAATCAATTCAGTTTCGACAACATAATAGGGCTGTTATAACAGTAAAACAACAATTTTTGACTTTTCCATGTAAAGTGTAGTTTTCCCAGCTAATAATAATACAGCGAACTTAAATGTATAACGTGCTTAAACTCCGCGTAAACACGGAGATTTTTCAAGCGGTTCTCGGACAAATAAACCAACATTTTTTTAACGCATATATAAGACATAACTTGTTAACCGCCAACAGAACATTTTTTATTTCAGTCGATTTCAACGTACCATTGGATATAATTTTAAACGTGGCGAAAATAACAAGGTGGTAACATCCGATCACAAAATACCACTTTATTTAAATAGCACTGAAACCAAAACATTCGACGGCCACACCCTTAAATACTCGTTAAATTAGGAGGTTACACCCCGAATTTTCGCGTTACTCTGCATGCATATAAGCCTGCTCTGAATGAAATTTGTGTTTTTTAAGCGTTCCCCTCGGCCACGTCACAATCTTTGGCTGGGGTACATGGAAAACATTCAAGAAGGAACATAAAGCAAAATAAAACAGGGATGCTAACAGAGAATTCCTGAGAATGGGACAGGGATAAGGGGGAGGAAGGAGAATGAAAAGAAATCGGGACAGAAAAGAGTGAAAGAGAAATCAAATCGAGAAAAGGAATGGATGGCGGGTATATAATACGAATATCTGGAGAGTGAAACTCTTGTTAAATATGTTTCAAACGAAGACAAGCATATATACAGAAATTCGCATAATCATGCGATTTCAGAGCCAGGCAAAAACGTATGCGACTACGTACTGCAAGACTGAACTTATCGGGGGACAGGTATGTAATACCAGTACATTCAAAATAACATGCTAAAAGAAGCGTGAAAAGTATTGTTTTATAGAACGAACGAAATGGTGTACGACATGAACGATAAATTGCACTGAAATGAACGGTAAATGCGGGAAAACGATAGATGCGGAAACATAACAAAGCAATATGATCGTTGGGACTGGATAAAATGAACGACACATGCGGAAAAACGATGGATCCAAAAACGATCGATCGAGATTCCACTGTATATATATATATATATATATATATATATATATATATATATATATATATATATATATATATATATATATATATATATATATATATATATATATATATATATATATATATAATATATATATATATATATATATATATATATATATATATATATATATATATATATATATATATATATATATATATAGAGAGAGAGAGAGAGAGAGAGAGAGAGGGGGGCACTTTACACATACACATATCTACATGTAATAATAACGTCTCACCATTATTGTCTTAGAGATCTAACGCGTATTCTAAAATCCTTTCAACCTTTCAATAACGCACAGTCCCTATTCCAAACTGCGACCTGTGCCGACATATTTTATATATATATATATATATATATATATATATATATATATATTATAGATGAAAATATATGCTATGACTATGTACTGTTAAGATGAACATATGGAGGACATGTAATATCTGTATACACTACACCAAGCGTGAAAGAGTACCAGGGAATAATGCATATCAAACCATACACGGCGATGAACCTATGTTTAGTGTGATTATATTATCTATATTTTCAGTACTAAAGAAAAGCATGCGTGAAAGAGTAGCAAGCAAAAAAAAACAAGGCTTTGATCCACCATTTCGGCGGAACGCTATGAGATCACGTCTTGTAAATGGTCAGAAAACTATCTAATCGGCTAATCGATGGGGAAAAATATACTATGCATACAGACTACATTTTTTTCACCATTAAACGGTTTTTTATGCAAAACGTAAGCCATGTATTTCACTATCTCCTTCCTGCAATAAATTATATAAATATACAGACCACATTAAAAAAATTTTTTTTAAATAATACCAACAATTTAACCAAGGAGTCAAGCACGAAAAACACGCAGACGATTTTGAATGTAAAAAAATAATAATAGTAATAACCTAACCAAGGAATAAAGTGCGAGCAACACGCAGATGGGACATTTTAAATGCATGCATGGTTTTTGAGTCTATTAAAATACTAGGGGCTTAAGGTCAACTTAGCTCAAGGTTTTCAAAGCAATGACTGAGATTACACTTAAAGATCTATATAGGTTACGGCAAAGGAATAAAATTAGTCGGTATACACGATCAATTCTTCTCAGGAAGGGGGAAAAAAAAGAAAGAAATTCGAAAAACTTATCCACCGTATCGAGTGGGCTAGCAAAGCATAAAATCATTTTCTGTACACCGTCAACCTCTGATGATAGATATTAAGGAACTGTGTCGTAAAATTCAGGTGGCAAGGTTTAAAAAATGATGGTAAAATATGCTTTAAGATTATCCTGAAAGTAGCATGAAACACGTACTAGAAATTATAGAACAAAAACTTCTTTTAAGCCTCGGAATAAACAAGTAATATATAAAAAAAAAATTTTAAAGTCAATTTCTACTTAGGTCTACAAAGAAAAATTTGAGGGTGAACTAATAGTAGGAATTGAAAAAAAGGATTGCCTGCCAGAACCTTGCCTACTGTGCGAGATTAGGAGGGAGGGAAAGGGAGAGAAAAAGTTTGTCAGGTTGGGGATTCGATCTCGCAGCCTACAGGACGGGAGAAGCCCGCGATACCGCAGTGCTACCGTTTACACAGTAACAAGAGGGAAATTACTATTCAAGAGCAAGAGACGCTCTAGGTCTAAAACTAAAATTGATTAATTAAATTTAATTAATGAATTAATATTTGAAAAAACTGTATTAACATCAAGTGTCATCCACTACAAGTTTAAAAAAATGTATTTGAACTTGAGTGGATGAATAAAAAGTACTTTTATTAACGATTGAAAATTTGAACAAGATATATATAGAGAGAGTGTGAACTAATAGTAGGAATTGAAAAATAAGTGAGCCAACGAAAAGAAACACTAGCTTGGAGTTTCCTGCCTGACAGACGCATCTCTCTCTCTCTCTCTCTCTCTATATATATATATATATATATATATATATATATATATATATATATAAAAGAGCTCGTCTGTTTCTTTGTCGGCTATAGAATCATAGACTGTTTCACCCACCGGGACCAAGTTCGGCTCAGTTAAAGTTTAGGACCCGAGAAACTTAACGCAGCAAAAACGAAATTTGAGGCTCAATTAGTTTTTTTAAAATTAACTTTTTAATGATTTTTGTGCCCCTAAGCGCACCTCTTAAATGTGGATACAGTCCCTTCACCACAACCAGTCAAATTCGATACGCGGGGGAAAAGAGGTTTGTTCTGAGGGGTGATGGATAAGTGTTTATTTTATTTTTCTTATGTTTAGTGGAGTCGTGGGTCTTTAAAAAGGTTGAGAACCGCCGCTTTAGATAATTTTAGACAATGGCGTTCAAACTAATAGAACTTAATAAAATTTGGAAAAAAAGGAAGAAAAAAAAAAGAAATTTTATATCTATATATCTACCCGGGCAACGCCAGGCAATAATGCTAGTATGTATATATATATATATATATATATATATATATATATATATATATATATATATATATATATATATGAATGATCACTGTTATTTCTTACTAGACTTCAAGCCCAGTTATTTTTAAAAGTTTTCCCCTCGGAGCAATAACAAATACACGTATTAAATGGCTGAAATAATGATAGAAAACAGACTTGGAGTTTCTAGTTTGATTAGGGTACCATGCCTCAAGCTGATTTATTAGGCATATTTTATAAATCGATATATGTTCAGTATTTCGCCAATAGTTCAAATACTTGCAATTTAGTGAAGCTAGCTTTCTTTTCATAGATAGCTAATATCAGAATCTTTCCCAATTCGTTTCTCCCCGTTAGATGGACGGGTAAGTCACAAATTTAAAGTTAGATGACAGATAGGAAATAACTCCGATTCACAATATACTTCACTTAAAATGAAGGTTAAAAAATAGTTACTTTTATATATATATAACTGATGTAATATTCTCATAAATTAACAACTGTTTGGGCTCCAATAACATAAAGCCATTTATATTCAGAGGTGAGGAATATTTTTTAAAATTTTTTTATAAAGTCTGCAAGGATTAGTCTGTTACCGACGAAAAACCCTCTACTGAAACTGAAACTGCTTTTTAAAGTAAAAAGGAAAATTGGCCAATTTTACAAAAATGCCAATCAGTAACTATATTAGTACAGTAACCACCGCTTATAGTGATCACTGGTTATAAGAATCAACCGTTTATAAGAATCAATATCGCGAAAACAAAAACAAATGAATTATTTCCATGTTAAAGTTTTCGCTTTAAAGAATCAGTCCACCGGTTTTAAGAATCAGTTTACACTCTTCGCTTTCCTTTCATTTTTCCAAAAAAGCTACTTAAACCCTAAAAAGACACGAAGTTCTTTTTTTTTTTTTTTAAGGAAGATTGATAAGATGGGATGGAATATAGTCGTAAAATTCACCCCTTTCTTTATTAGACATAACATAATAGTTTCCCCTTAAACGCTTTACTACAACACTGTCCTATTAGCTTGACCCGGAGGCAACTTTACCCGTTCGAGTAAATCTTCGTCTGAGACTGTAAGTATTGAAAGAGGTATAAACAGCCTTCTGAAAACTTCATTACGTCAAACTACCGTAGAAAACTTTTTCTTGCTCCCATCCTGTAGTTGAAATGTTAAAACTGTTAAGCAGGTATGTTGTAACTTGTAACAAATATTGTATTTTTTTCTTCTCTTACTATAATCATGTGTATCTACTTATAAGTCTAAAAATTAAGTTTTATTTTTAAAACTATAAAAAATAATTTTAATAAAAGATAGTTAATGTAAATTAAAGAGTATTTTATGGTAAATTATCTAATATATGTATATATAGGTGTGTGTGTTCCTGTCCAAAAACCTAAATTTCGGTTATAAGAATCAACCGCTTATAAGAATCAAAAACAGTAATAACAAACGTGATTCTTATAAGCGGAAATCACTGTAACTTTTTTTGATACACTGTTTCTCACTCTTGTAAAAACAGACGAGAAAAGCACTGCCATATACGCAAGACAGATGAACCCTCTACTGAAACTGAAACTGAAACAGAAACTGCTTTTTAAAAAGTAAAAAAGAAAATTGGCCAATCTTACAAAAATGTCAATCGGTAACTATATCAGTAAAATTTTTTTTATGATACACTATTTCTTACTCTTGTGAAAACAGACGAGAAAAGCACTACCATATACGTAAGACAGATGACCTGAATGCTGCTAAATTCTCATTGCAGTCATGTTAAACGTTACTTGACAAAAGGTCAAGGAGAACCAAGCATAAGAGTTCCTAAACTTGCTACCCGGCTGGAATAAGCGTTTGGAATATCAATTGAGGTCGACACTCAAGTTCTATGTGATTATTTAGACACAATGGATAAGAAACTGGGAGATCTGTGGATAGCTGTAAATATGTCTTTTTTTTTTTTTTGCGGGGGGGGGGGGGGCGGAATACAAAACATTTTTGCACGTAATGGAGCAATTTTTGTATGGAAAGGAGAGGGGAGAGGGTGTGTGTAAAAAAAATCATTTAGATTTAGAAGAGAGAATAGTGAGATGAAGCTTAAAAACTGAAAATACAAAGATGAATATAAAAAAATATAACACGAAGATCCTAGTGTAAACACAGCACTTTCTCAAACAACCCTGATGCCTGAATTTACCGAACAGCACGTCAGAAATGAATGGGGAAAAAAAAAAGTAGTAAAACTGATAAACATCAATTCACTTTCCAATCATTAGGAACTCAATTGAAGGTTTTCAAGGCGTTAAAGCGGCACATCAGTTGACCTCGCAGATCATCAATCTACGTGTTAAGGTATAGGGTAATTTCCCACCCTGTCATTTGCTGATCACAAATTAGCGAATGCGTTTGTTTGTTTGTTTATTATTTCGAAAACACATCTTCTAAAGCGATGCAAGTTTTTTGAAATATCTTAATTCAATAATTTTTTTCTCCAAAACTCAAAATTTTAATTTAGCTGTTATAAACACTGTTTATGCATGCTAAGTAAATAATGATATAAACAGTGCGGGGGGGGGGGGAAGTTTTATTTAAATCCCCCGCCCCTGCCCTTCCATGTTTCTTTTATGATAGAAAATGTTCTCCTTCTAAGATGAGAAAACCTGCCCAGAAAAGTTATTCTGGTGCCACCACTGGGTTTGGATAGAACATGAAAGCAAATGAAACCTTTCATGTACATCCATTGACAGTGAAGTATTGGGGAAGTTTCCCCTCTGTATTTTACTAATCGCAAATTAGAAAATGGATATAATTAAATTCTGTCTCCTATATCTGAAAATATACCTTTATATACAATTCTAGAATTTTTAGAAATGTTCTATTTAAATTTCTCCCCCTCAAAAAAAAAAAAAAAAAAAAAAAAAAAAAAAAAAAAAACGCAATGTTATCATAGTAGAGACGGGAATCGATAATTTGATGCCTTTTAAAAATTTAACAGCGAAAAAACTAAAAAATTTTACCGTTATGTTCAAAAAGACAGAATTACCAAAATACGCATAAGCTAAGCCCTGATTCATTATTTAAAAAAAAATAGCCATGAAGAAACACAAAGGGGGGGAAGTAGGAGCAATTCCCCCCCCCCCCCCAAAAAAAAAAAAAATCCTGGCGTACTTTTTTTTTCATAGCCTAAAATTATATAATCGTAGACCTAATACTAAATGAGTTTAAATTTAAAATGAGAGGATGTTTATTTCTTTTATATATATATATATATATACGCACACATACACATACACACACACACACACACATATATATATATATATATATAGTGGAATCTCGATCGATCGTTCCCCGAGTCATCGTTTTCCCGTATGTATCGTTTATTTCACCCGGTCCCGACTATCATATTACTTTGTTATATTCCCGTATCGTTCAGTTCAGTCGGTCCCTTGAAAAACGATAGATTGAGATTCCACTGTATATATAACCCTAAGAGCCGACGTTGCTGCCCCCCCCCCCCCAATATTTGGCCTGTAGCCGCCACAGTAGAAACATTGAATAACAATGGGTAATCTCGCAAGTGCTATGATAGTCAGGCGAGCACAGCATTTAATGGATACAAAAATTGCCTCCTAGAGTAGTATCTCATTTACATCCACACCTGATTTGAATTCCTTTTTTTTTAAAGAATAACCTATACCTCTTCAGGTAAAAAAGCTCAAGGTTAGCTAATTTTTTAATCTATTCAATCCGATCCAAAAAGTTTCGCTATTTCTCATCAAAATTCCTTTATCATGCTATTTAATAAAACAATACAATAGTTCTCTCAACAGAGTACGCAAGGAATCGATAATATTCCTTTAAGTTTCAGCTAAACATCAGGTCAATCTATAACACACTTTCATTAAAATAGCTATTTCCTCGTAATAAAATAACTGAAAAAAAAACTTTTGATCCAATCCAGATGATTTGAACAGTTTTATCAATTTTTTTTTTTTTTTTTGGAAGTGCAATTTTAATCTGATCTGCGAGCTGCGCTTTTCGGACATTCTCGTACTGGCCTTTACCGCGAAAACCCGTGCAGCTGCAGGCTGTTTTTTTCCTTTTCTTTTTTTAAATGTAAACGGCCAAGTCCGGTTTTCGTTTCCATTGCTCAATAAATACTCAAGAGAATAAACTGTTTTCAAAGATGTTTCATTTTGCATCTATCTAATCTTCACTTGGAAAATGAACGTCACCGTATAACTTAATATCTCATGATCTGTTGCTTTCACAAGAAGCGAGATTGGAGAAAAAGAGGAAAGAAGAAGAAGAAAAAAGTCTCCAGTTAGGAGGCAAATACAGTCAGAAAATAGAATATCACCATTTATATCATCAACAATTTATAACATTATAGCAGAAGGTGATATAAATTATGACAACAAAAATGAACGTAGCATATAGCTTCTGCGATTATATATATATATATATATATATATATATATATATACAGTGGAATCTCGATCTATCGTTTTTCAAGGGACCGATTGAAATGAACGATAAATGCGGGAAAACGATAGATGCGGAAACATACCAAAGCAATATGATCGTTGGGACTGGATAAAATGAACGACACATACGGAAAAAAGATGGATCCGAAAACGATCGATCGAGATTCCACTGTATATATATATATATATATATATATATATATATATATATATATATATATATATATATATATATATATATATATATATATATACAGTGGTACCTCGACTTACGAGTTTATTTCATTCCATGACGGAGCTCACACCGCAATTTTTTTACATGTTTTTAAATAAGAAAAATGTGCTTATAAATGATGAACATTTTATAAAACGCAATACAATAGAATGTACTGCAATAAACTTGTTTTATTAAGTGTAATGTACAACATTAACCTTGGAGATCAGATTTGAAGATGCTGAGGGAAGAGGAGGAGAAAGACTGAACTGAATAATTCAATCTTATTCGTTGATTTTTGACCAAGGTCATTCCATTCCCTAGACCCCGTAGGGGTTCCAGTGTGGGGAGGGAATTGAATCTATTTCTCTGTAAGAGTGTGTTGGACTCTGTTCGGTTTCGGATGGCGACTCAAGTGTGGGCAGAGCAAGATGCCCGGGTGATAATTGTTGAGTATTAATCTCTCGGTTTAAGACTGTCTAGTAGTCTTAACAACTGTATAATAATTGTACATAAAGATTGTAAATATTATATACTTCTCGTGTTCTCATTTGATGAGCACGTAACATGGCGTTCGCTGAGCAAACTAGCGGAGGTGTATCTGAAGCTTGCTCGTAACCCGAATTACAGCTCGTAACTCGAAGCAAAAAAACTGCCGAGAGAATGCTCAAAAACTCGTAAGTCGAGGTACCACTGTATATATATATGTAACATACCGTAATATGTAATATACATGTAATATACAGTAATAACATGTAATATACAGTGCCGTAAGTAGGCAGGTGCAACAGGGTCACTCGCCCAGGGCCCACTTGGAAGGGGGCTCAAAATGCTGAATTTGCTTTATTATTTTCCCAAGCCTAATTAATTACGCGGCCCAAATGCAAATTCTTGCCCAGGGCACGGGGCCATAAAGACGCAACTCAAATTTATGGCAGTATTTTTAGAAAAGAATATTTTGTATTTTTTAGGTATATAAAGATATTTTCAATTTCTTACTTAATGAAGATAATATATATATAATAAATATAATAAATAATATATATAAAAAAATATATATATAATATATACCGTAAAACTTGACTATAATACGCACACGTGCTTGCTTGATTTTGCGCGAAATATTTGGAAAAAATTAAAACTTCGACTATAATACGCACCCATAACTTTTCAATATTTTATTTAAAAATTGCACAAATAATTATTAACATAAGTAAAATTTGTAATAGAAATAAACGAAAACGTCAAATTCGGTAGCAAAAGAAAAACTTAAATTTTCAATTCAAAACAAACAATACTGTGAAATTATCAGTCTTAATCACTTTCACTCGAATACAGCTCATTTACTGTTTGTCTTTAATTCAATGTTTAAAACTACGTTTTTTTTTTTTTTTTTTTTTTTTTTTTTTTTTTTTTTTTTGGGGGGGGGGGGGGGGGGTACATGAGTATAATACTCACCCTCATTTTTGCGGACTAAAATGTGAAAAAAAAAGTGCGTATTATACTGAAGATTTTATGGTATAATAAAACATCCCATTTTATTTTAATGTTACCATAAGATTCGAAACATAAGACGTACCGCAATTTTGAGTCGATTTTTTTTTTATGTAAAAAGGTGCGTTTTACGATCCGAAAAACGCGGTAATTAAAAACAATCATGAAAGTACCCTTTCGTCGAAAATTCATTGTGACACCAATTTTAGAAGAGCAGGGAGTTCTCGTAAAGCTTTTATTAAGTCAAAGTCCCATGAACTTTTTAAAAGCTTAAAATAAGAATTTAGCAAGGGTGGAAAAATAATAATATTGCGAAGCAAAGTATATGGTTGGAAAGGAGTCAGGTATGTTTAATTAGCATATAAACAAATATATAAAAAAAAAATTCACGAACAATTATGCATCGTTCACCCTCAAATCAGTTACAAGTAGATCGTTTCATGATTTCACTGCTCTACGTAAACATTTATTTAAAAACTTATTTAAATTGAATAGATAAGAATTTTTTTTTCTTTTTAACACATTTGTCGATAAATTTTTAAAGTCAACAAACGTGAAACGCACGTTCAGGCCACAGGCAACGAGTCACGATAAAAGATATCCCAAATTACTTTTGCATAAGTCAGCGCCATCTAATATCATGAGTAAAATGTATGAAACGTGCATGAAAAATGAGGATATTTTTCATTCAATATTTTTACATTATTGAATGTTGAGCATGGTAACTGACTGTAAGGAAACGTTTTAGTATGTTAATTATCTCGAACGATCGGAATCTTTTGAGAGATAGGAATACTAAACCTTCACGTTCAATTAAATGTTTTTTCTTGGACCACAAGACGCACCTTTGTATATAAAAAAAAAAAAAAAAATCGACTTAAAATTGGGTTGCGTCTTATAATCCGAAGGTAACATTAAAATAAAATGACTACTTTATTAATATTTACTATATATATTATATATATATATATATATATATATACAGTCGAACCTCCATATATCGAACTCTTAGCAAATCTCCATGGTCATTACATAGAAAAATTGTTTCTATATATCGAAAAAATCTCTATATATCGAATTTTTTTAAAGACAAATTGGGAGATTTTATTCCACTTTAGAATAAAATCTCCCAATTTTTGGCATTTGAAACAATACGTCGTGGACTTCAATTCGCGGAAAATGTCCCTGATGAAGTTTTTAGTGGACTGAATAAATACGAACATTTCTTTGAACTTTCCGCAAAACTAACTGTTCAGCAAGATATTCGTAGTTTTTTTTTAAAGAATGTAACTGTGATCATTGTAACCACTGTCTGCATTACACTTTTTTTTTAAGATATGTAGTAATCAATAAATCTTTCATATTAATTAATTTTTTAGTTATTAACTTTCATTTAATGGGATTCGCATATAAATTAGAAATGGAGTTTCGTATACGAAAATTAGATTTAATTTTTTTTTTTAGGAGAATTATGATAAGACTAAGCTCAATTCTATATATCGAATTTTTTTCGCGCAATTTGCTACTTCGATATATGGAGGTTCGACTGTATATATATTACATATTTTTTAATCTTTATTAAGTAAGAAATTAAAAATATCTTTATATACCTAACAAAATACAAAATATTCTTTTCTAAAAATCCTCCCATAAATTTGAGGTGCGTTTTATCATCCGGTGCGTCGTATGGTCCGAAAAATGCGGTATATATTTTATTTAAATAAATAACAAATAATCATTCGTTTATTATTGTCGCAACAAACCAAAATGCGTTATACCGCACACTGCGGTAATTCAAGGTCAATGGAAAAATCGATAACGAGATCCGAGGTACTAAAATTCAAAGGAAATATAGATCGGGCAAAAATATGTCGTTGATATGTATACAGAAATCTTTCAGTTTTAAAGTTTGGCTCCTATAAATTAATATAAAATAATTTAATGCAGTTCTACATTACAATTGTAACTTATCGCCAATATCAAGAAAAAAATAGAGTAATCAGGGGATATTTTGATGAGTTAATGGGTCCCAGCGATTCTTGATTTTAAAGTACATATTAAAGTACATTTTAAAGTACATATAAGTTAGTATCTGTATTTTCGCAAATGTATTACTTAAATGGGTGAGTAAACAATCGCTGACCTACAACAGTACAAATCTATATTTAAGAAAAAAAGATTGTTTATTAAAAAGAGAAAACAAAGGTCCTCGGAGCTAGATAATATCTATCAATCTATCTATCGATATATATATATATATAAACAAACTGGAATCGTTTTGTCTAAAACTGGGTTGATCGCTGGTTGACGCTATACTTAGAGAAGGCCAACAGGAAAATACGGGGGGGTAGGGGGAAACAGAGCGACAGAGAATATATCAACATTATTTTTTAAAAATTTGTATAATATACTCAAAAATACTATCGTATTAATTAATTATTTTAGTGCATTATAAAACCACACGCCGATTCTACATGATGTCAAAAAAAAAAAAAAAAAAAAAAAGTAAAATTAAATCAATAAATAAATAAAAAGCGAGAGACACACAGAGAGAGAGAAGATATAAATAAACCTCTTTCTGCTTTCAGCTGATGAAGTTCATCATACCCAAAAAGAATGAGAGAAAATTTCGTAATCGGACACATTGCAGGTCGATTGCGGGGTTTTCTTGCATAGTAATTAAGCGCAATAGTAAAATATAACAATGAAAAAAAATCATGCAGTCTGGTGGTATTGATAAAATATGCAAATTTTCCTCCTTCCTCTTTTCTTAACTTTTAACGATTGTGGCTCGGAATATAAAAAAAAAAAAAAAAACATCTCGCGAAAAATCTTTTTTGAAAATGTGACAATGCCCGAGAAAAGAAAAGAACTGAACCGTGAACTATAATAAAAAGGTATATAAGAGGACAAGAAAAGAAAAAAGAAAGAAAAAAAACCCTGTTATATACATAAACGAGTCTTCGTTACGGTATGCCGCCCACATGTTGTAGTGGTTAGCGACATGAGCTCCCACACAGTGAGAGCTAGGGTTCGAATCTCAACTAAGGCTTGGTCATTCTGGCCGTTGTCTCCTAAACGGAGACAATGGTGGCTCATCTAAATGGTGCTCAATTTAATAAAATAGCCAACAAACAAACAACAAACAAAATCCCATTGTATATATGAGCGAAAGTCCCTGGACAAGCGCCTAACTGCATAGGAAATAACAATAAAAATAAATATATAAAAGTCTTCGTTGTTTCTGATATGTTACGATTACTTAGAGGTCAAACCCGGAAACATTGCAGTTTTGTTTTTGTTCTTCAGCGATACACAAAATACAGATGTAAATACAAACATAAAAAAAAAAAAATACCGACGAAGTGCGATGTAAAAGATGCATATTATAATATATATATATATATATATATATATATATATATATATATATATATATATATATATATATATATATATATATATATATATTAGAGTATAAAGAATAAGACAGAGGTGGAAAAAAATTCAGAGTAAATGTTTGACATAACATATGACAAAATGCTGAAATTTTAATAGCGCTCAAAAATAATAAATGAGGTATCATACAACACATTAGGGTTCTATAGAAAATTTGAATTTCCCCCCCCCCCTTTGTAGTAAAATCAAATTGAACAAAGTTCAACTTGAGGCTTCATAAATTTGAAGGCCTCTGTTCAATTTTAAAACGTTTGGGAACACGTGAAATTTACGCGTACAGCACCAGACTGTAAGTTAAAATATTTTATATATGTACTGAATTTTAAAAATGTACTGAACTATGTACTGAACAAAAAATTTAATCAAAAAAGTCTGTGAGGACGAACTTTAATATCAATACATTTGCTTACAACTTTATGTACACGCAATACAACACGCATGCAATGCATAATACATGTATAAAAATAACGTAAAATTAGGTGCGTAAGAAAATATCACGGTTCCAAATCCGTAAACAAAACACTACAAGTAAAAAAATAAATAAATAAAAATAAAAATTGATTTAAACTCATTAGGTAAAATTGCTTTCTTAAAGGCTCTAAATAAATTACAAACCTTTATTGACTCAATTTATTCTAAAATCAAAACTACGATGACCGCATATTCAAAGAAACTGAAAAGATTGTTACTCTATTCAACGTTTGCAAGATTTTAAGAGTCACAACAACAACAAAAAAAATAAATAAATAAATGTTTATACTCACAAATAATCGAATCATAATATTCGGTGTTCCACGATACCTGCGTATTGAACGCGATAGCCAATCTTGCAATAAATTATTGGGCGAAAAATTGGTTATAATGGTTTGTATGCTAACATTGACTGATTTTGGACCATCTGTCTTAAGAAATCGGTAAAAGGTTAAAAGGACTGGCAAATACTACTATCAAGTTTATGACTTTTTATTTATCTTCCGCAGATAACAAGGTTTTCAATAGGGAAATATAAATATTTGAGATAACGAAAGATGTTTTCGACCTATTCCATTATTTTCTCTGCTAGGAATGGATTGTCAATTTTCAAGCTTCATGTTATGAATATGAATCCCTAAACATTCATTTCTAAACATTCAAGTCAGCACAGATCATCACAATTTGGACATCTGTCTGAGCTACAAAATAAAAGGAAAAGAAAAAAAAAACACTAAATTTTTCAAATCAGCATCTTTTCATCAAGTGGCAAAAACAATGTTAGTAAAAATTTATATCACTCAAAGGAAACGAAGTTAAATATATACATGGACGGCAGATTACATTTAAGAACTTTTTTTTTTTAAATTTCAGATGACATAATCAAGATACAAAATATAAAAATCCAAGAAGTAAATCCTTTTTTATCCCTTTTTTTATTATTATTATTCTGTCGCAGTCTCCCAAATAAATATAAGTTTTGACGAACTTCACAATTGAGTGGCCACCGAAAGAGAAGTCATCACCATAAAGAGGGGAAGGGAGGGAAGCTCCGCCAAGAAGGATATTACCCCTCTTGAATCTGCCACCTCACCAATGTTATTGTTTTTATTGCACAATTTTGCGCGCTCGAAATTCGCCATGATGAGGGAATTAAACTCTGCTGCTGCAGCAGACAGTAGTCGGCGTCTAAAATGCGGGAAGCTCGAGTGATAAGGTATCCTATCAGCGAGAAAATAATAGGGTTATGAGAATATCAAGTTGTATAACTTCATAAGCAATCCATAAACTACAGTAAATATATATATTTCGATATCATTAAGCCTTGAGTGGTTGGTTGAACAACCACTCGAAAAACTATTAAATACTTAAAATACGACGTTAGAATTTTTTTAAAAAGAACTTAAAACAGTATGATTTTTTAAATCTCATCGTTTCAGATGAAAAATAAAAATAAAAAATAAATTCTTTTCCTGAAAATATTGATTGAGTCAATATCAGTCACTATACTGTTATTGAACGTACAGGTATTTTGAGTTGCAGATGGTTGGTTTAAATAATTTCCAATCAAATCCGATCTCAAAGGCCAAAAAGTAAAGAAAGTATATTCAACTCATTTTGTTTTCTAATAACTTTACCATACACAAACGTCAATTTAAACTGATATCTTAAACAATTATTTTCAACAACTCATCCCAGGTTCTGCATATTTTGAAAGGTAAAAAAAATCATGACTTCTGTAATAACAAGCTGATAAGGTTGGTTTTACAGTTTTTTAAAGAAAAATGCTTATTAAATTCGAGATTCATTTATTTATTTTGATCACGAAAGAATTTCATTAAAGATTTAGCTGATTAAGGATAAGATTTGAAATATTAATACAATCATAACAAGTATTTTATATTCTAAGCTTTATTAATAGCATCCTCGACCCAAATTCTCCAATAGATTTTCCTACAAGATAGTTCTAAACTGAGATAGTCCTACAAGGGACAAAATATTTAAAGATTTCAAAAATTATAATTGTCACCACACTACTATTCTATAACCATAAATAAACAAATTATTAAACTCATGTAACTTCTCTTTATTCAGAACAGAAATTATATGTTACTGCGACTTTACCATGATTGGTACAGAAATGGTGAACCATGACACCATATCACGATTCTTCATCATCATGTATGAGAAAAATTAGTCATGTCTCATAATTATCAACATTACTAGACATTATCTTTCTAGTATTGATTAAAACAGCCACACAAACTTTTGGAACAATTTTTCATTGTTTATATGAGATTAGGTAAATAGTCTCCTTTTTTAAACACATAACAGATTAATGGTATAAATAAAGGTTGATTATCTATAATTTGCTCTATAATGATTTCATTTTAATTCCTTAGATATTAGGATTTTTAATATATTTTTATTCAATATGTTAGATTTGTATTCAGTGTGAGAACGTTATGAATTCAGTCTGCATCAGTCAAAAAATTGGATATTTTTATTTTGTGAAACTGGGTACTTAAGATTACACATCCAAACTGTAGTAACAACTCCAAATATCAACATGAGACATTTGCTGTTTTAAATATGTTTCTAATAGGAGTGCTCAGAAAAATTCAGATTGATTCAAGATTCAGAAAAATTTTAGAGTTACTTTTAAAAGCATTTGTGCTTTTGTGCTTATTTTTATCATTTGAAATGAGAATAATGGTATCTTGCATTCAAATCATTAGGAATGAAACTTGCAGAACTTGTTTTCTGTTCTCTTTAAATGATCGTACTGTACTTTTTAAACATTATTTAATTTATTATAATTAAATAAACCAAACAAAATTTGTACTGGAGCCAAATATTGCAACTATTTATATAACAAATATTTGTTTATGTAATTGATTGATATAACTGATTGACCATCTCTAATTTGGTTTCTAACACAATTAAAAACAAATATTCTGATGAATAAAAATATAACCCGAATCGTATCACGCGAAGTAAACAGGAAATAAGGAATAAGAATAAATAAAAAAAGGAGGATTATAAAAAAGCAACTAGTCACTAGTCACATACAACCAATCGGCTACAGATGATTGCTTTCAGTCAAGTACTTTAGATGGGGAACTGCTCTTATGAGCTTTAATAAGGAGGTTAAATACGTCACAACCGCAGACTTAAAATATTTCAAGCTGAAAATGATGGTTTAAACAACGATAAGTGTGTATCTAACTTCGGTTAAAACTTCAAATGCTGTGCACGCGGGTTAAATGTGAGTTACATTATGGAAATATTAAATCAGCCACTATACTGAGCTTACAAGAATAAAATCAACGGAAAAATCTTACCTGTTTTCTTTTGTACTTGTGATTGAAGTCGAATCGTGTCTTCATTTCCCTCAGAATATCCTTAAATTGTTGATTCTTTTCATGTTCATCTTCTAAGAGAATGTACGCCCGCCAGTTTAATGAGTCAAAGCCCCAATGGCATGTACGATTCTCTTTCTGGTGATGAGCGTGACAAACAAATTTTTGGGGGCTGAGTAGACCATGGCACTCTACGCACATAATACACCTCGCACGCGCGTCTATATACAGGTCGGGCATGTAGAGGCCCGTGCAGCGGCCGAAGCACTCGTGGTAGATCTTTATGTGAAAGGGGGGCTTCATGTCCGGGAACCTCGGCGGCTTACTGTCCAGGAGGGCGGCGCAGAGCCGCTCGGCGTCCGTTTTGGTGATGAGGCCGCAGCTGGGCGCGCTAAGGGGCAACACCCCCGTCGCCTTCAGGACTTCCAGCTGTTCGGAATTGCAGCGAGAACAGAATATATGCAAGGTGTCGCAGACGCTGTTTATCTCTTGGAGGCTGAAGCCGCGCAAAACGGTGTTGAGAATTTGTGGCAAGCAAAGCCTCTCTTCTCCGCCAACGCTAAAGCACGAGATGATTTCCGATTCCAGGACAGTTTCGGATTTCTCGCACCGGCTCTGATCGGCCGGCGTGAAAATCGGCGGCTGTTGGATGGGGAACGGGGGCGGCGCCACGAAGGGGTCGTACTCCGGGGTGCTACTCCTCACAACTATGCTACTACTACTACCGCTGGTCGATGCTGTACTGCTCAGCTTCGTCGAATTGGTCAAGGACTCGAAGGGCTTGTCGCTCGCGCCGGTCACTGTACAGGCCGGATCGGGTGGGCTGACTGCGGTGGTGGGTTCCGACCCTGTCCACACTCCCATAACACTGTTCGGCCCATGTAAACTGGTGGTAGCTGCCGCCTGGTAACTTTTCAGCACTTTCTTCAAATGCGGCGTGTACACTTGCCGCTTTGGGTTACCTTCGCCGGCTTCCATAACAGGGGCCTTCTCATTGGGCTGAGGTCCGGGGGCGATCGCCGGACACCATCCGAGGAGCTGGGTCCATCTCGCAACACTCCCCGCACTTCGACTCAGTCATCGCGAGAACACTTCTGCTCGACCATCGCGAAATCGCTTGTTATGTCTGCGCTCCGAGGCTACGGTAACCAGTCTGGTCGCACCGACGAATGCATAGCCGTTCTGCAGGCGTGCGCAATCCCCCTGGTCGTTATTGCGCCAAAATCGTTTTCGACGCCGGGCCAGCTTGGTTAGTTTCCAAGAAAACGATGTGCTATACCTAACATATTATACTCACGATGGTCCATCGGCGTGTGGTCGAAATATTTTTTTTAATTAAATAATTACGCAGAACGTGAACATGCGCTTCTAAGAGCTGAGTTTCCTCCCCGTTCGAAGCTGGAGTAAACTCTGAGGCTGATAGAAAGGGCGCGCTAGGAGTGCTACTTTATCGCTCTTTTGGCAACTTTTTATTTTCTGTGTTCTCTGATTTTGGTTTTCATTTCTACTATCCAAAAATATGTTGTTGATTTAGGTTTTTTTTTTCCTATCCCATCAAATCTTTTTATTTTTTTTCTGATAAAAATTTTATATCTGAAGAAGAAAATATATTGGTAAGCAAAATTGTTCTATGTGTATTATAATTCACGTGATCCAGAATTAAACGATAGTTAAAAATACTTTCATCTCTATTTAGTATGCATGACATAGCTGTGACGGGCCTGTTTTACCTTGTTTGCCACAGATGAGCTGTTTAGCATGATGTTTTTAACGATAACAATATAATGGGTGCCTCTAAGAGACTGAAGAGTGGGAGACATTTTCTCTGCTTCCTTTATCTCAAGGTCATAAAGAAAACGTAAAGTAATTCAAAGATGCTACTTTTGATGGATGAAACACATCACTTGATCACTTAGAAAAACGAAATGCATTGCAATCAATTTTTAGCATAACTAAGTGACTGAATGAGTATTTCTGATGAATAGAATCTCTGGTGTTTGCTAAAAATAAGTACAGAAAAACTCATGCATTAAGAAATTTTTCAGAATATTTTTTTTCTTCAGTTAATATCCCATGGGACAGGTCAACGATTGTCTCACATTTTAAATGAAACTAATTTTTTTCATTAATTGTTAATAAGTTCAAAGTCATTCTTGAACCGAAATAAACTGGACCTTTTAAATTGACATAAACAAATTCAAGTGAAAATTCAGTAGTCAAAATTAGTTCAATTTAACATTGTCAAATCGAATCTATTTGAACGAAATCTTAACTATCGTAATAAATAAGCCGAATACTATGGTTATATTTAAAAGGATGCCGAAAGATGGCCGAATGGCTAGGGCGCTGCAGTTCGGTACCAGAGCCTGCGGGTTTGAGTCCTGCACTTGACATGGATGTTTGTAGCCGTTCGAAATCGGCTTTAAGCTGTAGGCCCCGGTCTAATCATCCCTCGTGTAGCAAAAAATGGCTGTAGTCCTCCAAACCAAACCATATCTAATAGGTTAAATCCATAAAACCTCTACTTAAAATAATTACTACCTTTAAGGTATTCTACTTTATCCGGTTTCGGAATTTTTTCATTTCTTAATTTAATTCCATGCACAAAATGATTTGAATATACTTGCAGGTATTAGCCCAATTAATGACTTAGGGTCTGTTCACATAGAATCCGTCAGCATTGGTGCTACTCGTATTGCCATATTTTTAAACCAATAACAATTTCGTGGTTAATCGTTTGGAGGTTTGTAATTGGTTAAATATATGTCAATACAAGTAACGCTGACGCTGCGAATTCTATGTGAATAGGCCCTAAGGATCAATCTTACTTAAAACACACTCAGCACCAGCATAGTAAAATTATTCAGACTAAAAAGTTGTTTGAATTCTAGTTGTTTAACTGGCGATATAATAATGTTGTAAAATTAAATGCTGTTGAATGAATTTATTAAGACATGCGTGTTTTTAGCATGTGTTTATGAACCAGGAAGTATTTTTTAAATTCTTGTTAATATTGGGGTATTAGTGCTACTATGAAAACATAATTATTTGTATTTCATTTGTAACATTATACAAGAAAAAAAAAGCACCAAGCCCGTTTCTGTCGTTATCGAGAAAGTTAAAGTACCATTGTTGTTGTTGTTGTTTCTTATGCCCCCTGGCCGGAAATGTATTCCAGACCAGGTCCATATAGGCTTGCGGACTGAAGGGTAAGGTTCCTGTTTATAACGGCACCACAAGGGTCGTTCTTAAACGAAATATCGGACTGTTCAAGTATTTTTTATGAGTATAAGAATTTTAATACAAAGACATACAGTTGATTAAAAAAATTAAAAATATGTGTAAATAAAGAAAACATAACTTTTTACCCCTCTTAAAGATATTAGAGTTCAAGATTCCATAAACATTCTTAACTAAGTGTTGGAGTGAAACTTTCGAATAGTCAATTTTGTGAAAATTAAATGTAGGAAATTCAAGTTTAATGTATACTTATGTGCACAAATTTCAGCACATCAGTTTGTCTGAACCTTCCAACAAGGAAAAATTTTATGATACGGCAAACTTTTTAGTTGAATATTTCCTATGTCCCGTGAACTGGTGTAAAATCTTAATTTTTTTTAATACAACATAATGAAAGATGCTTTTTACACCCTTTTTCTTAAAAGCTGTCATAATTGTTGTTGTTCTTGTTTCTAATGTCCTCTGGCCAGAATTGATTCCAGACCCAGTGGCGTAGCGAGCATAACTGGCGCCCGGGGCACGATACCTTTGTGGCGCCCCCCCCCAAAAAAACATATAGTAATATAATATATAGACCCTATATTGGCGCCCCCCGATAAACATATAATAACATAATATATAGACCTTATATCGGTACCCCCCCTCCCCCGAAAAGCATATAGTAACATAATATATAGACCTTATGTTGGTGCCCTCCCCGAAAAACATATAGTAATATTATATATAGACCTGATATTGGCGCCCCCCCCCAAAAAAAAAATATAGTAATATAATATATAGACCTTATATTGGCGCCCTCCCCGAAAAACAATAGTAATATAATATATAGACCTTATATTGGTGCCCTCCCCTGAAAAACATATAGTTATATAATATATAGACCTTATATTGGCATCTCCCTCGGAAACATATAGTAATATAATATATAGATCTTACATTGGCGCCCCTCTGCAAGTGGCGCCCGGGGCATGATGGACCCCCTTGCCCCCCCTTTGCTACGCCACTGTCCAGACCAGGTCCATATAGGCTATCGCGCAGAGGGGTGCGGCTCCGGTTTTATAATGGCACCAGAAGGGTTCGGAGTCCGATCTAGCCAGGTGCCAAGGGTGGCATTTGGGGTATCGTACCCTCTCCCAACCTCTCTGACCCCAAAGGATATTCCGGTCTACGGATTTAACGTGGCCATATATCCGACCTAGACACGAAGGTATTTAACGGCGCTTGTCGGGATTCGATCATATCACCCTCAGTACCAAAAGGCAACACGGTACCGCTATTGCTACCTCTTACTCTAAGGTACAGTAAAACCTCGTTTATCCGGCCCTCGTTGATCCGGATCTCCGGATAATCTGGATCAGATTTGTAGATATTATTTTTATTTGATGTTCACATTAGATAATAATTTTTAACTGTGATAGCAAGAACGTCACTACAAGTATGCCAAATATTCGCTTTTTAGTTTGATTCAATGTACAGTTCCTGCATAGACTGTACAATAAATTATGGTAATAAAATGCTCTTTGTTGAGTTTAAGAAATCTTTACCAGACTTACCAATTCTTTGTTAAGAAATGATGTGAAAAGTTATTTTTATATTTTTTAATGTCTTGTAAACAATACTATGTAATTTTGTTACAAAACATAGTTTTATTATCATAGTTTTTTTAATGATTTTGCTTTGCTTATTGCCCATATTACCCGGATTATCCGGATTTTCGATTGTCCGGGTTGCCTATGGTCCCAGTTAGTCCGGATGAACGAGGTTTTTGTGTACCTTTAAAGTACGCATCTATACTTATATATAAAGAGAGAGCGATTTTGTACGTGGAGGGTAATCTCCGGAACCACTGCACCTATTTGAAAAATTCTTTCACTGTTTGAAAGGTACATTATTCCAGATGGACATAGGCTATATATTATGTATATCTGATCAGTAGAAATAAAGTTAGGGGCTTAATCCTAACAATCTCCATTGTTTCCGTTACTGTCTTCTATCGCTTTTTGTGCGGATTTCAACGATCCTTAGCGTGGTGCTATCGCGGTGGGTCTTTCTGACGGTAGCGGTTCGAACCTAGCCGTTCTCCGGCACGCCTTTTTCTTTTAAAAAATTAATTTTAATTATTAACTGACGTAATATCAATTTAAGGTATTATTTAGGTTATTATTAAGGTAATAAAAGATTTACAATTCATTGGCTATCAACTGGAAATTTGTTGGTATAATATTTTGTTCAACCCGGACAAAGTCGGGACGGGCCGCTAGTTATTAATAAAATCCCTCTATTGGTAACTTTTTTTTTAACGATATTACAATTAAAATGCTGCGATTTTTGTTTGCTTGTTTACTTGCTTATTTTGTTTTTACAAGGGAGGGGATGAAATAACAGAAACCTGAGAAAACATCTTCAAGTATTAAAATCGGTGTTGAGGATTCTTTAGAGCAGTGGTTCTCAGGGCCGCCTAGAGGAGGGGGGGGGGGGGGGGAACTGGGACACTTTGCCCCAGGCCCCCAACTGCCGGAGGGGTCCCAAAAAATTTTAAAAAATTATTTATTAGATTTCCTCCGAAAGAAAATTCTGAAACTTGTACCGTACTTCAAAATTCAAAATAATCTCCTGAAAAAAAGCCCCCCCCCCCCAAAAAAAAAATTATTCGATTAATCAGATTTCTTGGGGCCCCCAACAGAAGTTTGCCCCAGGCCCCGTAAAGTGTCTGGGCGGCCCTGGTGGTTCTCAATCCGTAGAAGTCTGCGAACCACTAAGCTAGTATTTGAACCATGTGCGGACCACCCCACCCCTCTCCGACTTGAGGTTGGGGGGAACCTTTCGGGGGTATGGGAGGTATAGAATATCCCTCAGGCAAAAGGGATACAGGATTAACGTACTCACATTCTAACGTATCATATTCCAATAATAAAATAATTGCTAAAATTTTAAGAAATTTTAATTCAACACCTGTTAGTCATCGGATATATTCGGCTCATCTAGTTCGATGAACATTGGTTTCAAAATCCCCATTTATTTGGCAACTTTTTTATATGTGGTCCGCGGACCACCGGTTGGGAACCACTGCTTTAGAGAGAGAGGGAGATGAATACTCGTCAGGTAAAACTTCACTTGCTGATTCGGTTTGGATTTATAATATTCACAAACTTTTGCCGGTATTTGATGACATGCCTTGACTTTTTATAAGTAGAGAAAAAAAAACTATGTCATCTGAATAAAAAAAATAGATAGAGACAAAATAACAAGAAATTTAAAAAAAAAATTTCAAATTTTCCCCCCTCCCCCCCCCCCCCCCCCAAAAAAAAAAACATTTTTTAAAGAAAACTTATTTACGGTATTCAGTTTTAAGGGTTAGAAGGGGATATCTAGGAGGGATAACTAACCAGCGTTGTTGATGGGAAATGATTTTTTATTAAATTATAACTCAGATATTGTGACGAGCTTGCTATCCAGCGCCTCTATGTTGCTTCAACAAAGAGGCGCTTCAACTTGACGGGATGGCGGACATAACTCATGGTTCTTGTTCGTATTGTTAACCTGTTTTTTTTTTAATGTCCCGATGTAAATCATACAAAATATGGATAATTACGGCCTTTTGGGCCTTTGTATTCTGTACATAGAGTAATTAAAATACTTTATAATCTTACTCAGCACGTAGTTATTGATTTGAACTAGATATTGTACTACGCTCTCCCAATTTTGAATTAGAATAGAGACATCGTTACAGATATCATTGAAGTATTGATGTTATTGGACTAATAATGACCTTTATTACTACAAGTCGCCTTTAAAAAGGCATTTTTTATATTTAAAAAAACCCTAGAAAAATGAAAAGTAAAAAAACAAAAATAAACAAAGAGAAAGGGAGATGAAAACAACAAAGAGACATATAGTGAAACCTCGATATATAAAACCTCAAGGAGAACGAGAAAACTTCGAATTATCGAGGATTTCGATATACCGAGGTTCGATTTATTAATAATATGGAAGTGTTAGGCAGGTTGAAGGGGACTGCAAAAATTTCGATTTATCAAGGAATTCGATTATATCGAGGTTCCACTGTATAAACATCTAACATATGTTTCTAACGCAGCATCTTGAACCGCAAAATAAATAAAATCTATTTTTCCGAGACATCCTCTGACAGAACCTTAAAGTAAGCCCAGACACTCCCGCGGAGAAGGGGTTATTATCTAGAGATGGGTCTTTCTAAAATCTAACCTTCGTCCATCCCTTCCCTCCTGACAGAAATGTCCTCCAAGACTAAGGCACAGTATAGTTACTTAAAAATGACTTAGATGGGGATCTCTTGCATCTTTTCAGCCTTTTCCCTTTTTTTTTTTTACTTTCTCTATGAGAGGAGGTGGAAAACAAGTTGGGGCTTTATTCTATGATAGAAAAGTCATGTCTTCGTTCAGAACTTCTCTTATACTAGTTATTAATAAATTATAAAATAACAAAAAATCCATGCTGGGCATTTCTCCTCATGATCAATCCGAGCTACATCATTTTCTTCCCTTGAATTAAATGCATGTAAAGACACCTCATTACCGATAATAAAGTAATTATTAATAAATTATAAAATAAAAAATCCATGCTGGACATTTCTCCTCATGATGAATCCGAGCTACATCATTTTCTTCCCTTCAATTAAATGCATGTAAAGACACCTCATTACCGATAATAAAGTAATTATTAATAAATTATAAAATAAAAAATCCATGCTGGACATTTCTCCTCATGATGAATCCGAGCTACATCATTTTCTTCCCTTCAATTAAATGCATGTAAAGACACCTCATTACCGATAATAAAGTAATTATTAATAAATTATAAAATAAAAAATCCATGCTGGACATTTCTCCTCTTGATGAATCCGAGCTACATCATTTTCTTCCCTTGAATTAAATGCATGTAAAGACACCTCATTACCGGTAATTAAGTAATTATTAATAAATTATAAAATTAAAAAATCCATGCTGGGCATTTCTCTTCATGTTGAATCCGAGCTACATCATTTTCTTCCCTTGAATTGAATGCATGTAAAGACACCTGATTACCGATAATAAAGTAATTATTAATAAATTATAAAATAAAAAATCCATGCTGGACATTTCTCCTCTTGATGAATCCGAGCTACATCATTTTCTTCCCTTGAATTAAATGCATGTAAAGACACCTCATTACCGATAATTAAGTAATTATTAATAAATTATAAAATAAAAAAATCCATGCTGGACATTTCTCCTCATGATGAATCCGAGCTACATCATTTTCTTCCCTTGAATTAAATGCATGTAAAGACACCTCATTACCGATAATTAAGTAATTATTAATAAATTATAGAATAAAAAAATCCATGCTGAGCATTTCTCTTCATGATGAATCCGAGCTACATCATTTTC
The DNA here is from genome assembly GCA_907164885.2 of Dolomedes plantarius. Taxonomy (NCBI): domain Eukaryota; kingdom Metazoa; phylum Arthropoda; class Arachnida; order Araneae; family Dolomedidae; genus Dolomedes; species Dolomedes plantarius. Next base: position 156,825,787 of record OU015495.1, on the reverse strand, counting down.
TTCCCTTGAATTGAATGCATGTAAAGACACCTCATCTATATATATAAAAGAGCTTGTCTGTTTGTTTGTCCGCTATAGAATCATAGACTGTTTCACCCACCGGGACCAAATTCGGCACAGTTAATGTTTAGGACCCGAGAAACTTAAATCAGCAAAAACGAAGTTTGGGGCTCAATTAGATTTTTTTAAATTAATTTTTTAGTGATTTTTTGTGCCCGTAAGAGGCGCGAGACCCCCTGTGGATAGAGACGGTCAGTGAAATCCGAACCTATCCCTCTTCCCCCGCGCGGGAGAAGAGGGGTGCGCGGGGGGTGAGAGCTTCATGGTAATAAACTTTGCCTAACTGACTGACTAACTGACAGATAACGCACAGTCCAAACCGTTGGACATAAAGAGCTGAAATTTTGCATGGTGATTCTTCTATAGTGGAGTTTATACTGGAGGGGTGAACTGAGAAAGATTTTTGAAAAATTCTTCTTCGATTTTTTAAAATTAAATTTTTAAGCTTTTTTTCTAATTTTTATAAGTTTGCATTTAAAATGATAATCCGAGGGTTATAAAATTTATATCACGAGAAAGATCATAAAAATTCCTTTAAAATGAAATCTTTTTCGAATCGTTACCTCCCTTTTCTGATTTTTGGGGAATTTATAAAGATTAATTTTTAGAATTTAATTTATGAAATGCTAATCACGTGGTTTCTTTTCTTTTTGTGATACTTTAAATTAATTTTGCGTTACTTGCATAACAACGAAATAAATTGACAAAAGAAATATTAAAATACGGTAAAAGATAAAATTTAACCACTAGACTAACTGAGATGGGAGTTTTTTAAGAATGCAGTTCAAATTGGCATGTTTTAACACAAATTTCCCGGCTCTGCTTTTTGTCCTTTGTTATTTGCAGTTTTTCTCATCGCTTGAACCGATTTACAATTTGCTTTTTCTACGGTTTTTGGCCTTAGGAAAATTAAAAACCGATACGGTTTTTGGCCTGTCGACAATAAAAAACCGAATCACCAAAGTAAGGAAAACAGGCTTCATGTGAAATCGCGCCTTACTTTGAATAAATAAAAGGGGCATCTTTCCCTTTGCCTCTTGGGTGATGTGGAAAAAAGTGCGTCTCTTGGGTGATGTGGAACAAGCTGACCTTTTAAGGGAAAAATAAATAATAAAGTCAAATGTAAATTATAAAACTTATTTCTAATTAAACAGTGGATCAAACAAATCTAATTAAATCTAATTAAACAGTAAACTTATTCAATCCAAACGTGCGAATCACGCAACACTGTGTTATTAATTCTCAATAAAATCAGATGTATAATCAGACGAAGGTCCGTAGGCTCAAAGTAGTGATGCGACATCGACAACAAAACATCGATGTTTTGAAACATCGATATTCAATATTAAAACATCGATGCTGATAAAACATCGGCTAAAAACCATCGATGTTTTTAAACATCGATGTTTTAGAACATCCATTTTTTAAAACTGGTTTAGTAATCTCTAACATTAATGTTACTTCCGTTAGTCGTGGAGGGAGGGGTGATTTAATTTTACTCTCTGATTGGGCAGGCACAAATGACAAAAACTTGGTTGCTTTGGGCTACATTGATGACTCAAAATTCTCTTTGTAAATACCGCCATGTTTTGCCTTCAAATGTCCAGATAAATTCGTGGTATTGCCAGAAGTTTTGAGGGACTTAAGGCAAATATTGCATTTCCCCAATTTGTCAGTGGTTTTGTAAAAATATTCAAAAACGGTACTTTTGGGAGGCATCTTACTAATAATATTAACGTCAACTTATATAAAACCAGAACAAAACAAAAACTTAAATGGAAGCACTCGTGTATATACTATTTGTAAAATAAAACCCCATGGAAGGTTCTGGAGTGTCAGGAACATTCCAAGCGCTCTGATTGGTTCATTGGTTGTTAATTGCTATTTGTCTGTTTGCTAAGGAATCATTCCCCCTTTTGTATTCGTCCTTTTCAGAATTGAGACTTGCATTTACTGAGTGTGAAAATTATGCTACGTGGTAAATTTTTTTTATTATTACGGTACTTTTTCATTTAAAAAAACATCGAGACAACGTAAAACATCGAGCACAAAACATTGATGTTAAAAAAACATCGGCTTCAATAAATCGATGTTTAAAACATCGATGTTTTTATCAAAACATCGATGTCGCATCCCTAGCTCAAAGTTTCTTTCTTCCTTATTGTTTGTATATCATTTCAGTAGAAACGCGCTAAGCGCATTCTGTCTGGCCAGATGAACATGAAGAGCGGGGGTTGCAGCCCAGTATTTTTTTGATGGAATGCATCAAAATTTTTATATCTATATATCTACCCGGGCATCGCCGGGCAATAATGCTAGTTACCGATAATTAAGTAATCCGCATATGTGATTCCCTTTTTGGTCCAAAGGGGCGCAGTAGTCCATTTGGCAAGAGCACGATCTGAAAGTCAGAGTAGTGATCTGAAAGTCACTGGTTCGATGATCGTCGCTGACAAATTCACTGCCGTGTACCCTAATGGTGGCTGATGCACGTAAAATCTGTCGTGGCAGCAATGTCCTCCAAGTTCTCAAAATTACCTCTGGAGGTGCTGAGTCAAGTGTTCTGGTCTTGTCACTTGACACGGTTCAAAATTACGGGGCCGGTCCTCTGGCCAAATCGAACTCAGACCCTTGTGGTGCCAGTCAAAACAGGAGCCGCACCTTCATTGCTTTCGGGACTTGATCTGATGTTGCTGTCGGTCAAGTGGCATAAGCAACAACAACCTTTTTGGTACTTGCGGAGATAGGCGAAGTAAAATTGTGAGAAAAACCCTAACCTCATTCTTGACATTTATTTGAGTTGGAACTCAAAAGATTCATCCCAAAAAAATGATAAGATATAAAGGTTTGATATTTATACGTTTCTCTTAAAGTCAAACTAGTATACTGTTAATTAAAACGAATTATTTTTTTGTATTTAGCCATGAAAGATGTTTTCGTTCCTGATGCGTTCAATTTTACTACTGACTGTAAACTTTAATATCATGATATCTATAGAAACAGACTTACGAACTACTTATCACAGAATGAATGAAATAATACAAAGGAATTAATGCTTCCTTTCAAAATATGGTGTTCTACTGGGTTGAGTTTGTGCGAGTTTAGCTGATCCATAACATTATAGGTTAATTTGTTTACCTTAATATTTGGTTGAAATTATTGCTCGACTGTCGTCTTTTGCTAGAACAAGGTTGAACAGACCGACAAGCTAATTCCGACCACTCAGTAAGACCCATGCTCATTACTGGACTCGAACCATACTGGCACTGGGACTGAAGACCAAAGCCCTAGGAGTGTGGAGCATCATTCCTCAATATTATGTTTTCAATCTTATGAACCTTTTTAATGGTAAACGCGGATGAGGATAGTTGGTATACTATGTCATAGTTAAGGCTGCTGTGTTCTATTGGATTCGCTCATCTCCGTGTTAACCTATGGAGAAAATTTGTCCAATGATTGCCAACTTGGGCTTAAAGATTTTTTAAAAAAAATTATACCCCGTAATAGAGAAAGAAATTTTACACCTTGGGGAATTTTTCGTTTTTGAAAAGAAACTGCAAATAATATTTTTAAATTTAAATTTTTCGAGGGAAAATCTGGTACAGTGTGTTTTAAACGCTCATAAATTCCTTTGGTGGACATAGGCGTAGCATGCCTCTAACTTTTTTTGAGGGGGGAGATAGGCATGAATTAAACTTACTTAGGGCCCTCCTCAGCGCATTGACTGGCAGGCGGTCCTTAAAATATGAAATATTATTATTTTTTTGAAATTGAATAACAATAGAATTGATGTTTGAGTAGTATTCAAAAGTTATACAATGAGAAAAATAAATATAATGTAAATAAAATGAGAAAAAAAAATATAGCATCGAATTTTTTTTATGGATCATATCATTGTTAAAAATATGTTAAGGCTAAAGACATGATCGGAATCTTCAGTTTCACAGATTGAAAAAAAGGGAAAAATCCAATTTTCACCAATACTTACTTAGAACGGGACTTACTTAGAACGGGAACTTATACTTACTTAGAACGGGACTATCGCATAAAATTTCTGTACTGCCCTTATATCTTTTACATGTTCCAATCTTAAAATACCTGAAAAAGGAGTATAAGCAGAGAACTTGATCTTTGTTTGATCCACAAAATAAGCTATACCAAGCTCGCTGAATTTCTAAAGTAACTTTGTAAGTCTTCGCCCTGACAATGAACGAGCATTTAATTAAGTAACCTACGGAGAATTTAAAGGGGCCGTACAGTGGCGCACCCAGGGGTTCGGCCAAGGGCCCCCCCCCCCCCCCCCAAGATTAAATCCTGGGTGCACCACTGGGGCTGTATATGTTTACGTTAAACATAAAATTACCAATATGTAGTTCAAATTTCCAACGCAGATGCATTTGGCAGTATAATCTCGCAAATGTAATTTCACTATACATGCGTAGGCGCTTCGAAAAATAAGGCTTGCTCGTTTGGAACCTTGAAATCCATGAATCACCCTGTAAAGTAATTACATGTGCAGAGTATGAAGAAACAAGTGCGCAATAAGAGATATAAATGACTATAACCTAAAATTAATAACACGTGCCTTCATACAGCATCATTTCGTAACTACCCGATAGTAAACCATCTGCCTGTCGCATGTAACTCAAAATAACTTATGCGAGAGAAATTATAGCTATAAGAAGTCATAAATAAATCCAAAATAAACACATCAGTGGATTATTTCCCGCCTGCTCTCGATTAGATTTTTTTTTATGGGTTTTATCTGTCATTACTTATAAAGCATTCATGTAATCGATCTTTTCTGTTTATACAATTTTACTACTTCCACGCAGTCAGATTAATTACCCCTTATACTCTGATTATTCCTTCTGAGTATTTTTTCGTTATAAGTATGTTTGAAAATATATCATGGTTGGTTTATTGATCTTAACATTCAACGTTGCAAATAAAAGTATGATGGCCACTCAAAAGAACTGTGTAAACATATCACTTTAAATCTTTCATAAAATAAGTTTATCATCACTAATTGCCTAGTGCGCAGTGCATTTACAGCTTAACAGTTCTACTTAAAGTCGAAAAAAAAATCTATTTTAGTTATTTTCGCAAAATTAATGGAGGATATTTTTAAATGGTGTCAGAATTAGATGTTAAATTATTACCCAGGATATCGGGTCGCGAAACTGAATTATGTAAATACCAGAAAACTCTTGTGTCTTTTAAAAATTTATTCTTTCCTAAAAAAAAAATGCAAAGCAGGGTAGTAATCTTCTGTTGTACCAAGTGGTATCGTCCGTGAACTGACCACAAATGATGAGGCCAGTTTGGTTTAAATTCATCATGCGTCAATACAATGTAAAAGCATATTTTTTTTACTGTCGTCCAGAAATTTTGAACACCTTTAAAGCTATTAATATATATATGTGTGTGTGTGTGTGTGAAAGACGAAGACGTGCTTGCTCCTAGGGATGCGACATCAATAGCAAAACATCGATGTTTTGAAACATCGATATTCAATATTAAAACATCGATGCTAATAAAACATCGCCCAAAAACCATCGATGTTTTTAAACATCGATGTTTTAGAACATCCATTTTTTAAAACTGGTTTAGTAACCTCTAACATTAATGTTACTTCGGTTAGTCGTGTGTGGGGTGGGGGGTGATTTAATTTTACTCTCTGATTGGGCTGACACAAATGACAAAAACTTGGTTGCTTTTGCCTTGGGCTGCATTGATGACTCAAAATTCTCGTTGTAAATAGCCCCATGTTTTGCCTTTAAATGTCCATATAAATAAATTCGTGGTATTGCCAGAAGTTTTGAGGGACTTAAGGCAAATATTGCATTTCGCTAATTTGTCAGAGGTTTTGCAAAAATATTTCCAAACGGTACTTTTAGGAGGCATCTTACTAATGATATTAACGTCAACTTACATAAAACCAGAACAAAACAAAAACTTTAATGGCTGCTCTCGTGTATATACTATTTATAAAATAAAATCCCGTCAAAGGTTCTGGAGTGTCAAGAACATTCCAAGCGCTCTGATTGGTTCATTGGTTGTTGATTGCCATTTGTCTGTTTGCTAAGGAATAGTTTCCCCTTTTGTATTCTTCCTTTACAGAATTCAGACTTACATTTACTGAGTGTGAAAATTATGCTACGTGGTAAATTTTTTTATTATGGTACTTTTTCATTTAAAAAAAAACATCGAGACAACGTTAAACATCGAGAACAAAACATCGATGTTAAAAAAAACATCGGCTTCAATAAATCGATGTTTTGAAAACATCGACATCGATGTCGCATCCCTACTTGCTCCCAAATTTTACTTCATGCTTATTACAAAATTTCCCTTTTCTAACACAGATTAGCCCTCTAACTCCGTGCCTTTCCCAGGCACTGCGGATAATTTTAAATCCTGGTCTGAATGTTCGTGTTAAACAAAGATTACCGTATAAGGCAGCTCTTCTCACTAGAAAACAACATATGGACGCCCCATTAACTTAATTAGTAATAAAAAATTCTTTTTATAGCCAGTTATCAACAAATGAACCACCGGAAACAGTTCTTGCCCTATAACAATAGTTAATATAAAATTGTAACATTTATAAACACATAGAGTCAAGTAGGTATAGAATGATGTAACTCTCGCCCCACATCCCTAATACAATTAACTGCCGGGAGACATCTTCTATGATGAAGTCAAACCAGTTAAAAAATTCAGAAAAAAAATTAAGTTAAAAAGAAAAGATAGCCTAAAAATTAAAAAAAAAAAAGCTTAAAATTCAGAAAAAAAAGAGGGGGGGGGAGTAGTTTCCTTTCAGAGCAAATTCTCATCCAATCTCCTGCAACAGAAACAAAATTCCTTTTTAAAAAAACAGATAATACTTTACAGGGATTCTGGTTTCGAAAGAATTTAAGGCGGTACATCAATTGATCTTGCAGGTCTCCAATCCCAATTTTAAACTTTGAAAAATTTTCCTGTCAGTATTTTTCTAATTTTAGATTAACAGATGCTTATTTTTTATTTTTGTTTTTGGCATAAATGTGATGCGAGAGTTGCGAAAGTTTTTTACTCAACACTTTCGGAAAAATAATTTTAATTTTCTAATGATAGACATGAATGCCCGTTGAAAATTAATAACTGCAAAAATTTTTTTTAATTTAAAAAACTAGTTGCATTTTATTAAAACGCCTATTTTAATACGCAGAGAGCGGAATTAAAACAGCGAGGAAAGTTCTCCGTAGTTTAACATGGTGATTAAAGATCTCAGATGCATTGATCTCCAGACACCTCAAAGTTTGATGAATGGGGGCCTAAGTCAGCGACTTCGTGTACGTTAAAATCTCGTAGCTTTCATCGTTTTCAACTTTTCACCGTACATCATTACCCACAGAGGATCTAAATACACCCTATATATTTAGTGATAACACTTTCCGAACTGGGATGACATGACTAAAGGTTAGCCTGAGAACTACGCTAAAATATTTGACGAAACAGATGTTGGTACTGTAAAGTAGATCAATGGCGTGCAAATTGCGGCCCCCTTGGGGGGGGGGGGGGGTCGTGAAAAATATTGGATGGATGGCAAATAATTTGAAGTAAATTTGTCATATTGAATTGTACAACTAAAAAAAAGGCATTAAATTTTCTGTAATTATTTTCTATAATAATCATACAGTCGAACACCGTTATAACGAACTTCAAGGGACCAAAGGTTTTGTTCGCTATATCCGGTGGTTCGCTATATCCGAACCATTAAGAGGAATGTTAGAGTTCACAAAATGTATAACTCATTAGTTGCTATGTATATTCAATAATGATGTATTGAAAGAATGATAAAATATATTAAAAATGATCATTAATGAATTAAATTGACTAAAATCGATTACTTTAAACTGACACAATACTAATTAAATTAACTAAAAAAAGACAAATGGAAATAAAATTTTGTTATCTTTAATTGTTGCTCACTATTTTGATACAGAAACAATCGGTAATCTTCTGCTGACGTGATGCCGATTTCAAAAACATTTTATGAATTTCTTTGTCCAATACATCAAACGATTCCAACACTCTTTCTTTCACTGTTTGCGCAGACAAAAACTTATTAATTACACTCATCGCTGCTGTAGCATCTGAGATAGTGGAGATTTCGTCATTTATGTGCTCCTCTTCGTCAGCATCAGAAGCAGAATCTTCGATTTCAGAATGATTTATTTTAAATTTCTTCTACAATATCTTCATCAGTCGGATTTTCACATGTAATGACTTCATCATCACATGTTCGGAACAATTGCACTCCACAATCTGAGAATGATAAAAGTTTGTGCTTTTCTATCCACATCGCGATAGGTAAATCTTCATCATCTTCTTCTTCAACATTCTTTGCTTCTTCAACATTCGTTGTATCTTCAGCATTCTTAAAAAAGTTCAAAAATTTTTAAAAATCAGTTGTCAATTGAAAAAAAAATGTTTGTTATAGGCGATTCTTAAGATTTTGGAGGTCCGCTATAAAAAGGATAAATTAGCCTTAAATACAATAGGAAAACGGCGGGACCAATATTTTCGTTCGTTATATCCGGGAGTTCGTTATATACCGTGTTCGCTATAACGAGGTTCGACTGTATTTTTAATATTTTTATTAATATTTTTTATATGTTAAAAAAATGATATGGTATTGTTATGTAAGGTTTCAAACAGTTTTACTGAAAACAAATGCAGATGGTAAGGAAAACTTTTTTTTATTGTTATTGTGTAAAAGTACAGTTTTCTTTATTTTTTCCTTTTTTTTGGTTAACATTTTAATGATTTAAAAAAAATAATATTGTTTTTCTACAAAAATATTTTTATTGGGGGGTAGAGTGGTTTTTTATTTTAAAAAAATTGGGTCGCAGTCGAAAAAAAGTTTGCGCACCACTGATGTAAACTTTGGTTTTACAGATTTCGAAGTCTACAGAATTTACCCTTTCAGACTTTTATTGGGCCGCTTGTGGAGTGGTTGCCGAGAGACTAGGTGAGGGCGTAGGATTTAAAAAAAAAAAAAAAAAAAAACTTTTTCAGTTTTCAATCGTCCAATTAATAACAGGAGTCGAGGGAACTGGCGCTGTACTGTAATTGGCTGTTAGTGACGTCACTCCTCTCTCACCTTGGAGGCTTACTCACAAGCACTTTCACAAAATGAATGGGGGGAGAAAGTTCTCAGCTCTCAGTCACAGTGTGTGGTCACCGGTCGAAATACTCCCCTGCTACTTCCGCTAAAATTCCAGCGTGAATTTTCCCCCTTTTCTGCGAATGTGGGAAAAGCTGGTGGAAGATTAGTGTAGGATGAATGGAAATCTTCCGCAGTCCAAAATCTGAAGAAGAAAGAAAAAACAGAATGTACTCACTTTTCAAAACTTACCTTCCTTCATTAACTTCTTAAAACAAAGTAATTTTTAAAAAATGATGAGTAAATAAGTGCTTACTGCGTAAATAAGAAAACTGTGTGCGTGTGTGTAAAAAAATTGATTTTTTTTAATCTGAAGAGTAAAGCAGAATCGACTCCTCAAAACATATCTTCCTTTCTAAACTTCCTTTCTAAAACAAAATAAATTTTTTAAAATGATGAGTAAATAAGTGCATAACTATGTAAATAAGAAAACTGCGAGCGTGTGTGTAAAAATTTGATTTTTTTTTAAAAATCTGAAGTAAAAAGCAGAATCAACTCACTTCGCAAAAACTATCTTCCTTTCTAAACTTCTTAAAACAAAATAATCTTTTAAAAATGAGTAAATAAGTGCATAACTGTGTAAATAAGAAAACTGTGTTCGTGTGTGTAAATTTACTTTTTTTTTTAATCTGAAGAAAAAAGCAGAATTGAATCACTCCTCAAAACATATCTTCTTTTCTAAACTTCTTAAAAAGAAAATAAATTTTAAAAAATGATGAGTAAATAAGTGCATAACTTTGTAAATAAGAATTTTTTTAAATGAGATTATTTTTTAAATGAAATTATTTTTTAAAATGAGATGGTTCGAAAATTTAGTAATAGCGGCAAGAAACCTATTACATAAAATGCTCATAACAAAATATCTAGATAGAAGAAATAAAATCCAGCTACAAAAGCTTTCGAGGTCAGAGAAGAAAGAAAATGGAATAACAAAGTCCAAAAATTATATGGTTCTGGCAAGAAGCCTCAAGAGACTGTTCCTTACACGGCTAGCTAATTTAGTGTAATGCACTATCGGCTCTCGGATATTCTTTTCAAAGGGAGGAAGGGAAGCAGAGCGTCGGGAAAACTCGCCAGTGTTGAGAAGTTCTATGTGCCTTGCAGACAACTTTCAACTATACATGACAGAAATTATCTGTTGCGAGATTATCTATTACTGATCGACAGCTGAGATTATCAGCTTTTAAGTGTACATGTTCCGAGAGAGTAAGGGCTCATTTACTCTAAGAATGTGAATTTTAGGAATAGGGCTATCTTCTTGAGTGCCTATCAATAAAAGAAGATATATTAATCAGATGAAAAAATTTAGAGATCATGATGAAAATGCACCCAATAAAAAGGAGAAAAAATATAACATCCAAAGTTTTAGATTGTGTGTGTGTGTGTGTGTGTGCGTGTGCGCGCGCATGTGTGTCTATTAGAAATTTAAAAAAAAAAAAAAACTCCATCAATACTTCTTAACTGCGTTTTTAAAGTTTAATTTCTCTATTCTGATCAGTGAGATAAAAATTACTTCAGTGAACATTGAAGAATGTGTTACTCATTCTACTGAGTTATATCATTTTTATAATGTAAGGAAAATCTTTCTTGAAATCTGCCTTAATATTATACACTCTTTCAAATTTCCGACCCATCTTTCCGTTGAATAATTTACACTTGAGTAAGCTTCAAGTGACAGCATGAATAACATTTTAGTGAACCTTCGTTTGAATACTGGCCTAAAAGTCTGGAGCCTATTATTCTGAAATATTACCTATCTTCTGGATAACAAAATTAAACTACAAGCATTTAACTATTTTCCTTTATTTTATTCACCATCTTGTAGAAATTACTGACTTAGCATAGCATAGTCAGCGAGTTCAGAAAGATATTTGTACTACATTGGCTTGAACAGTATGCATGTTGTATCAGGCCCTGATTTTCCATTAAGCCCAGTAGGCCAGGCCTAGGGGCCCCCGTATGTTGGGGGCCCTCCAAAAAATTTTATTTTAAAAGGGAAAAAGAAAGGAAAATTCCCAATTCATTTTTTTTTAAATTTTACGTTTTATAAAAGCAATTTTTTTATATATCCTTTCAAATTTGATTGATTGGTTCATCATATGTATAGTTATATATATAGTTCATCGTATGTACGTTATGATGTATATAAGGAATTAATAAATTTTTCTGGTTGCATTGTACTGGTGTTTTAATGACGAAATTAATATGTTGTATTACTTTTTGTTATTTGATAATGTTCTAGGCTTCTACGCTTCAAATAGCCAATTTTTGGTAAAATGGTACTTTCACAATGATTCATGATTATTTTTTTGTGTGTGTCAATTTTGGAAATGTTATGCCCACATCAGTGTTAGCCCCCCCCCCCCCCCCATCCCGAGTTGTGCCTATAGTCAAGAATTTTTTTAGGCCCTGTGTTGTATACTGTTTGATCAGTTTGTAAGGTACTGAATCCTGTGTGGTTAGGGGATATTAATCTTCAAAATCGCGCATTTCAGGGAAAAAAGAAAATTAAAAAAAAAGAGCTTAAGATATTAATTACTTTAGAGCAGCAGTAGATGGCAACCAGAGGCTTGCGGAATCGTTTTTACCACAATATTTTTGCAACATTCCGAGCCACTTCGCTTCAATATTCTGAGGTCAGTATATTTGTAACTGTTTAAAAATGAGGAATGTTGTCATAAAACTCTTTAGCCTTATTACCAGAGTAGTTTGATCGTAACTTTTAGATATCTTTGCTGGTACACTTCATGGCGTTAGCAAAACTTTCAGGCACTCCTTCATTTTGGCTGAAATATTTCGGTAACATAATTATCTTATTCTCCTAATCTGCGATCACGAAAATAAGGCTAAAAAAGATGTCTTCCACATGAGGTAGGGGCTATGATTACAATTTTTTTTTCTGCGCTGAAAGGTAAAAATGTATATGTTTGCTGAGTACCAACACAATTGCTCTTGGAAAGGAAAGTAATGTTGAAACCACTTTATCATTGGTCTTATAATAGTTGCGTGCATAGGAAAGAAAAACAGGTTTAAAATATCATTTAATTAGTTAATAATATGCACTTGCAAAGGAGGATGACCAACTATCATCCTTGCTCTTTCAGAACCAAGAAGTTAAAGCCGAAAGGGAAAGGTTTTTAGAATCTAGTTACAGGAAGTTCGTTTTATTGTCATAAAAATAAACCTGAAATAATGCCTAACAGTTTTTTCTTTCTTTTTTTTCTTCCAGTTTTTGGTTTCAATACTTTGCGTAAAAGTCTGGGGCTTATAATTCTGCAAAATTGTCTGTTTTATGGGTTATAAAACTGAATTATAAACACAATATGTCATCTTTTCTCGTATGAATTATTATTAATAGGTTTGGTTTAGAGCGCTACTGTCAACTTTCGCCACATTGGGGGTTAATTAGACCGGGACCTACTGATTAAGGCTACTGTGTACTAACTCTATTGGATTCGCTCACCTCATTGTTGACTTATAGAGAAAATGTGTCCAAGGATTACCGAGTTGGATTTAAAGAATTTTCTTTTTTTTAATTGTACTTCGTAATAGAAAAAGAGATTTTACAACTTGAGACATTTTTAGTTTAAAAAAAAAATGCAAATAATATTTAAAAATTTAGATTATTCGGGGGGGGGGGGGGGTGATCTGGTACAGTGTGGTTTAAATTTTAAATGCTCATAAAATCCTTTGGTGGACGAAATTTATAAAATGAATCCTGTTGCAAGGTGCAGAAAAGTTCAGGCTATCTGAAAATACCACTTTTATTGGATAATCAGCATTTATGTAGCTGTAAATAGTACACAAATTTTCTCCATAGGTTAACATTGAGGTGAGCTAATCCAATAGGGTTAGCACACAGCAGCCTTAAAGCCGATTCCGAACGGTTGTAGACGTCCATGGTCCATGCCAATCATGGGACTCAAACCATGTCCTTCGAAACCGACCTTTCGAAGGTCAACCTCAAACCCACATACACTGGTAGAGAATGCCAGCGCCCTAGCTATTCGGCTATCGTCTGGCTATTATTAAAAGGACACAGTCAACGACCACTATAAGAAATTTATACTTTGTAAAGAATAAATTTCTAATTGAGGAGTCGGTGATTGCTCGTTTATATTTCCTGAAGGAAAGAGAACTATCTTTTAATGTGTAATTTATGTTGAATTCATGATGGAACATTAGTTTTATCTTTTATATTCCAAGCATTAAAGAAATTTCCACCGTCAAAACAGATTATTTTTTTAATTAATTTATTTATTTAATGTCTGACTGTGTATATTTACCTGAAACTGATTTCCAATGTTTTTGATTAGAGGAATAGAGACAATAAATAGCTAAAGTGACTTTTCATGATCACGCTATAAGCTGCAAAAGCATCGAAACAGACGAGGAGAAGGCGAATGAAAACTTTTTTTCCAGGCACTAACAAAACAGCATAAGACACCCTTTAAGAAAGGGTGGACGAGATGAGAGATGAAGACGCATGCGTCTTGGTTACATATTAGAATTATTACCGATTTACAGATTACATTAACTTTAGAATGTAGTTCTACAAACTGCTAATATGCATATTAACTTGGACAAATACTTAATAACCATAGATTACCTTGTAGAACAGTTTAAAACTGTTACATTACTTACACTATGTTAACATTTCACATCGGATATCGGGAAAATTTTAGCTAAGGAATATTTGGATACATTTTCCTTCAACGGTTTCCTTTTTCATCTACCGCTGGCCGCTGGTATTGAATTGAGTTCGATTTATGCTGCTGTTCACCGAATAAGTGTTATCACTTCCTCAAAATATTATCTGTTTAGAATTTTGAAGACGCTTGTCTGCCGTCGGGGGTATAGCTCAGTGGTAGAGCATTCGACTGCAGATCGAGAGGTCCCCGGTTCAAACCCGGGTGCCCCCTTGTATAAAATTTTTTTCTTAAAAATAATACTCGCCTCTTGAGGATTATTTGAGGATGTCAAACTAAGGAATAGAGGTTTTCTTTCATTATATGATGACGTATTTTTTTCCTGTAAAAAAGTAATTTATATCGATTTTTTTTTTTACTTTCGAGAAAAATCTTACATATGTATATGCAATGATTATAGACAACAATAATTGGCAGATATATTCAGGCCTTTTTTTCCGAACATGCTCACCCTTTAATTTTACTTTACTTTTTTTTTTCTGTGTTTTTCACTCAGAAATACAGACGTGGAAAGAAGACCCTTATTGTAAATGACATTATATTCGCAGATCGGGTTGTAATACGGTTATTTTCGTTGTTTGAATATTTGAAGATTTTTATAGAATTGCTAAATAATCTTGAACCTCCGACGCTGCTGTTGTAGCGTGGTTTTCAAGTTCAATATTTAAAAATTAATTGCTGGAAAATGAGTTGTTATAAATGATATTATCACCGTTTTTTAGAAACGTAATAATAGGAGGCTTTAGATTGTAAATTACGAAGCGCGAAAGGGTTAAGGCTGCTATGTACTAAGAAAAAAAAAAATCGTATTTCCCTTTTCCTCTTCTTGCAGACTCTTTTGGTGGGAGGAGTCCAGTTGACAGTTCAAGAATTCCACCCCCTTAGGATTGACATTTTGAGGGATTGTAATGGCTCACTCTCTATAGAGGGGGGGGGGGGGTTAGCGCTGCCCCCAAATTTTTTATTTAAATTATATTTTTGTCAACTATTTACGGGTATATAAATGCTGATAATCAAATAAAATTGGTATTGTCTGATAGCCTGAACTTTTCTGCAAAGCGCTATAGGATTCATTTTATAAATTTCCGCCGAAGGAATTTATGAGCGTTTAAAACACACTATACCGGATTTTCCCCCCGAATAATTTAAATTTAAAAATATTAATTGCATTTAAAAAAAAAACAAAAAATGTACACAAATGTAAAATTTCTTTCTCTATAACGGAGAAAGAAATTTTTAAAATAGAATACAATTTTTAAGAAAAAATCTTTGGATTCAAGTCGGCAGTCCGTGGACAAATTTTCACCATAGGTTAACATTGAGGTGAGCGAATCCAATGGGGTTAGTACATAGCCAGAAGGCTGCTATGTACACTAACTCTAATGGATTCGCAATAATCCTCAAAAGGTGAGCTTTATTTTTAAAAAAAAATTGTATAGAAGGGGGCACCCGGGTTTGAACCGGGGACCTCTCGATCTGCAGTCGAATGCTCTACCACTGAGCTATACCCCCGACGGTAGACGAACGTCTTCAAAATTCTAAACAGATAATATTTTGAGGAAGTGATAACACTTATTCACTCCAAATTTCCAACCACATGGTTTTCCCTGAAAAACAATAATATAATAATACTGTCGGGTTCATTTGATATGTATCTTGTGCATTTGTATCCAAAATGTATCCAAATATTCCTTGGGTAAAATTTTTACGATATCCGATGTAAAATGTTAACAGTGTAAGTAATGTAACAGAGAAAATTTGTCTACTATTTACAGCTACATAAATGCTGATAATCCAATAAAAATAGTATTTTCAGATAGTCTGAACTGTTCTGCACCTTGCAACAGGATTCATTTTATACATTTCGTTCACCAAAGGAATTTATGAGTGTTTAAGACACACTATACCAGATTTCTCCCCAGCGAATAATTTAAATTTTAAAATATTATTTGGATTTAAAAATAATTCCTCGAGGTGTAAAATTTCTTTCTCCTTCACGGAATACAATTTTATAGAAAAACAAGTAATATATAAAAAAAAAATTTTTAAAGTCAATTCCTACTTAGGTCAACAAAGAAAAATTTGAGTGTGAACTAATAGTAGGAATTGAAAAAAAGGATTGCCTGCCAGAACCTTGCCTACTGTGCGAGATTAGGAGGGGGGGAAAGAGAGAGAAAAAGTTTGTCAGGTTGGGGATTCGATCTCGCAACCTACAAGACGGGAGAAGCCCGCGATACCGCAGTGCTACCATTTAAACAGTAACAAGAGGGAAATTACTATTCAAGAGCAAGAGACGCTCTAGGTCTAAAACTAAAATTGATTAATTGAATTTAATGAATGAATTAATATTTGAAAAAACTGTATTAACATCAAGTGTCATCCACTACAAGTTTAAAAAAAATGTATTTGAACTTGAGTGGATGAATAAAAAGTACTTTTATTAACGATTGAAAATTTGAACAAGATAGGGAGAGTTTGAACTAATAGTAGGAATTGAAACAAGTAATATAAAAACAAATTTTTTAAAGTCAATTCCTACTTAGGTCAACAAAGAAAAAATTGAGTGTGAACTAATAGTAGGAATTGAAAAAAAAGGATTGCCTGCCAGAACCTTGCCTACTGTGCGAGATTAGGCGGGGGTGGGGGGGGGAAGAGAGAGAAAAAGTTTGTCAGGTTGGGAATTCGATCCCGCAACCTTCAGGACGGGAGGAGCCCGCGCTACCGCAGTGCTACCGTTTACAGATTAAGAATAGGGAAATTACTATTCAAGAGCAAGAGACGCTCTAGGTCTAAAACTAAAATAGATTAATTAAATTTAATTAATGAATTAATATTTGAAAAAACTGTATTAACATCAAGTGTCATCCACTACAAGTTTAAAAAAATGTATTTGAACTTGAGTGGATGAATGAAAAGTATTTTATTAACGATTGAAAATTTGAACAAGATATATATATAGGGAGAGTGTGAACTAATAGTAGGAATTGAAAAAGAATCTTCAAATGCAAGTCGGCAATCCTTGGACACATTTTCTCCATAGGGTAACATTGAGGTGAGCGAATCCAATAGGGTTAGTACACAGCTTTAATAGGCATCTTTGCACATTTAAAAGGCTAGTTTCAAACCAAATACTGATTTTTAATAATTTCGATATTATTCACTTCCAAACCAAAATCTTTAGAAATTTATTTAATTTATGTTTCGGTGTGATCCAGAAGTCTAATTACAGCGATTTTAATTTGTGTACTTTGCAACGAATTAAAAATTATAAGTTATTCATAGATCCTCTTTAGACTGAATTTTTTCTTTCTTTTTTTTATATTAAAAATATTATGCAGTCAAGAAGAAAGTTTGCAAAAATTCGTTAGAAATGTTTAAGATAAGGAAAAAAAACTGATTAATTGTAAATCCCTTAACTTTTTTAATTTAAATTACTGTAAATTGTGAATAGTTATTAATTTTAGAACATTTCTCTGTGCGTTAGTTCACAGGACTGTTTTAAAAAATCTCATTTATCATGACATATATAACAAAAAATAGTCTTTTTCTGTAGAAAGTTCTTTCTATTACTATCTAATCTATATGCAAAAATTAATTTGTTTCTGTTGAAGTTAAGGAGTTTCCTGGTAAAGTTAATTTTAATTTTATAAATTCAAATCATTTCTAAAAATCCAAATTAGAAGATCTGTTTTATTTTTAAATGGAAAAAACATTTTAAAATCCGAATTCAAATAAGCGAGTACTGTCAAATAAAATATTTCAAATTATGAAATCGACACACACAAAGAGTCTCTCCCTTCGTTATTTCAGTCACATTTTCATTGCAGTCTGGATGTTATAAGTCACTGTATATTAAAAGGGATAATTGACATTCCTTTCAATTCCGTTATGCATTACCTACCCAGACAAAATGATGTTGCTAAAGCCTTAGTCTCCGGCAGATCAGATAAAAACTTTCGAAGTTGGGTGCTCATGGAATAATGGGGAATCCCTAATTTAGAAGATTAATATTTAAAACATTAAAAAAGTAAAAAAAATTAAAAAATCCTATTAGAAATTCAAATAATTTAAAAGCATTCAAATTCATATATATGTATGAATATCCAGATATCAATAAATAAATATCAGTATCAATAATCAAATTCAAATATAAGATCGGAGAACAAATTCAGATAATTAAAAAAAAATTCTCCTTCGAATGTGTAAGGATACTAACGGAAAAATTATCTGTTTTATGTAATTTATTTTACTGTGTAAACTTTTGTTTGTAACCAGAAAGGATCGAGTTACTATTCTTTTTTTCTTTTTTTATCTGTTTTTCGAAGGAGAACAAAAATTCTGCATATTCGTGTTCAGTGGCACACCCAGGATTTATTCTTGGGGGGGGGGGGGGGAGCGAGTTGAACGGATGAAAATATTTATAATGCAAATTCAATATTCATAATGCAATTTTTATTTCTTTGGAGAGGGCAGGGCCCCTTCGCCCACCCCCCGAGTGTGCCTCTGTTCGTGTTGGTTGAAAAGACAATAAATAGCTCCAGTTATATTATGTGATTACAAAATGTTTTCGGAATCTCTGATGTAGAAATACGCAGCAACTAGACGATAATAATAAAGCCTTTCTCCATGACTTAAAATCGAACCATGATCTTCCTACTCCTAACAAACGCTCTCTTTGTTGAGCAATCCTGGCGATGTGATGTACATCGAATTCCCGTTTATCCGAATGCTCAGAGGTTTCCTTGGATAATTGAAGCACTCTGATAATCATCAAAATTACCATTATACCATAAAAAAATTTATCATATGTTTTAATTACATATTCTGTTTTAAACAGGATATTATGCAAATAGCAAATGAACCATGATAGCTTTTAACTTTCCCTTCTGTTTAGTGTCGGTTAAATTCCTCTGTTTATCAGGCACATAAGCATAAGAGAGCTTTCTGATGAATGTGTATCTTGTATAGCAAATATGTATACAGGTAACCCTCCTATAACACGGTAGATGGGTTCCTAGAAAATGCCGTGTTGTGTGAAACCGTGTTATTTGAGACCTAGAGACAGTTAAAAAAAATTGGTTTTGCGTTCTTAAAACTTATTAAAAATAAACATTTTTTCCATATAAGCAACATAATTTTTATTAAAAATATAAATGTATGGATAACACAAAACGAATAGAAACAAAAATATTATTTTCATTTAATGTCACCTTAATTTAATAAATTTCTTCCTCATCACTGCTCAGTACAATCAAACGAGAACGTTAAAGGATATCACCTTCATTTTCAGAACCTTTTTCTTCATTTATATTTTTTGTACCTTCTATCCTCTTTAAAAAATTCGTTTGCTGGTTCTTACAAGGTCATTGTAGATTCACGGTATGGATATAGACAATTTTGCACCTCCCTTTTGAATTTTCGTCTTCTTTCAGCGGAAGGGTCTGCATTCAGAAAAAATGATTCAAGATTTTCAGCTAAGCTTAGGCCTTCTTGTAATTTTATAGAGTTATAAATGAATAAAATGTAATTTGTTCATACATTTTCATGTAAAGCCACTATAGTTCATTATTCCTTCTCGTCATTATTTTAAGGTAATTTGGTTTTTAAATGTGTCAAACAAAAATCATGTTATCTAGTGCTATAGAAGTACAGTGTTGTACAACGGTTTTCGCAAATTTTTTATCGTGTTAGAGCGAAACCGTGTTACAGTTTGCAGTGTTATACGAGGGTTCCCGCAATTTATCTTATCGTGTTAGAGCGAAACCGTGTTGTAAGATGCCGTGCTCTAGGAGGGCTACCTGTATATACCACTGGCGAGAAAAGGTAACATTACTGTACAAATATTGCCAAGTTCTGTGCACAATAGTGTGTAAGGAATTGTTCATGGAACATTGAACCATCGATTCCGTTAAATATTCCCTTAATAAATTTAGAACACCAGAAATGGGGATTATTTCAGTGAAATGTACTGTGGTTCCGAAACGTTACTGGCAACGATCACTCCCTCTACTCCTTTTCTTAAAACAGCTATTCGAGGAACGAGGTGAAAGGGAATGAATGTTGCTTTTAATGATACTTAGGCATTTTATCTGTAGCGTTCTTTTGGGACAATGTACGGATAATCCCCTCACGATTAATCGGGATCATCAGGGAGGATATTTTCGTGCATCTTCCCTGTTGGATTCCCCCCCCTGTAAATTGGATGCTGCCAGAGGATAATTCTTTCTTTTCGATGATTCTCAATTTTTCTCCTCCAACTAAGTGGAGGCACTTAGGGATTTTTTTTGAGGGTGCGATATTAGTGTGGTTAATTTTGTTAAGAAAATGAAAAATTCGTATTTCTTGGCCAAATATTTTAGCCTTTTCTTTTCTATCTTTTTACTTTTTTCCCCGCCACCTGTGCACTAGATCAGTAGCGCACCCAAGGGGTGGGCCAAGAGCCCCCCCCCCCCCCCCCAAGATTACATCCTGGGTGCGCCACTGCTCTAGATTATCACATTTTTACACCATGGTCCAGGGGTCTGCAAACTTTTTTCGACCGTGACCCACTTTGTTTGAATTAAAAAAATCTCGACCCACAATGAATATTTTTTTGGTAGAAACACAATTTTTAAAAAAAAAATTATGAGAATGTATACAAACCAAAAAGAAAGAAGAAGAAAAAAACTGTGCATTTTGGGTAGACAATTATTTTACATAACTACGTGACCCGTGCGAAAATTTCGCATGCGAATAAAATACGACTCATTTTATAGCGAAACTGTTGGTTTTTAGTAGATGAAAGAATATTGAGTGAACCTTTTTATGTCACTTAAACTTAATGAAATATGCCCTAAGAAAGATAATTGAATATTTCAGGTAGTCTCTTCTAACGAAACTACCGCGGGTTATTAACGTAGGATTACTTATAGTTTCTTACTTTTTTTTTCTTTTTTTGGGTCGCATTTTGGTACTTTTCTGTTTAACTGTTTACTGCGTTCAATAGGTCATATGATACATCTGAGGATTATGTGTACCGAGTGAAAATGTTCTTGATTGCTTACACAGCACATTTTCTATACAATTGCGCATCAGTAACTATGCCTTACACATGCATTTTTATTGCATTATTGAAAATGACAAATGCACACATTTAGCTGAAATTCAACAGCGAATTTCAAAATCAAGGCTGAAAAAAAAAAAAATAATAATAATAACAGATTTTCTTTTCAACTAAAAGCAATAAAAGTGTTTAAACGTAATATTGTCTTTGACAGATAACTTCGTAAAGGTACTTTTTAAAACTAATTATATCTACATTTCAGGTTGAAAATTGTGGGAGAT
Source organism: Dolomedes plantarius (assembly GCA_907164885.2). Lineage (NCBI taxonomy): Eukaryota > Metazoa > Arthropoda > Arachnida > Araneae > Dolomedidae > Dolomedes > Dolomedes plantarius. The sequence goes on along the minus strand of OU015495.1, from coordinate 156,804,481 downwards.
AGGTTATTAATTTTTCCCCCCCAAATTTCTCTCAATCCTTTATCATTTACGTGTGTGCAGCCAAGCTGAAATATGTTTCTGAGGGTAACCCGAGAATGAAGCCTTAGTTTCCTTCGTTCATTTGATAAACTCTGGAACCTTATCAGTATTTCGAAGGACAGCAAGCGTTTAGAATTTTGATATACTCGCAGATGTCGGGGGTATAGCTCAGTGGCAGAGCATTCGACTGCAGATCGAGAGGTCCCCGGTTCAAATCCGGGTGCCCCCTTCCACATTTTTATTATTAATGTATAGGAATCAGTAATCGATTTCTGCGGGATGAAATTTTTTAATGCCTAATCTGATATTTCCATTGCAGTACTGAAAGTGAATGTTTTAAAACATTTAATTGAAAATCACTCTCTGGAATATACTGCAAAGTCTATTGTATTTCTATTCACTTAAGTCCTAATACTTAGACACGTATTTATTATTTCTAAATTATTTGATATTCGTTTAAGATGTAAAATTCAGATTTAGGAAAACTTTTATATAAGGTTTTATATTTAAAACTTAGACATGTAAACCTTAATAAACCTTCATCGGTTAAAGAGAACATTCATCATACAAGTTTTTGTGAGGGTATATGGGGAAGGAGAGAGGAACTGTTGCCTGTCATTAAATTTTCTGGGTATACCACTACAGTGGCGTAGCAAAGGGGGGGCAAGGGGATTCTATCATGCTCCGGGCGCCACTCGCAGAGGGGCGCCAATGTAAGATCCATATATTATATTACTATATGTTTTCGAGGTGGATGCCAATATAAGGTCTATATATTATATTACTATATGTTTTTCAGGGGTGGGCCCCAATATAAAGTTTATATATTATATTACTATATGTTTTTCGGGGAGGGCACCAACATAAGGTCTATATATTATGTTACTATATGCTTTTCGGGGGGGAGTGCCAATATAAGGTCTATATATTATGTTATTATATGTTTATCGAGGGCGCCAATATAGGGTCTATATATTATATTACTATATGTTTTTCAGGGGGGGGGGGCGCCACAAAGGTATCGTGCCCCGGGCGCCAGTAAAGCTCGCTACGCCACTGTACCACTAGTGCCTAAAAAAATCCTAATTCATTTCAATAGTATTTTTGAATTCGCCTGGGCGATACTGTTTAAAGTATGACAGTTTCAACTATTACAAATGCACAAGATACATATCAAATGAACCAGACAGTATTATTATATTATTGTTTTTCAGGGAAAACCATGTGGTTGGAAATTTGGAGTGAATAAGTGTTATCGCTTCCTCAAAATATTATCTGTTTAGAATTTTGAAGACGTTCGTCTACCGTCGGGGGTATAGCTCAGTGGTAGAGCATTCGACTGCAGATCGAGAGGTCCCCGGTTCAAACCCGGGTGCCCCCTTCTATAAAATTTTTCTCTAAAAATAATACTCGCCTCTTGAGGATTAGTTGGATACATTGTCCTTCTACGATCTCTTTTTTTATCTACCGCTGGCATTGATTTGAGTTCAATTTAACTGCGGTGCACTGGATAAATGTTATCACTTCCTCAAAATATTATCTGTTTATAATTCTGAAAAGGTTCTTATACTGTCGCGGGTATGTCGCAGTGGTAGAGCGCTCGACTGCGGATCGAGAGGTCTCCGGTTCAAATCCGGGTGCTCCCTTGTGCTAATTTTTTGCTTCGGAGAATTTCTTAACTGATTTCTGAACAGCTGAGAAATTCTTTAATTCTTATGCTTATATTTCCCTTTCAGACTGTTCCTTTGCAGACTTTCTTTTCTGACTGTGAAAAATGTTATATTTGACTAAAAATCAACCTAGTGAATTTACTTTACAGTTTAACGTACTTCCATTCATTTAAGTTCTCATATTAAGACACGTATGTATTATAGTTAAATCTATGATTCTCGGGTAACATGAGAAGATAAGCATACATACAAGGGGTTATTAGAATAGCTGACCATTTCTACAGATCGTCTTCTTTATGAACTGTAGGACTTCCTTTTGCTTGCAGAACATCTAGAAATTGACGTGAGAGAGAGGGTTTTAAGTCCTGTACTCAAGATTTTGGAATCTGGTACCATTCATCTTGCAGTATATGTCCGAACTGTTACAACTATATATAGGATGGGAAGGTGGTAATCAAAACTTCCTCTCCAAATTTCCGAAAAATGGAAATTTCAAGTGATTGAGGATTGATACTATTTCTCATCCTCATGCTCTTTAAACCACATGTTGGCATGTCTTGCTCCATGCACGGGATGCATTATCGTCTACGGAAACACGGACGGTCATCATGCTTTGCCACCAGAATGATTTCGCAGACTTCCGATGTCACAGCTCACCGAGGAACTGTTAAGGGTAATAGAGAGTGCCGAGAGATAGTACCCCACAGCATCAAAGAGCTACCGTCATACTTTACAGAGGGTATCATCTTGCAGTATATGTCCGAATTTGGACGGTATGCCTCGGAATGTGTTCGCCAAACGTATATTCTATCAGTGGCAGGAAACAATGCGAAACTCGATTCATTTGACTAGATGATACGTTGTCCATCATTTAGTATCCAGTATTTATGTTCATGGCGCAATACAAGTGTTCTTGCATTGGTGTCAGTAATAAGTGGCTACTGGATTGAAGCACGACCATAAACACCAGCTTTAGGGCCTGTTCACATAGGAGTCTGTTGCGTTGCGTTGCGTTAAGGAAAAGATGGCGTTGAGACGAAAATAAACCAATCATAGGCCTCCAAACGATTAGCAATGGAATTTTTAACGCCTATGATTGGATTATTTTCGTCTCAACGTCATCTTTCCCTTAACGTTACGCAACGGACTCCTATGTGAACAGGCCCTTATGCAGCTCCCGACGAGGTGCTGTGATTGAATCTGGATCATTACGGCTCGCGTTCACCTTTGTTAATATTTGCTATACTGTAATCACAGTTCTGTCTACAGTTCGTATCAAGCTACGCCTTTCCCGAGTTGACATTTCCGTGTGACGTCCTCACTTTTTGCGTTTAGAGGACATCACACAAATATTATCACATCGTTAATTTTTGTACTGTGTCATGCTCTTTGGTACTATTCTTCGTGATACACCGACGATATCTGCCTTTTTAGTTACAAAAGCACCCGTAAACCTAGCGCCAATCACTGTATCTTTCTGCAAGTCGCTCACATTCGATATTTCGTTCATTAATTTACGGTGCATGGAGTTCATTTAATTCACCATAGATCCAGTTTACAATAAATGCTCAAAGCTTCCAGATACATGCTGCAACGTGTTTCCTCGAATATGTGTCGTCACATACCTTTATGCAAACAGAAGCATGGGAGCCTCTTTGAGCATTTATTGTAAAATGGATGTATAGTGAATTAAATTAACTCCGCGAACCGTAAATTACATGATTGGAGTGCCGTTAGTTGTCGAGTTCTTAAGCATTTCGTGGGTATAGTGACTCATGGATCACTCTCTAATCCACCGTACCATTTACCTCTCCACGCCGATGAAGTCATTGACGTAATTTGCATAAGCGGCAATTTTCTTTCTTTATTTCTTTTTGGGATGGTGTTTTCGTTGTTTTGATAAACCCGTATGCTTTACGAAAATGCACTTCATACGAATTGTTCTCAGTATTTATTGTGGAGGGGAGGAAACTGTTGGTTAGTACTAAAGCACTCTGAAAACGCGGCGAAAATTTAGAGAAATCCAAAATTATTTCAAATGTGTTTCAGAATTCGAATTGACGACACATTTAAAAGAGTATGACTACATATCTGCACATGAGACGAACCCCACAAAATTATAATTTTTTAGGCGATACCACGGGGTTAGAACTTTAGAATGGAACAAAGGAAATGCTATATATATATATATATATATATATATATATATATATATATATATATATATATATATATATATATATATATATATATATACATACATATATATATATATATATATACATACATATACATTTATTAGCTGTTACATTACCTGCACCATGTTATCATTTCACATCGAATATCGTGAAGATTGTAACTAAGGGATATTTGGATACATTTTCCTTCTACGACTTCTTTTTTATCTACCTCTGGAATTGAATTGAGTTCGTACTGCTGTTCACTGAATAAATGGTATCACTTCCTCAAAATATTATCTGTTTACAATTCTGAAAAGGATCGTCTGATGTTGGGGGTATAGCTCAGTGGTAGAGCATTCGACTGCAGATCGAGAGGTCCCCGGTTCAAACCCGGGTGCCCCCTTGTGTAAGTTTTTGTTTCGGAGAATTCATTGTCTGATTTCTGAACAGTTCAGAAATACTTTAATGCTTAATCTTATCTTTCCATTGCAATATTGACTGTGAATTTTTTTTAGTTCAATAAATAATCAACCTTGCGAATTTATTTTAAAGCCTAACGCACCTTTTTGAATTCTGATATAAGGACACATAAAAAACAAAATAAAATAACTTTATTTATTTATCAATTTTTTTATTATTATTTATTTATTTAATTTAATTTTTTTAAATATAGCAATGTGCATTACTATATAAAGTATAGCTATTTCAAATGTATAAAATGCTCATGTTCACGTTGTACCATGTGGTTGAAAATTTTCAGCAGAAAATAGAATTTGACAGAGGTATAGGTCAGGGGTAGAGCGTTCGACTTTTTTTATTATTATTTATTTATTTAATTTAATTTTTTTAAATATAGCAATGTGCATTACTATATAAAGTATGGCTATTTCAAATGTATAAAATGCTCATGTTCACGTTGTACCATGTGGTTGAAAATTTTCAGCAGAAAATAGAATTTGACAGAGGTATAGGTCAGGGGTAGAGCGTTCGACTGCGGACCGAGCAGTTCCCGTTGAAACACTTGTCCCCCCTGAATGTACTCCTTAAGTCTGATTCTATTCTCCCTTACTGTGAACAGCATTAAATGATGCAAACAATGATTTAAACACGAAATTGCACTTTGTGATACTTTAGACACTGCGCTAGAGTATTGCTCTAAATTACTTGTGTACGTGTGTCGACATGTACTGAAAATAGATGTTTGACATTCGGATTATTAAAGTTTCTTTTAACCCTTCAGCGGGCTCGCCCGTGTATAAAGTGTAAAACTTTCATAATGTTGAATGGTTTGTTTTTACATGTAATGGTGCATATACATTGGTGCAGAGTTCTCTGCCTGTGCCTTGGGTTATCCAGTGATTTATGTTCACTCTGTACTCTGTACTATGCGTGGATCGCCTCCTCTGGCGGTCCATCAAAGAAAGGGCGGGGGTCAGCGGGTCAAATGGTGTCGAGCGGGGTCGGGGGAGACACCAGATCAAAGAAATCTTGGGGTCGGGAATGGGGGTGGTTCTAAATACCGTGTCTAATGTTACCGTATCTAATGTGATGACAGGAGTCGGGGATCTGCAGGCAGAGAACTCTGCACCAATCTATATGCGCTATAAGGTTTGAATGTTCTAAGCAGTTTCTATTTATAGCTACACCCTTTCTAATGCAGGTCTGTTTTTCTGACCTTTGTATTATTTTTTATTAATTTTTTACCGTGATTCCAACAGAGGATACTTCTATTTGTTGCACTCTGTGCACAGTGCGCCTGGTCATGTAAGAAAATATTCCTTATTTTATTTTTGGTTATTTCGCTAAAATAATTCTAAGCATTTACAAAGTTGCTTTTCTATGATTATAAATTTAAAAAGGCTAATCAAATAAATGTCCTGATGAAGTTTTAAATACTAAATAATTATTAATAATTTTGTTCCCGGTGTTAAAAGTAATTTTACTTTTCGTAGCATAGGAATACTATGTTCCTATGCTACGAAAAAAAATAAGGGAATCATACTTTTGTCGACAATGCATGATGATGCAACAGTGGATGACGATTCTGGTAAACCAGCGATTATACTGGATTACAATACGATAAAAGCAGGAGTTGATGTAGTGGATCAATGTGCTACTCTTACACAGAATCCCGCATATCCCGAAGACGAACTCTTTCGTTGTTTTTTAGGTTTTGGGACAGAATAGAACAATTCGCAAGCTGACCTCAGATCCAACAAACCGGACAGTTTTGAAATAAGACGATTGTATCTGCATTCTTTGGTTTAGAACTTCTCGAAAGCCACTTGAAGACCCGGACAAATATTCTATCTCTTCCTCCAGACATAACTGAATTCTTACTAAAATATAAAGTGGAAAGTTCCCGAGAAGCAGAACGAGGGGTGTCGGCAAAAAAAAAAAGAGAGGAAAGTGTAATATATATGCGGACGGCTAAATAATGTAACTACCACGATAAAATGTTATCGATGTAATAGTTTTTCATGCAAGGCACATTGCAAAATCCTCAATATTATCAACATTTTATATCTTGTCATAAAACGCAGAATTATTATTTCAAATTTGAAAAAAAAAGTTAATTACAAAAGGAATAATCAAGGTTTAAAGAGACGTTGCACTTTATGCAACACGCACCTGGTGGTGTTACAAAAATTGGCCCGGCCGCTGAAGAGTTAATAAAAAGGAAAATTTCCGGACAAAAAGGTGAAATGTATGTTCAACATCTAACTGTCTTGACGAAACAGTTAATATTTATGTCTAATATCTATATTTCTGTCTAAGCCTTAGGAGCTGTGGGGCTCAGTTAGCAAAATTTTCTGAGAGATCCAGGTTGATAGCCAAGGACTGTAACAATTTAAATATAACAATTTATTACAAATTTTATACATCTGTGGAAGAACGGAAAGTAATCGCAATGTGCATTTATGGTAAAGGGTCATTATTTGAGTTCACTAATTGTGTTTAGGTAAATTCTAATATAAAATTGCCCCCTCTATTAAAAAAAAATTCAGGTAGTCTCTTCTAACGAAACTACCGCGGGTTATTAACGTAGGTTTACTTATCGTTGTTTTCGTCTTTTATATATATATATATATATATATATATATATATATATATGTCAAAATTTTGGACGCATTTTAGTACTTTTCTGTTTAACTGTTTACTGCTTGCCCAAGTGATACAGACTGGGTTTGGCGCGCTGCCAAATTTATAGCTCGCGACGACGAACATCTGCAATTTTGCTTTCCGGAGGACCGTTATGGAGGAACGTAATCCTGCGTTAATAATCTCCTTTGAATTTTGTTGTATGTCATAAAACTGAGTGACTGACATCTTAAATGAAGGATGTAAAACACTTTGAAACGCAAGACAAAAGAAGAGTAGTAAGCACAAAATTTTGCATAAATAAAAATACCTTTATATATGCTAATTACATGAATACGTTCTAAAAATACAAAATTATAACCTACGCTATAGAGAGATTTTCTTTAAATAAAAACAGGTAAATTCTGATGAAAAAAAGATGCAGCCTTTGTGTAATTTATGTTGAATATTTTGGACTTACTGATGATCCTCAAATTTTTATTCTGCTACTGCTAGAAAAGATGAAGTTGCACATTATTGAATACAAAACTATTCTTCCTTTTGAATGAAGAAATATATTTCCTTGAAGAAGTAGCTTTCTTTTTCAATTTATGGTGAATACTTTAACTTCCGTGATGATCCATTCATTTTTATTTTGCCTATTATAAAAAAAAGAAAGAAAGTGAACATTACAAGATATGAAGTATTATATTTTAAGAAAAGCAATTTTATTATGCCTATTTTGCGAAAAGGAAATGTATTTATGTAATTTATGTTGAATGCTTAAGTTGTTGTGTGGATCCATTTATTCGAATTTATTAAAGTTCCAACAAGTAAAGGAGGATATATGTAAAATTGTAACGATTATGCATTTTGGTAAAAAAAAATTTTTAAATATAAAATTTTTTAAAAATTAGTGACCATTTAAACTTTGTGGTTTTGGGGAAAATAAAATAAGTGTTCTATCATATTTATATCTGAGAAGTTCTACCTTGGAAGTTGTATCTCGGGAGGTCTAATTTATTAAATATATCCTTATTCAATATATATACGAGCATATACATATATATATATATATATATATATATATATATATATATATATATATATATATATATATATATATATATATATATATATATATATATATACACACACACATATATATATAAATAAATATATATATATGTATATATATATGTATATATATATATATATATATATATATATATATATATATATATATATATATATATATATATATATATATATATATATATATATATATATATATATATATATATATATATATGTGTGTGTGTGTGTGTGTGTGTGTGTGTGTGTGTAGCAGGACACTCTCAACTCAACTTTTCTGACAACAACCCCGCGAGAACTCGGCGTCTGGGTTGGAGAGTAGTAGTGGAGAGACAGAGATCAAATGAAATGGACGAATGATTTGTGCCATCCGCGCGCTATAAATTTTAACCCTTTAAAATGTATTTTTTTTAACTTCTGTAAATAGTTTTGTTCAATGTTTTTTTTTCAAGTAAAGAATCGTGTGTGCAAATTTTGGTTTCATCTCTGCATCCCTCCATCACACACACACACACACACACATATATATATATATATATATATATATATATATATATATATATATATATATATATATATATATATATATGTATGTATATATATATATATATATATATATATGTGTGTATATATATATATATATATATATATGTATGTGATGCTCCGTACATCACGCCGTGGAGGAGATGCGTAGCATTTATCAGAGGTGTAGTCGGCACGAGGTTGTGATGCAGTCGGGCGAAGTGTTGACCATACCGTAAATCACTGCGCACAACTTGGAGAGATGCCGTCGGGCGTAGTGTAGATCCAGGGAAGCACTTACGAAATTTAGGAGAGAGCACAAATATGGAGCCATTGATGAAATACACAAATTCCAGGACTTGCTTTATTTATTAGAAGGTATTAGCTTCAATGGCCACATGACTTGCCCTGACGGGGCGCGGATTACATTACAACACAGGAGCGTACAGCAGGTCCGACAGCAACGAGAGTTAGACACGCAGAGAGAAAAGTCTTCTGTTCATGCAATATTAAATGGGTTTTTTGCGATATTGACGCCAGAGGGCCTACACTACTTAATATTTTAATTGGCGACTTTAGATTCGTGGAGTTCACGTGTCCAATTAAGTTCTCCCGGGGACTTTACTGCTAGATCCCGCGTTTATTAGAGCTGCGACCTATTGACCTGGGTGCAGGATAAGTGGCCGTAAAGTTCTTGTAAAGTGTGGTTTCGACATTATAGAAGACATAAATCCAGAATGGTTCGAGGGCTCTTCAAGAATTTTGACATTACACTGACATTCGGAATCTCATAAACTTCCTACACTCATATCTGGGAATGTTATTGAGTTCAGCTACTTCACATGCCTGTATAATGATCAGCAGGGCTAATATAAATTATCTTATTTTACTTTTAGGTTGCAATTTTTGAATAAAGGGTAGTGCTTTATTAACAGGATAACTTTAATTACGCCTTAGATATATAATGGTGGGCCGTTATTATCACATGTATATATATATATCTGTGTATATGTATATATATATATATATATATATATATATATATATATATATATATATATATATATATATATATATATATATATATATATATACACACAGATCACTTGACCCAACCACTTGACCTAAGGAGAAAAACATACAGATGAAAGATGCAGACGAAGAGTGCGTGCTCGAGAATTATGAAAAACGAATCAGAGTAGACAGTTCGCCTTCAGGCTCAGGTGGATGAATCGGCGACATATGTGTAAAAAAAGAATTAAATAAATAAATAAATAAATAAAAAAGTCGGTAGTTATATGAAGAGTCAGGGTTCTCTAAAATATTTGTATGGATACATATACATTGGGACTTCTTTAGCCGTGCATACCTACTAGACGGCCACTCCACAAAACGGCAACTTTTTTTTCGGAATCATTACTGGCCGCAATTGAGAATTCGACCCCTATTCGACGGCCTCCCCTCAAAACGGCCACTTTTTTATCGGAACCATGACTGGCCGCTTTAGAGCAGTTTCACTGTATTTCCTATTTCAAGTTAAAGTAGTAAAATTAAAAAATCTGCATAGCGATTGCGAAATTGCGCAATTTAAATGAAAGAAAACATGCCACATGTTAAAAATTAAAAAATGTAGTCCCATAAGTCTGCTCTAATGAAAGCTTATAAACAATAACAAGTCCATGATAAAATAGAAACAAAAAAAAGTGTTCAAAAGATTGAAAGAAATATTCCCTTGATAACCTGCACAAAGTTTATTTAACCCTCAAATAGATGGTACCATGGGGTCGGATCCGACCCGATTTCTTTTTTGATGAGGTTTTTGGTAGAAATAAGTACAGAATGAGCATTTTTGTCGAATAATAACATTTATTGATAATATTTTGCATTAAATAAAAACCTTTTTGTAGAAAAAATAATGACCAATGTATTGTAATTTTGCTAATCAAAGAAAATCTCTCTGGCATTTACATAAAATGTAATGTTGTATATTCGGTCTAATATGTAATTTAGTCTTGTACCTGGTTTTAGAAATTAGTGAAACCAAACTTTCGAGCTCAAAAATGTAAAAAATAATATATACTGAAATTTTTGGCGTTCGAAATCAAAATAAAAAAAGCAAAAAAAAAAAAAACAAGTAATATATAAAAAAAAAATTTTAAAGTCAATTCCTACTTAGGTCAACAAAGAAAAATTTGAGTGTGAGCTAATAGTAGGAATTGAAAAAAAGGATTGCCTGCGAGAACCTTGCCTACTGTGCTAGATTAGGAGGGGAGGAAAAGAGAGAGAAAAAGTTTGTCAGGTTGGGGATTCGACCTCGCAACCTACAGGACGGGAGAAGCCCGCGATACCGCAGTGCTACCGTTTACACAGTAACAAGAGGGAAATTACTATTCAAGAGCAAGAGACGCTCTAGATCTAAAACTAAAATTGATTAATTAAATTTAATTAATGAATTAATATTTGAAAATACTGTATTAGCATCAAGTGTCATCCACTACAAGTTTAAAAAAATGTATTTGAACTTGAGTGGATGAATAAAAAGTACTTTTATTAACGATTGAAAATTTGAACAAGATATATATAGAGAGAGTGTGAACTAATAGTAGGAATTGAAAAAAAAAAAAAGACTAGTGATCATGAATAACGTTTTCCAACAAAGACACTCATATTTACTGTAAACTTATGACTGCAAACGCTCCAACACCTGTTGCAAGACTGCCTGGTAGGGTTCCTTGTCAACTCGATCTCTTGCAGTGAGAGCGGAGAGTACGGGAGGGGGAAGACACACCCTTCGGTTGGATCCGACCTCCAGGGTACCGTTTGGGGGTTAAAATACTAGGTTGATATTCTGTCACTTTCTGTCGATGACAATTTGCATGAAAAATGCTGAATCGGTTAAACAATTTTTTTTAAAAATTATAAATATTTTCGTTTCTGGCATTAGAAAGTGAAAGTTCAGTTTGATAGATTCACTTACAAAGAGAATGAATTAGTCTGTTAGGCTCGTATGTGTCGACCATATAAAGACTCCATGGTGTAAGAGTGCAGCATACTTGTCTGGAAAACAAATGCTCTTCTTTTAGATTTACGTGCATGATTGTGCTGTTTTAAAAGAAAAAAAAGAAAGTGATAATGAGATAGATTGTGCCCCAAAGCACATGATTATGAGCAGGAATGTGATATTTTTTGTACGTTTTAAATATAAACTAGTTGATACCCGTCAAAACATGACGGCTAGATAGTAAATAAATGTACTAATACACAAATTATACTCAACACATCATTGCCAAATGTTAAAAATCATAATAATTCGCAGAAGCAAATTAATGTGTTTAAGCAGCCTAGTGCTTAGTGAGAATCTAAAGCCAGATTTAAAAATGTCACTGAGCATGCGCGGAAAGCAATTTTTTTAACTGTAAATTATCGTTAATTAAACAGCACGAAATAAACAATTTCCATGAGGTTTCATCTTACAATTCACAAACATAATTATCATAAAAATAAAAATGGCAGAGAGAGATCTAGAGAGACTATCATTAAAACATGTCACTGAGCATGCCCAGAAACAGTGAGTTCCTAAAGACAGATTTAAACATACCACTGAGCATGAGCAGAAATCCATTTTTAATTCTAAATTATCGCTAATTAATAGAAATTGCGGTTACAAAAACCAAATTTGACAAATCTACAGATTACAATCTTTCGTTTAAGACCAAAATGAAGTAAATTGATGCAGTAGTTTTCTCTCACTTTCTGCTATATGTCTTTATCTATATATTTAAGTTGCTAAGTGCCCAAAAAGTTGGCTTAGCAACTTAAATATATAGATAAAGACTTTTCTTTCGGGTTTTCGGGTTCTTCTAGTTATACAGTTTACTGCACCCCTAGTTATACAGTTTTTGTTATTAAATTCCAAACATAATGATTTTCCAAGTGTATTTAATAAAGTCACTCATTAAAACTGAAAAATATAGCCTTTTAAATCTCAAATATTTTCCCTATTTCAACATCTTCCACAAGTTTCATCTAAGTAATACACTAATTAACTGAAAATATTTTCCTATTCCGTATACTAAAATTTTCCGCCTTTGAAACTAACAAACGAGAGACTTGACATATAATTAATAAAATTTATTAAACTTTCTTCCTTTCAACTGACACCGTGAATGATTACTTGAATTTCATGATCTTCCATTTACATACGTATAAACGCAGAGATTAGAAGTAACAGTTAGATTATATAAACTACTCATTTGATATACGCAGCCACCTGTTTATTCACAATCATCGATTTCGCTAACAAGCTCAACGAGCTTCGACTTAACAGAAATATATCTGCATTTTGGGTTAGTTCTAGTACCGCAGGAGCTCATAGAACTATTTGTTTGTACTTTTCATTAGAAAAATGCGCATTTCACATTATATTTTTAAAACAGCGAGACAGGATATGATTAAGATAATATAAAGTAAAATATAATTCATTTGTTGCGTTGAATTACAAAGAAATTCATAGTTATGGTTTTGCATGAATTACCAGGGTAAGACCTGTAGTTTTTACTTTACTTTAACAAACACTTTATGAGCGAGTTGTTGCCATGTACGTTAATAAAAATAAGATTGCATTTCATTGGAACTTGCGTGTCAAATATTGTACTGGGCTCAGTTGTGCAGTGTAGCTCCCCCCCCCCCTACACACACCAAAAAAAAAAAAAAAACTTTTTTTTATCGCATAGATACGAATGAAAAAGAAATAATTACTATACCCGTATTTAATTTTTTTTTTTTTTGAATTATGCACTTCGGTTTTACGAAATTGCAGTGTTTAGATTTTACTATACAAACTGCAACAGATAAGAGGCCTTAAGTCTGTTAGAACTCGAAATTACACTGCTGGCCACCCAAATTGCAACACCAAGAAAGACAAGAGAAATCACAACAAAATTTATTTTGTAGATAACATGTTGACCAAGTATCAAATGATTAAATTTATAGACTTCTGTGAAGTGTGGTTCCTGCCAAAATCAGCAGCCAGAGTAGCCGCCATTGTTGGAGATCACCGCTGCCACACGCCTCGGCATTGATTCAAAGAAACTTTGGATGAGTTCTTGGGGTACAGCAGACCAAGCAGCTTCCACACGTTGCCAAAGTTGATCTGGTGTGGCAGCTGGGGATGGAATATGGGTCAATCGTAGAGCAACCATGGACCACATGTTTTCTATCGGCGAAAGATCCGGAGAGCGAGGCGGCCAGGGAAGCAATTCAATCTGGCAATTGACGAAGAACCGTTGGACAATGCGTGCCACGTGTGGTCGCGCATTATCCTGTTGAAATATGGGTGTGGGCAAGCCCTGAAGTTAAGGAAGGACAACTGGCTCCAACTCCTCGGAGATGTAGCGCTGGCTGTTTAAAGTACCGGCAATGCGTACTAGAGGTGTGCGAAAGTGATATCCAATACCGCCCCATACCATAATACCCGGTGCAGGACCAGTGTGGCGGTGCATAACGCAGGTGTTCAGCATCCTCTCTTCACGGTGTCTCCAGACTCGAATGCGACCATCGTGGTGTTGCAGACAGAAGCGTGACTCGTCAGTAAAGACAATTTCATTCCATTCTGCCGTCTACATCCTTCTGTCATCGCACCATTGGCGGAGGAGACGTCTGTGGTTCTGCGTCAAGGGTAGACAAAGCAATGGACGTCTTGCGGACAGACCACTCTGCTGTAAACGGCGTCGAATGGTACGCGCAGACACTGGAGGATGAGTTACAGACTGCATGTGCTGTGCTATGGTTCATGATGTGACTGAGCGATCCGTCACTTCCATGCGCACAATTTGCCTGTCATCACGTGAAGTGGTGCGCTGAGGTGGATGCGATCGAACACGCCGGTCCGTCGTACCCTCCTGCATCCAACGATCACATATCCGCATTACAGCTGTTTGGTTTCGTCCAACACGACTACCGATTTCCCTGAAAGATAATCCACAATCTCGGTAGGCCACTATCCTTCCTCTGTCGAACTGGGATACTTGATCAAAAGATGATCGCTGTTTTCGACGAGGCATAATTGATCGTTTTTTTGAAAAAAACACAAGAAAAATACAATTGCCGAACTTGAAATCGTCGAAATCTCCAAGCCTTAAATAGCGCTTTGAAGTTGCGCCACAGGCGCGCGTGATGTGCGTCTGCGCTGAAATTCTAATCATTTGCATATCTCACCTCCGCTAATGCATGTTGTAAATTTCATGTTATTTGCATGTTTCCTTCAGGGTGTTGCATTTACAGTGGCCAGCAGTGTACTTTGAGATCTCAACATTTTCGATTCCCGTCTCGGGCTTTATCAACTCGAGAATTTTTGAAAAATTTATTTATTTATTTTTTTGTCTGTTAGTATAAATTAGACAAAGTATTCTTTTGAATAGTGTTTAAAATACATAACACGCATACGAATACATAACATGCAATACTCGAGAATTTTTTTATTTTTTTGTCTGTTAGTATAAATTAGACAAAGTATTCTTTTGAATAGTGTTTAAAATACATAACATGGAAATATCAAACTGGAATTATAGGTTGGAAATGTTAAATCGTATGATTTTTAAAAAAATCTTCCTTTCCCGCAAAGGTTTGGTGAAAAATTTTGCTCCATATGTGAATATACTTATATCTCAATTAATTCCTAAATACCATAATTTCCCCTATTTTAATAAATACTATACGAAAAACATAAAAGTTAGATAAGTTTACTGCATACTTGCATTATACAAAATAAAGAGGCACACTGGATATAAGAAAATTTAGTGTAAATATGATTCCAATGCATAATATACCGAAGCGTGAACCCTAGGTACCTTAGCAACGACAACATAGTATACCTCCTGGTAAAAATTACATAGAAAAATAACTGTAAATATGATTCCAATACATAATATACCGAAGCGTGAACCCTAGGTACCTTAGCAATGACAACAACATAATATACCTCCTGGTGAAAATTACATAGAAAAATAACTGTAAATATGATTCCAATACATAATATACCGAAGCGTGAACCCTAGGTACCTTAGCAACGACAACATAGTATACCTCCTGGTGAAAATTACATAGAAAAATAACTGTAAATATGATTCCAATACATAATATACCGAAGCGTGAACCCTAGGTACCTTAGCAATGACAACAACATAATATACCTCCTGGTGAAAATTACATAGAAAAATAACTGTAAATATGATTCCAATACATAATATACCGAAGCGTGAACCTTAGGTATCTTAGCAATGACAACAACATAATATACCTCCTGGTGAAAATTACATAGAAAAATAACTGTAAATATGATTCCAATACATAATATACCGAAGCGTGAACCCTAGGTGCCTTAGCAACGACAACAACATAATATACCTCCTGGTGAAAATTACATAGAAAAATAACTGTAAATATGATTCCAATACATAATATACCGAAGCGTGAACCCTAGGTACCTTAGCAACGACAACAACATAATATACCTCCTGGTGAAAATTACATAGAAAAATAACTGTAAATATGATTCCAATACATAATATACCGAAGCGTGAACCCTAGGTATCTTAGCAACGACAACAACATAATATACCTCCTGGTGAAAATTACATAGAAAAATAACTGTAAATGTGATTCCAATACATAATATACAGAAGCGTGAACCCTAGGTACCTTAGCAATGACAACAACATAATATACCTCCTGGTGAAAATTACATAGAAAAATAACTGTAAATATGATTCCAATACATAATATACCGAAGCGTGAACCCTAGGTACCTTAGCAACGACAACATAGTATACCTCCTGGTGAAAATTACATAGAAAAATAACTGTAAATATGATTCCAATACATAATATACCGAAGCGTGAACCCTAGGTACCTTAGCAACGACAACAACATAATATACCTCCTGGTGAAAATTACATAGAAAAATAACTGTAAATATGATTCCAATACATAATATATCGAAGCGTGAACCCTAGGTACCTTAGCAACGACAACAACATAATATACCTCCTGGTGAAAATTACACAGAAAAGTAACTTTAAAGAAAAAAAAAAGACATATCTACGCATTTTAATTTTATTTATCATTTTTAAGATTAGTGTTATGAAGCTCTTTGTCTTCAAAACAGTAGTAATTTTTACTAACATTTTTCAATCATACCTCGAGTAACGATAAGAATTTTTTTCACTGGACTCATTTTAAAAGAACTCCGGAATGAATTAACTTCGGTATATATTTTTAAAAAAATTTGGAATACAGTAAAGCCTCGTTTATCTGAATCTCCGGATAATCTGGATCAGATTTGTAGACATTATTTTTATTTAATGTTCACATTAGATAATAATTTTTAACTATGTTAGCAAGAACGTAACAAGTGTCCCAAAAATTCGGTTTTTAGTTTGACTCAATGTACAGTTCCTGCATAGATTGTACAATATATTATGGTAATAAAATGCTTTTTGTTGAGTTTAATAAAGCGTTACTAGACATAACAATTCTTTGTAAAGAAATGATGTGAAAAGTAATTTTATATTCTTTAATGTCTTGTAAACAATACTATGCAATTTTGCCACAAAAAATAGTTCTTTATCGTAATAAACTTCAAGACTGCTTAGTTAAGGATTTTTTTTTTTAGTTATTACCCAAATTACCCGGATTATCCGGATTTTTGAATATCCGGATTGCTTACTTCCCATTTAGCCCGGATAAACGAGGTTTTTCTGTACTTAAAAGTATAAGGTTAGTATAATCCCATGAATTTAAAAAAAAAAAAAAATTTTTTAATGCGGAGAAAAAAAAATAATATTTAATTAAAAAATAATCTTAAAAATTATTTAAAAAATAATCAATATTATATTATAATCAATCAATTATTAAAAAATAATTAATTTTATAAATGATTTATTTAAAAAATAATCTTAAAAATAATATTTAATTAATATTATTTTTTATTAATTTTTTTTTCTATTAATTTTCTATTTTTTTTCTATGTAATTTTATGCACTTGTCGCGAGGACATTCGTCTATAATTTACCGCAGTTTTGCCCGCCATTTTATTATGGGGGCGCCATATAGGCGGACCAGCATTGCCCCCTATGAAGGAAGCGACACAAACGGAGGCATTTTAGTGGCGCTTCGCCAGGATTCGATCCGAGCACCCTCAGCACCGAAAACCAGCGCGCTGTACCACAAGGCCATCCCATGAAAAATAAAAATAAATGATTTTTTTTCGGGATAAAAAGTTATTTATTATTGTGATGTACTTATAATTGTGATGATATATGTATTATTCCCATGAAAAATAAAAATAAATGATTATTTTAGAGATAAAAAGTTACTTATTATTGTAGAAATTAATTAATCGCAGACCAAACACTGATGTAAATAGAGGAACGGCAGATATATCAGACTTTAGCGAAGCGAAATTGCTGCGTTAAGATAGAAAATGCAAAGCTGATGTAATTAAACCACACTTTTTTTTTTTTAAAGGTCAGATATTTTAGTTTATCAATTACTGACAAAACACTGATGAAATCAGGGAGAGCACAGAAATATTACTTAGTCAGAAAAGGCCGGCAGTGCTTCAAAGGTTCGGAACATGTCTCAAATAACGAAAAAGGGGAAGTAATTTTTTTCATCGAGAGTTAGCGGTTTCCTCTAGAGGTAGTACTTAACAAATGCCGATAAAATAAATAACCTCGTTTTTAATTAATTTATCTTTGACCCTTCATCTTTTTACGAACTTTCCACAAACAACTGCACTTACACAAAATTGCAGTCTCATGGAAAATTAATTATACAGATGCAAAAATGAGGATTAGATATCATTTCATTATACTTCGATAAATGATGTTGGTCTTTGATCTTTCCAAAGATTTATTCCTAATATTCAACCCTCTGATCATGATTAATTTTAATCCTTACTTTTAGTATCTAATAAATATCTTAATTAACTTCTACAATTGAACTTGGAATTTTTCTAAATTTCCGCCCGCATGCGAATATCTGTATTTTGGGCCCAAATACCACTGATCTCTAATTAATAGAATGTTTGTTGCCTTGAGCGACCTGCCGTATCTGTAGGGGATTTTTCCGTTAATACAAATTATATTAATTAATTGGAAAGAAAATTTGGGTCACGAGTAATGAGTTTTGTTAAATCATTATTGTAAGAATATTTTTAAATCTCTTAAAATGCTATTATTTGCAGATCCAGACTGCGTTGAAGGCATGTTTAAAGGTAATCTTATTACTTGATCGCAGTGTCATTGTGAGCAAATTGTAGCAGGACCTCACTGAGCTGAAATGATTCGGGAAAAGTAAGTCGGGGTGGGACGTACCTGTTCGCAGTTTTTACAAGCGTTTCCCGAATAGTAATTCGAAATTCTTTTTCCAGATACCTTTTTTTTTTATTATTTACCCGTATATTTTTTACTTAAAATTCTCTCGATATAATGCAGGGTTTAATTAAAGAATTAATAGAAGTTCAAAGAGTTGAAGACTGGAAATTAGAATAGAAGATGAGAATACCGGTTGGGGAAAATCTGACATCAGATTTTCCCCGACAGGTGCTAGCTGGTTGGGTTTGAAGCGCTACGGTCAGCTTTTTGCTACACGAAGGTTAATTAGATCGGACCTACAGTTTAAAGCCGATTCCGAACGGCTAAAAACATCCATGCCAACATCCATACAAACATCCATGCCAACAGTGGGACTCGAACCCACAGGATCTGAACCAGATGCCTAGCTTCCTAGCCATTCCGCCATCACCTGACGACAGGTGCTAGCAAGAGCTAAAAGTTTTCTGAGGAACCTAAAGAAACTCTACTAACAAAATAGATCCTAGTCTGTGAAGGCAGCTGAATAAGGCTGGGTAAAGCAGACTATTGTGACCACGACCACTTAATCTACACTGAAAATGATTTTGTTTTCAAAGTGTTTAATATTATCACGAGAGGGCGCAGTGGCTCGGTTGGCAAAATGCGTCGAGCCAGTGATCTGAGGGTTGCGGGTTCGAGACCGGTCGCTGACAAAATCCGTGTTCACTAATGGTGGCCGGGGCACGTAAAATAGGGCGCGGCTGCAATGTCCTCTAAATTCTGAAGTTAAACTTTGGGAGCGCTGGGTCAGGTGGTCTGGTCCCGCCACTTAACTCAGTTCAAAATTCGCGGACTTTCAAACGGGTGCAGTGTGGACCCACCCCCCTCTGGTGTACCCGGGACAACGCATATGAAGTGGTCTCACGCTTTCGGCTCCCCCCGGAGAAGAGCCTAGGCTCAGTTCTCCCAGCCATTAGAATAAAACAAACTATTATCAGGAAAATCTATTATCACGTATCTACTATTATCACGTATCAGGAAAATGTACACTGCAAGTTGCTTGAGCAAAAACCTAGTCGCGTCGGACAGTAGCGTCAATGCAACACCTAGAGACGTAGAGCTCAAGCACTGGGTCTGATTTAAATCAGGGCTTTGGAGTCGACTTCAGGTTCGATTTTCAAGGTTTGGGCACACTCGACCGCGGAAATCCCTAAACTCGGATCGGTCGAGCCCGGAGCTTGTTTCTAACAGTTAAAAGTACCAAAGAGCAAAGAAGCGATTTTAAAAAAGAAAGTAAGCGCTTTTTTACTCAATATTAAATAAAATGGACACTAAAACCGTCCATCGTCGCAAGTTATAATTTTGGCACCGTGCCAAATCCAGTCTGTATCGCTTGGGCAAGCAGTAAGCAGTTAAACAGAAAAGTACCAAAATGCGTAAAAATTTTGACATTATATATATCTATATATATACCTATATCTATCTATCTATCTATCTATCTATCTATCTATATATATATATATATATATATATATATATATATATATATATATATATATATATAAATATATATATATATATATATATATATATATATATAAATATATATATATATATATATTTATATATATATATTTATATATATATATATATATATATATATATATATATATATTTATTTATTTATATATATATATATATATTTATATATATATATTTATATATTTATTTATATATATTTATATATATATATTTATATATATATATTTATATATATATATTTATATATATATAAATATATATATATAAATATATATATATAAATATATATATATATATATAAATATATATATATATACACGAGGCATTTTCGGAAAGTAAAGATACTTCACCAATAGCAGCAAAGGAAAAGTTTCTGGGAGCCCGTGGACTACACGGACTGTAACATTGAAAATTTCACTTTCCCCTCGAGGTGATTTTTTATTTTTACGATGAGTCTTGTGTGAGCAGCACGTCTTTATAATGTCTGCGTCAATTCAGAATCCCGCCAAATGAGGGATACAGGATCCCCGCCAAAGAAATTGGTGCCAAAGAAATATGGCTTCTGTTTTTTGGGACAGACAAGGCATTCTTCTGGTTGACTTCATGCCTCCCGGCATCACAATTAATGCTAATGAATATTGCGAGAATTTGATACGTCTCAGACGGGCAATTCAAAATAAACGCTGGGGCTTATTGACAAGAGGAGTTTGCTCGCTACATGACAACGCTCGTCCTGCCACTGCGCTTCAAAGCAAAGCACTACTCAAAATTTTCGAATGGAAAATTTTAGATTTTCCGCACCCAGGAACTTCCACTTATTCCTTCATCTGAAAACACATCTTTCAGGGGAAAACTTTCACGAAGATGATGAGATCAAAACTGAAGTTGAAATGTGGTTCCGACAACCGGCGGCAAAGTTCTATGACTGTGGAATACAAAAGCTTGTACCCAGGCTTAACAAATGCTTTGACAATGGCGGCAATTATGTCGAAAAATAAGGCAAGTACCAGTAAGTAATTTGCTATGTACATTTAATCAATTAAAATTTTTTCGAGGGAGTATGCGGCATTGTATCTTTACATTTCGAAAATGTCTCGTATATATATATATATATATATATATATATTACATATATATATATATATATATATATATATATATATATATATATATATATATATATATATATATTACATATATATATATACGTACATATATACATAACACATACATACATGCAGGGCCGCCCAGAGACTTTACGGGGCCTGGGGCAAACTTCTGTTGGGGGCCCCAAGAAAAATAAAAAATGCAAAGAGACGAAAACACTCATTCAAATTAAGTTACTCATACTTAAAATTTGATTATATGATTGATTAACATAATTATATTATTTCATTGCACTGCTCTCTTGTTATATTTTCTGAGGAAATCTAATAAATAAATTTTGTTTAATTTTTTGGGGGCCCCTCCGGCAGTTGGGGGCCTGGGGCAAAGTGTCCCAGTTGCCCCCCCCCCCCCTCTGGGCGGCCCTGATTAAATGTGTACAACAAAAGAGGTCAGCAACGATAAGTAATCCTACATTAATAACCCGCGGTAGTTTCGTTAGAAGAGACTACCTGAAAATATTTTTCCGGATTTCATAAAGTCCACTTCTTTGGAAAGAAATTTGTAATTACTACCGTGTTCTACATGGCAGATCTTGTCACTGATGCAAGCGAAAGTAAGTGAAGTAAAAATGATCGTCTGTCCAACTCCGTCCATCAAGTCGTTTTTCAAGTTGGGCTTGAGTGTGAATGCAGTGCACAGTTATCGATATTCATCAACGTGTGACCATATTTGTGGAAATGTACATCACACAGACGGGGAGATGACAGAGCAGATCGTTATAACGAATAGTGATTCACTCAAGAGCGGAAATCCCCAGCAAGGCAGGGTGACGGAAAAGTTCAACACCAGCAGAAATGTTCTTGGAAAGAGATCATTCAGTAGGAAGGGATCTCGGAAAAAGGGATCGTATCTGAAATTTTAGTGACGTAGAACCGGGAAGTTTCTTTCGAACTGAGACGAAAGAAGGAGAATTGAGTGCTATTAAATTACTTAATTTTACAATACGCCTAACCATGACCGAATTATCGGAGACTTCTAACTGAGAGGTTACTGGATATACAGTAAAGCCTCGTTTATAACTGGGAGCATAGGCAATCCAGACAATCGAAAATCTAGGTAATATGGGTAACTAGCTGAAAACCCGCACTTCGCTACGGAGTACATTGAAATTAAATACAACGGTCAATGTATGCAATTAATGCCAATATATATATATATATATATATATATATATATATATATATATATATATATATATATATATATATATATATATATATATATATATATATATATATATATCTTTATATATATATATATATATATATATATATCTTTATATATATATATATATATATATATCTTTATATATATATATATATATATATATATATATATATATATATATATATATATATATATATAATAAAAAGACAATCAATGCATACAATTGATGTAAAAAAACGAAACATTATATTTATAAAAAAATCGTAAGGGATGTTTTTATAGACAAAATAATGTAGAAGAAAATATTCAAATTAAATGTAACAGGACATACTAAAGAATTTAGTACAGTTAATATAGTACAGTTTGAGGAACATAATATCTTTTTTATTGTATTTTAATATTTTTTTGGATAATGTCCAATCGTCTGCCGCATTAGCAAGAAAAAAAAATATTTTTTTTTGTCAATTTAGTTGTTATGCACGTGACGATAAATTTATTTAAAGTACCAGAAAAGGAAATCACGTGATCAGCATTTAATAAATTAAATTCTAAAAATTAATCTTTAAAAATTCACCAAAAATCAGAAAATGGATGTAAAGATTCGAAAAAAAATTTCATTTTAAAAGGAATTTTTATGATCTTTCTCGTGATATAAATTTTATAACTCTCAGATTATTATTTTAAATGCAAACTTTAAAGAACGTTACAAAAATAGCTTAAAAATTTTATTTAAAAAAATCTAAGAAGAATTTTTCAAAATTCTTTCTTAGTGCACCCGTACACTATAAGAAGAATCACCATGCAAAATTTCAACCCTTTAGGTCCAGCGGTTTGGTCTGTGCGTTGTATGTCAGTGAGTCAGTCAGTTACGGAACTGTTTTATATACATAGATAAACAAAACAAAATCCTTAACCAAGCAGACATACCGTTTAATACGATAAAAAACTATGTTTTGTAACAAAATTACATATTAATGTTCAGAAGACATTAAAAAAATGAAAATAACTTTTCACATCAGTTCTTAACAAAGAATTGGTAAGTCTAGTAAAGATTTCTTTAAATCGACAAAAAGCATTTTATTGCCATAATTTATTGTACAATCTATGCAAGAACTGTACATTGAATCAAACTAAAAACCGAATATTTTGCGTACTTATAGTTATATTCTTGCTATCATAGTTAAAATTATTATGTAATGGGAACATTAAATAAAAATAATGTCTACAAATCTGATCCAGATTATCCAGAGATCCGGATCAACGAGGGTTGGATAAAGAGGTTTTACTGTATTTAACTTTATTTTATTTGGTCAATTTTCGTCATTTAGAAGCAAATTGTAAAATTCAATAAAAATTTTTTTTTGCTCTACAAGGTGTGTTAAAATACATCTTCCTAGATTTTACGTAATAAATATAAAAAAAAACGATTTTTGAGTTTTAATGAACTCCCGGGATATTTAATGCCCAATGCGCACTGTAAATCCTAAAAACAAGAATAATCCAAAAAGTGTACTTATACAGAAAGAAATGAAGTATTCAGAGATTTTAAACGAACTGCTTACAGTGGATTTAAATGGGGTTGAATTAAAATTTTATAAACCTCCTACATATTTTCAGTTTTTTTTAATTTCAGGTTTTCATCTCTTTTTCTGATGGGGGCATACAGTGTGAAAAACGGATAATCTGCGCATGATAATCAAGAATTCAGTGTGTGTGGCGTTCCCAGTTTTTAGAAACGGATTCCTAGCTATTATTTTGTTTAAAAAGTTTTTTTTTTTAATTGGAGAACGCACAGGACTTTTTGCATGTAAGCACTCAGCGCCCTTGAATTTATAAATTTGTAAATCTGCTCTTACAGAACTCGTCCAATTATGTAGTGTTGTCATGTTTTAGTTCTTTTGTTTTCCTCCCCCCCTCCCCCACAAAAAAAACCCCCAGCTAAATGTCCCCAAAACAAAGAAGTAGTACTTTTAAATTCGTGTAATTATGTATGTACATTTAAATACGACATACATTTTAAAGCGTGTGGAGTCTAATGTTTTTCCTAGTTTCTGAAAGTTTGAAAGCTGTCTGGCTAGACTGAACACTTTATTTTATTAAATTTTACCGTTCGCGGTAAACTGAAGGATAGACCACTAGGTTCCACGTTAGCGAGGGCCTTCTGTATTTGAAATTATTGAATATATTGCGTACATACTTATTTTTTATGTATAATATTTTTTATGTTATTTCTATTTATGACTTTTATTACTTGCAATTTTACTCCTTTCCGTTGCCCCTTGATCTAAGTGTCAGAGCAATAACAAAAGGCGAGATTCAGGGGTTTACACAAGTGTATTTCCCTCTTTACTCATACACCGTGTGGAATTCGCCAGTGTTCCATTTGGGTGGAAAGTTGTCAAAGGCCAAAGACCAAGAAAGGAGTTGTCAAGAAAGAAGTTGTTACTGAGAGCAGGTGTCTTCACACTAATCACTGCGGCTACCTCCTTGGACCTACTCGTACGAGTACTAGTACGAGTAAACAGGTATTGCCTTCCTCTGAAGGGAAGATCCCCGAGAAGGGGATCACTCGGGGGGGAGTTCCGTTTTTGATGAGGGATGAAACGTTACAGAAGCGAAGGTCAACGGGAGAAAATGTGTGACGGTGAAGACTTGATTTTGCCCGACCCCTCATTTCGAGAATCGACCTCCCAGAGGCAGCAACCCAAAAACCAGTGCCAGATCTCTTCTGGCGGGAGATGGACTATACATCCCTAATCTAGATTCGCACAAAAGCAGAAAGTCTGTCAAGAGGGATTCTGCCAGTAGATTCGGACCCCTTCTGGGAAGCATAACTCTCATTGACACCTCCGGCCCCCTCCGCTTTCGCGTGTCTGCCCATGAATCACTGAAGACCAGTCGCTACGTAGCAATACCTGAATACGCAGCCGAGGGTTAATTTCCCAAGTTCGGTGACATTTTCCATTGCTGTGGGGTTCGAGGATGCTGGACAAACAGTACAGATCTGTCATCCTACTCAAGGCACCCCAAGCCCCCTTCTGGGAAGCATAACTCTCATTGACACCTCCGGCCCCCTCCGCTTTCGCGTGTCGGCCCATGAATCACTGAAGACCAGTCGCTACGTAGCAATACCTGAATACGCAGCCGAGGGTTAATTTCCCAAGTTCGGTGACATTTTTCATTGCTGTGGGGTTCGAGGATGCTGGACAAACAATACAGATCTGTCATCTACTTAAGGCACCCCAAGCCCCCCTTCTGGGAAGCATAATACTGAATTCAAGAGCGTCCCGAGTGAGATATGAACCTTTTCAGATCGCGTTGAACTGAGCTTAAAGATAATCACGTTCTTTATTTCATACCATTTGGTTGAATGGCCGATTTCTAGAGAGCTAAAATCTTCTTCGGCTACAAAACAACCCTTTTAATGGCATTTGGAAAAAAAGTGAATAAATTTGATAAGTTTGTGAAATGAAACACTGTCTTCCATAGGCGTAGCGTGTTTCTAACTTTTTTTTTGGGGGGGGGGGCACGAATTGAATTCAGTTACAGCCCTGCTCAACGCATTGATTGCCGGAAGGTCCTTAAAATATTAAATATTATGATGGTTTCAAAATTCAATAACTATAGAATTGATTTTTGAGTAGTATTCAAAAGTTACACAATGAGAAAAACAAATAATATAAATAAAATGAAAAAAAAAAATAGCATCCAATTTCTGTTATGGATCATATCATTCATAAAAACTATTTTAAGGCTAAAGACATAATCGGAATCTTCAGTTTCACTGTTTGAAAAAGCGGGAAAAAACAAACTTTCTTAAAAATTTTCTACAATTTCCCGATTTCAACTGAACTTCTATTAACGTTTTAATTTATGTCAAGTTAAGTTGGGGGGGGGGGGTGACCCTACGCCTATGGTGTTTCCCTTTTTATTAATTTATTTTAATTAATTTATTTTATGGTTGGGGAGAAGGATTTTCGCCTATTGCAGACTCCTTGAGAATGTTTATTTATAGGATTTATATTATCATCAAAAGTATCTGGTCTTTTCTTAAATCATTCATGACTAAAGTTATATTTCTTCGAACTAGAAACCTGAAGAGCTTTCCATTCAATGCTCAGCCCGGTTTGGGCCGGATTGACCGTTAATTATGATCAGCCCCCGTTGCCTTAGGCTTGGGGGCTTTCCAGACCCTGTCCACTGAGCTCAAGTAAAGTAAATGCTAATTTAAGTATCCTCTTTTCATGCACCATTAAAAATGACAGTATTATATTATTGGAGAAATACTATCGTTATTATTACGAATATTAAGCAGGTTTATTTAATTTTATATCCCTAAATAATTGCACTGTAAAATGAGCGAGAGAGTCCTAAAAATATGTGAAAATATATCTAGGCCACATAATATCATAAACTTTGGACTAGAGGTGGATGTATTTGCTAACCGTTATTGATTCGCTGTCCCTTCTTTAAACAGGGTCCCTTCTTAACCAGGTATATTGCAACATTTCACAAAATTTTCATTAAAAGGGAATTTCTATGAGAGAAAAGATATACATCAAAAATAATTTTAAAAATAGAACTTTTATTTAAATTAAATGAAAAATATTCTATTATAATTAGATAAAATATTTATATTTATATGAATGAATATATATATATATATATGTGTGTGTGTGTATACATATATATATATATATATATATATATATATATATATATATGTATATATATATATGTGTATACATATATATATATATGTATATATATATATATATATATATATGTATATATATATATATATATATATATATATATATATATATATATATATATATATATATATATATATATATATATATATATACAGTGGAATCTCGATCTATCATTTTCGAAGGGACCGACTGAACTAAACGATGGATGCGGGAAAACGATAGATGCGGGAACATACAAAAAAGTATTAACATGCCTTAAAGTTTGATATCCCTAAAATATATTTACTCACATGCATAAATGCATGCATACCCGTAGTGTAACTGAAGATAAAATTACAAAGTTGTACTGAAATCCAAGATAATAATAATAATAATAAAAAAAGAAATACACGTAGATACACAGGAATTTTGATTCAAATAAAAGTACTTAATCGTCGTTTGTTTTTTGGCGGTTTTCTCTCCAGAAGTAAACAATATTTTTTTGTGTTGCAAATTGCGTTCATTTCGGTATCGGTTATTGTGTGAGAGTATAAAGAAGCGGCAGCCGTGAATCGTTTGTAACTAGAACCATTCCATTGCACTGGATGGGGGTCCGACATAAGACCACCAGGAAGTTCTGCCTCCGGGTGAAATACTCATCGGCCAGTGTAGAACTGCAGTAATCAGAAACTTCTCACACACTAGACCAAACACCAGGGATCCTCCATCCCAAGGCCTACAAAAAAGCTGACTGTGAGCCACTGCTGATAAGAACAGAAATGTTGAATAGTCGGTGAATTTGGTATGAGTTGCCGAAAATAGGGTACTTCAGGGGCTAAAGAATTAAGGAACACCAACGACGAACAAATAATGGGAGTGGTACAATAAAGCGAAACCAGGCTAAAGAAGAGAGAACAAAAATGCGAGACCGTGCATCTCATATGTTCTGCTCATTGTGTTATTAGAGAGTCATTCTAGCTCAATCCAGACATTTATATTTCAGGTTCAGATATTATGAAAAAACGGTCAATCCGATAAATTAATGTAAAGTTGCGATATTCTGAACGAATATTCCTGAAAACGATGGATCGAGGAACGATCCATGCGGTCTTTTTTGCTTGTTTTCTATGGAATTTATTCGGGACTGGGTGAAATAAACGATACATACGGAAAAACGATCGATCGGGGAACGATCAATCGAGATTCCACTGTATATTTATATATATATATATATATATATATATATATATATATATATATATATATATATATATATATATATATACATGTGTATATATATATATATATATACATGTATATATATATATATATATATATATATATATATATATATATATATATATATATACAGTGGACGCTCGTTAATTCGAACTCGAAGGTTCTCAGAAAAAAGTTCGAATTATCCGATGTTAAGAGAAAATATATAACTTTAAATGTGTATCACTGAAGAAGAAACTCTCCTAGTATGTATAATCCCAGAAAATATATTATACTATGTTATCTAAAGTTAAACATATTAAAAAGCAATACAGACTTACCTTAATCATAAAATGAAGCAGAAGATATGCAGTATAAAGTAAACTTTTATTAAAAATATGAATTTCACTTTGGGGAAAAACTGTAAAATGGATGTTTGGTTCTGTTTATGATGCCTACATTGTTCAGCCAGCTTCTCGATTTGAAGGAAACATTTCAATTCATTTTCAGAGGAAGGTTCCATCTGAATAAATGCTTTCAGAGTTTTAATAGAGTCCATTATGGCTTTGTCTGTTATGGCCGCATTAAAAATATCTTTCGGCAGGTAAGTAGAAAAAAGCCCTGGTAGTTTCCTACCGAAATTCGTGCATACGTCTTCGTTTACATCAGAGCTTTGGCCACATTCAGTTTGATAAGAAATATTGTGCCTTGACTTAAATCGAGAAAGCCATCCATCACTGCATTTAAAATCTTCAATACCCATTCGAATTGCCAATTCATCAGCCTTCGTCAGCACTAGGGGTCCGTTTATCGGAAAATTTCGAGATCTAACATCCTGGAACCATAGCAGTAGAGCTATTTCTAGAACTTCTTGGGACGCATTTCCCATGCGTTTCCTTCCTCTAGCAAATTTTGATTTTTCCCATGAATCTAAAATTGACTCCTTGTTTTTCAAATTAGTTGACAAGGCATTTTTTTAATTCCATAGTCAGTATATATATATACCGGGTGAGCCAAAAGTTGGTTATAACTTTAAACATTCATAAAAAAGGAAGGAATTGTGGTAAAGAAGTGCAATTTGCAAGAAAGGGCTCACAAGGAAATCAGATTTTTTTTAGCACAAAAGAAAAATTAAAAAAAGTCACTGGTAAAGTAACTGGTCCAGCTTTGCGAGCACTGTTACTCCCCGTGGGCGATTCCGCCGCCATATTATTCATAATGGTTTCCAATGCAGTAATGGGGCCTCCGCCAACGAGGGTCTGCCATTTCGTGGCCGATCCTCCAAATTCTCGAGTATCACGGTCTTTTATTGCAAGATTGATTTGTATAATTCTGTTGAATCTCTCGCATGTCAGCACCATCTACAGGGGACTTTTTAAACTTTTTAAACTTTTTTAACCTTTTAAACTTTTTTAAAAACTTTCTGAACATTTTTTGGCTGAACATCTTTCTGAACATTTTTTTGCTAAATATATCCGACTTCCTTGTGAGTCCTTTCTTGCAAACCACCCTCCTTTATCATGATTTCTTCCTTTTTTTATAATTTTTAAAAGTTTTTACGAACTTTTGGCTCACCCTATATATATATATATATATATATATGCATATATATATATATATATATATATATATATATATATATATATGCATATATATATATATATATATATATATATATATATATATATGCATATATATATATTTATTTATATATATGCATATATATATATATATATATATATATATATATATATATATATATATATATGTATATATATATATATATACATATATATATATATATATATATATATATATATATATATATATATATAAATATATATATATATACATATATATATTATATATATATATATATATATATATATATATATATATATATATATATATATATATATAAATATATATATATATATATATATATACAGTGGACGCTCGTTAATTCGAACTCGGTTAATTCGAACTTTCGGTTAATTCGAACTAATCCAAAGGCCCCAAAAAACTTGTATTGGAGTTAATGTTAAAAATATCTCATTAATTCGAACTAAATTTTTATCACTTCGGTTAATTCGAACTAAAAATTTGACAAAAAAATTCATTTTCCTCGTTTAATGGAGAAAATACACATTGCATTTATTATTTTGTGTGTCAAAATTTCTTTTCTGTGTAAAGAGGCACATGCCTGCATTCCTAGACTATTGCATGTCCGCTAAACGTTAGTAGCTATTGTCCTTCTTATTAGTGCTAAACGGAAAAATCAATTTTCCTTTATTTGGATCGATTTTCTTAGAATTTCAGAAAAACTAGTCTTTACTACAGATTCTAGGGAGCTGCGTCAGTTATAACTGCAGTGCAGACAAGTTAATGTGGTCTATTTTTTCTTCCTCATTGTGTGGTGTGAACGTGTAAAAATTCAGGATGTCTACACGTGGAAAGTACAAAACCCTAATTTTGGAGACAAAGGTAGAAATTTTAAAGAAAGTAGAGAATGGCGAATGTAAAACAAAGTTAGCAACTGACTATGGAATTAAAAAAATGCCTTGTCAACTAATTTGAAAAACATAGAGTCAATTTTAGATTCATGGGAAAAATCAAAATTTGCTAGAGGAAGGAATCGCATGGGAAATGCGTCCCAAAAAGTTCTAGAAAAGCTCTACTGCTATGGTTCCAGGATGTTAGATCTCGAAATTTTCCGATAAATGGACCCCTAATGCTGACGAAGGCTGCTGAATTGGCAAGTCGAATGGGTATTGAAGATTTTAAATGCAGTGATGGATGGCTTTCTCCGTTAAAGTCAAGGCACAATATTTCTTATCAAACTGTATGTGGCCAAAGCTTTGATGTAAACGAAGACGTATGCACTAATTTCGGTAGGAAACTGCCAGGGCTTTTTTCTACTTACCTGCCGAAAGATATTTTTAATGCGGCCATAATGGACAAAGCCAAAATGGAATCTATTAAAACTCTGAAAGTATTTATTCAGATGGAACCTTCCTCTGAAAATGAATTGAAATGTTTACTTCAAATCGAGAAGCTGGCTGAACAATGTAGGCATCATAAACAGAACCAAACATCCATTTTACAGTTTTTCCCCATAGTGTAATTCATATGTTTAATAAAAGTTTACTTTATACTGCATATCTTCTGCTTCATTTTATGATTAAGGTAAGTCTGTATTGCTTTTTAATATGTTTAACTTTAGATAACATAGTATAATATATTTTCTGGGGTTATACATACTAGGAGATTTTCTTCTTCAGTGATAAACATTTAAAGTTATATATTTTCTCTTAACATCGGATAATTCGAACTTCGGATAATTCGAACTTTTTTCTGAGAACCTTTGAGTTCGAATTAACGAGCGTCCACTGTATATATATACAGTGGATTCTCGATCGATCGTTTTCGGATCCATCGTTTTTCCGCATGTGTCGTTCATTTTATCCAGTCCCAACGATCATATTTCTTTGTTATGTTTCCGCATCTATCGTTTTCCCGCATTTATCGTTCATGTCAGTCGGTCCCTTGGAAAACGATCGATCGGGATTCCACCGTATATATATATATATATATATATATATATATATATATAAATATGTGTGTGTCAAGTGTTTCTTTCTTTTGTTAAAAAAATCAAAATTACAGCTGTTTGTAGAATATACCACTTAAACATTATAAATTGCTGAGGTTAACTTAATCAATACCCTTTGATCCGCAAACACTTTGCGACAACCTTGTCGGTCGTGATCTACAGGTTGGGTGCTTTCTAGTCAGTACCAATTAGATGGTCCGCTCTTCGTGCATCGTTGCAGTATGTGGAAATGAACATTGCCTTACGAGTTCGTTAAAAGCTCATCCATTCGCATCGCGGTGCAAGCAGAAGTGGTTTGTTAGGAAAGAGCTTGAAACGTAACGGAGTTTCGCGAGAGTGCCGGAGTGAATGTCATTGATAAACCGTTTTCTGAATTGCCGACTGCTCAGTTTTGAAAATCAGAATTCGAAAATTTGCGTTATTTCTACGTGACGTGCGATGGAACTGAGGTTCATGGGTTCGAACTATTCTGCGTTGTTATAGTACACCTGCTTGCTTCCTACTACCTGTTGCTAATGATTCTGTTTCGTTCTCATCGGTACATTGTCATCGGTACATTCGTATGTTTCGTCCTCTTTACGTCTGTCTTCAGACTTCAGCCCTAGTCAGACTTCAGTCCTAGTGGTACCTCGCCTTAAAGTGAAGCTGCTTACTACCCTTCGCCAAGGACCTAGGATTTGAGGACCTAGGTCCTTTGGACTATTGTCACTTTGGTGTAGGAAATCCTTTGGTGTAGGCTTTCCTACACCAAAGGATTTCCTACACCAAAGGGACAACAACAACACGTTTGTCTACTGTTGACCTTTTCGACTCTTGTTTAATTATCTTTAACATATGCTTTCTATTATACATCGACCATATTAATTTATACCATCGCTCGTACATTAAATATTTCTCTTTTAACTTACGATGAAAATGACCTGTTTCGAAATGGCGCCTTTATCATTGATTATCCACGACATTTAGCTTGCATATACTAACACGCACAGCTAATAAATAGGGAAATATTCAACAATTCTGTCCTTTGTCGGAAGATGCTTTATTTAATTATTTCAAAGAAATCTGGACTTTGATGTTTCAAAATTTTCATTTGTTAGTTTACTCTTCATTAAGTCTAATCCTCGTGTTTAATATTTAATTAGTGCCCTAATAAGGTCTCTCGATAATACTTTGATCCACAAATATTTTTAATCGGATACAATCAGAATTCTGCATTATCTAAATTCGCGGTCACTGAGCAGAATAACTGTTGCTTAGCAACGTAA
Source organism: Dolomedes plantarius (assembly GCA_907164885.2). Taxonomy (NCBI): domain Eukaryota; kingdom Metazoa; phylum Arthropoda; class Arachnida; order Araneae; family Dolomedidae; genus Dolomedes; species Dolomedes plantarius. Next base: position 156,770,873 of record OU015495.1, on the reverse strand, counting down.
AAGCGGGGAATTTTACTATGAATGCGAATTATTAGGGTATTTCCGCATTAGAACAATAATAAACAGTTAAGATTATTATAATTTTTAATGAATGTGCTATAGAAGTTTCACTCGCGCTTGAAACGGTTTAACCAAAACCAAGCAAGAAAAGAAAATCTTATAATTGCTAATAATGACTGTTATATGTCTGTGATATAAAATCAAAGGATAAAACAGGTTTGTTACATAAACTGAAAGATAACAAAATTTAAACAACAGACTTATTACAGCGTTTTGAGCGGTTTATTAACAGTTAACAGTAATCAATGCAGATTTTGCCATTCGCATGGAGACAGTATAATTAGTATATGAAAACGGCATTGAATTTTCCCATTAGGAGATTTCGTAGTTGCTGGTACGAAATATAAAATGAAAAGATGAAACAGGCTTGTTAATGGAATTGAAAGATCATAAAATTCAAATGACATATTTCATCGCTCTGTTGCAGCATTTTGAACTATTGATTAGCGGTTAACTGCAAGTAATACATATTTTTTTTTTAATTTGTAGGAAAGCAGTATAATATATGTGAAACAAGAATGGATTTGCCCTCCAGATTTCAAGACTACTGTTATGAGATATACTAAAATCATTAGCCGAAATAGGCTAATTATTTTAGTTGATAGCGAACAACAGCCTATTTCGCAATTAAAGTGTTTGTAAATTACATATCACTATGAATAAATTTTTGTACGTTTAATGTCGACATGTTTTTTAATTTCCTCAAATTTTGATGTTCTAGTTATAAGAATTCTGGACAATGGCCAGATAGTAAAGGTAAGTAACGTATAAAAATTTACTGACTAAATTATCTTTTTTTTTCTCAATGCGGCAGGCACTTGTCTGTGGCGGCAGGTACTATCTAATTATCATTATTATTAATATTTTACAAATATGTCATTTGATTTTCACACTAAGCTGAGCAATATAGGAGACAGCAAGTTTAATTGCTGTTCAGAGCATATAATAAAGTGTAATGACAAAAGTAACTTTAATATATATATATATGTATATGTATGCATGAATATATATATATATATATATATATATATATATATATATATATATATATATATATATATATATATATATATATGTGTGTGTGTGTGTGTGTGTGTAAGTAAGTAATATTTTAAATTCTATGCCCTCTATTCTAGCATTTAAACTCCCTTTCCTAAATCCAATCCCCAGTAATATTAATTTATTGCTTTAAAACCCTTAGCCATAGAACTTCCCCTGAATCGCATGCCTTCGCATTTCTACACACGTATGCGTCCGGATTCAAGAGTGGGTTACCATCGCGAGCCCCAAAATCTGCTGACCTTACAAAAAATAGTCACATGGTCTACCTCGCTCTCTCGCGTTTACAGTTGAAAGGCGATATTATTCGGAGCCGTCCTTCTTAAATGAACGGATCTACTTTAGTCGCTCTAATAAACGATTCGGCCAGACTGCTTCCAAATTTACCTTTATTCTTTTCCATCCATATAAATATGAGCTAGTTTTCCCTTTCAGGTTATGATTTAAGGACGTGATGTAATGGGTATATTACACACACACACACATACTATATATATTTAAAAAAAAAAAAAAAAAAAAAAAAAAAACAGGACCTGTTGTGTATCAGGACAAAGTTGGCAAAGGTAAATTCCGTTTATCCTGAGTAATGTTCTCATCTGGGATCTTATTCGTATCATTAGACAAAATGGGAAGAAATGAGTCCAACTTGGATAGAAGATGACTGGGTAGCACATTATTAAGAACATTTAAATCTAAATTACTTCTTGTGGTTTTTTATACACAAAACACTAATCTCAGGGTTGGCACACGCAGAACAACTATGTGCACATCGACTGCTAACTTCGGATCCCTTGAACTAAACTTCGTACCCACAGATTCAATTTTGTGGGGAGCTGCTAAGCTCCATCCCTTATTGTAGACACTTTTTTAAAACCGTCTAAGCCCTTGAATATGCTTCATAAAATTTCCACTGCGATTATAATTACTTCACATTGAAGGGACTGGGGGTGCCTTGGGTGAATTGCAGATCTATACTGTATATCCGGCAGCCTTCAGCCCCACAGTATATGAAAATGCATCTGAACTTGGGAAATTAACCCTCTACTGCGTATTCAGGCTCTTGCTACGTAGTGACTGGTCGTCAGGTGTTTTCATGGCCGATACTCGAAAGAGGAGGGGGCCGAGGTGGATTATATAGAATTACTTCACATTGACACGTGAGTAGCGTCAAGCCAATGAAAGAATTGGCCTTCTAGCTTTTAATTTTTCGAATTAGAGTAAGGATATCATCAATGTGCACTTAAAGTGATGGCTTTGTGCAACAATGTATCCAAAATTCCGCGCGTTCCCGAAGTGACCACTTTAACCGCAAGACTTGTCTGCTTCAGTGATGCAATATTACTCACTATTCCGAAATTCACGCCACAGATACCACTCCTTTATCAGAACTTTCACCAGACTTCAGTCAGATTCACAATACCTTTATTTTACGACGTGTTTATACTGCAAAAGCGGAACTTAGTATTAAAAATTCTCGCTGCTTTTTTTTTTTTTTTTTTTTTTTTTTTTGCGCCATTCCCACGTCAAACTTTTTAAAACTGCTCCCGCAAATATCCCATCTTGTTCTGTTAAAATTTGCGGTTGCCATCGGAGAGAGAAGAAATATTTCCCCTATCTACTCCCCCTCTGCAGCCGTTATTTTGAACGTTATAAAGCAGTCATTAAAAGCTCATCATAGGTCATGCAGTGAACTGGATTGCTTAAATTCATCACAATTGCTAAGTGACGTAGGTTTTGTGTGGAGTATACGTCTACCCTATAGGAGCGTCACAAACGCTGGATTACAAAGAAGAGTGAATTTAGGATATGTTAAAACACATCCCTGTTCTGAAAATAGCATAACTCTCTGGGTAGGTAAATATATGTACTTATATAGATAGTGAATCCCATGGCAACTTTTGGAGCTTGAAAGTTCCATAATCTGCTGAACAAAGTACCGTTCATAGATCCCAAATAAACCAAATTCAAAACATTGCTACGTTTATTACAAACTCCATAATCATTGAATAACGTTTTTTTTAGTTACATTCAATTTTTTTTTTTAAGATTTAGATCCAAGAAAAATAATGAATAAATTGATAAATATTATATATGAATGACGTGGAATACTTATTACATATAATAGAAATAATAATGAAGTAGTGGATGAAAAAAAAAGAAATTAATTAATATGATAAATATAGAAAAATATTGATAAATATTGAAATTTATCATATTTCCTTTTCATTTATGAAATGTATCATATTTTTCAATTTTAATAAATATTGAAAAATGTTTATTAAAAACAAATAAAATTAGAAACATAATTATAAATAAATGAAGGATGAAATTTAATTTTAGAAAATACTAAAAATAAAAAAAATAAGGATCAAAAGATAAAAACATGTGAAGAAATTGAAATTTAGTATATACACTTACTAAGAAGTAAATAAGAAGAGGAATGAATAAGAATATAATTAATTAAGAAGAAACAAAAAAATTTGAAAAGTATTATCTACATGAATATTTATGCATAAAATAAACAAAGAGTAAAGCTGAAATGTTTTTAAAAATCTCACGGAAACTGAAAAATTAAATTCAAGCTATAAAAAATGCTCCATTGAAAAATCTCAATTCTTTTTTTATATCTTCAGTTTTCAAATCATTGCATCTCGTTACTTCAGATCACTGTTTGTTCTGTATAAAAGTAAAAGTTCTCTTTTTTTACAGTTTTTAAGAGTTTGACGTATTGACACTTATATCTACTAAGTTCTGGGCATTTATACTGCCCTGGAACTGCTAAGCATAAAAAGAGTATCTCATTTTTTTTTCCATTTTTACGGTTTTTCTTGCTTAGTAATGTTTGTGACTTTATTCCTAAGCCAGAAGGCTGTTTCTTATTTAGAAATAGTAGAAATCATTAAAGAAATAAGACGTATAGTCACTTATATCTATTAAGTTCTGGGCATTTATACTGCCCTAGAACTGCTAAGCATAAAAAGCGTATCTCATTTTTTTTTTCCATTTTTACTTTTTTTCTTGCTTAGTAATGTTTGTGACATTATTCCTAAGCCAGAAGGCTGTTTCTTATTTAGAAATAGTAGAAATCATTAAAGAAATAAGACGTATATCTAAAAGCTGTTGAAGTCCTAAGGGAATTGGTCATATCTCAGTCTTTTTTTCTCAGAAAAAAAAATTGAGATACGTCTTTTATGCTTCAGTATATGTAACCATACTTAAAAATTCGGGAGACACTGCGACACTACTGCCTATGCATTAGAACGAGCATTAGATTTTTTGGACACTACCCCCCCCCCCCAAAAAAAAAAAAAAATAAATAAATAAATAAATAAATAAATAAATAATAGATATAAAACAATTTTAGAAATAAATAAAAAGGAAATAGACGTGCCCTAGTATCAGGTCTTTTTTTCAATCAAATTAAGCAAATTTTGAGTTTTTGTATTAAAAAAACTGTTATAGAATTTTTAGTTTTGAATACATTTATCTTGAATTTACGATTTTGCGCATTATAAATGCAGTTTTAAAAAAATGAAGCAAAGTAAACAGTGAGTCAGAAATTTAATGGATTTTTAAGTCTAATGTCTACTTTTTTTTAATTATGAATATTACATGATGTCGAATAAATACAACAGCATTCTAAGCAATTTAAAGAAAAAATAAGACAATATGTTGTAATTGGATGAGAAAGTCTCATAATGGATGAAAAGAACTTAAATAAATGAATAAAATGTGAGTTAGTTACATAAATAGGGTAAAGAGAAGAATAAATTAAGCCATTCTCCTAAATTTTGAGAGCAGTCACTAATTCCTTTAAAGATAAAGCAAAAACTTTCCTGGATTTACATGTCATCAAGGGTTTAAGTTATTTTCATCCATGTATTTTAAATTAATGTTCTTTCATCTTTTAAATATCGTATGCGTCTTTCATTTTATTATCAAAATGCGAACGACGTCTTTCAACGTAAAATATTTTTGATCTTTTTTTTTTAAACAAAAACTCATAATTCTTTGCGAAATAGTTTTGCAGCCAAATGAAAACAAATATTACGTTTTATTATTATATGTATTCTCTGTAAAATTCTTTAACCTTTTCACGGAATTGGGCCATGCATTAAAGCTGCTGTGTACTGACTTGTTCATCTCAATGTTAACCTACGGAGAAGATGTGTCCGAAGAGTATTGACAATTTGGATTGAAAGATTTTTTTTTAAATTGTACTCCGTAACACAGAAAGAAATTTTACAATTTGGGGCATTTTTCATTTTTTTAAATGAAATCTAAATAATATTTTTAAATTTAAATTATTCGGGGGGAAAATCTAGTATAGTGTGTTTTAAACGGTCATAAACGAGTTTCAAAAAATGCAGGTATCTTAAAATTTGCAAAAGTATTGGGAAAACATCTGGAATACTGTGTTTTAAATGTTCGTCAATTTCTTTAGTGGACGAAATTTACCAAGTGAATGCTATTGCAAGATGAAGAAAAGCTCAGGCTATCTGAAAACACCATTTTTATTGGGTTATCGGCATTTATATAGCTGTAAATCGTAGACAAATTTTCTCCATAGGTAAACATTGAAGTGAGCGAATCCAATAGGGTTAGTATACAGCAGCCTTAATGATAATTGAAAATTTAATTGATATGTATATCAGGTATTTACGAGCCCCAAGCACAGTTCTGACTATAAAATCTGTCATTTGGACATGTAGTCATATCACGTAGGAATAATTAAACACGTCATACGCGGTGGATGACCCACTGACAGCTCAAAATCTGTTACAGGCAGTTACAACAGTTGTTGTCCTTTTGGGGAGAATGTATTTCTATGAAGGTTTTGCTGTTGTTATTTTTCGGGTTAAATATTTTAATGAACACGTGTTCTGAGTTTATTGCAGTTTTGTTATTTTATCATAAAACAAGCGTCAAAATCAAAACATTTAAATTCATGTTCTGTGTTTATTACGATATCAGACTTGGTTTACAAGTCTACGTTTATGTTTATAGGTCCTCTATAAAAGAGGAAGCTTAGAGGCCCGGTTGTATCGGGCCCTATATTATCGGGCCGGTTGTATCGGGCCTCATAAATTACTATGGCCCTCGTCACATTTCGGGATGTGCAGGCCTGCTCTATGGTGTCTCAGGGAAGACCGAATGTATTTCTGTATATATATTTCAGTGTTGAAATTGGACGGAAAATTGACTTCTCAGATATTATAAGAAAATTTGCTTAAACAAATACTTATGAACTAAACTTACAGTTAATTTAAAAAATATTTTTTAAAAGGACTCACAACTTTTTGAATATGTAAAATCTGATATTTTAAAAGTGGAAGAATAATTTTAATTACTTCCTATTCTAGGTAAATATTTAATTTGCTTTTTATGCAGTGAGTGGTTTTGAAATTTTCAGTCATCGTTAAAGGGACTACCGATATGCTCTCTGCGGATATATATATATATATATCTCCACAATGGAATCTCGATCGATCGTTCTCTGAATCATCGTTTTGCCGCGTGTGTCGTTTATTTCACACAGTCCCGAAGATCATATTGCTTTGTTATGTTCTGTGTTCCCGCATCTAACGTTTTCCTGCATTTATCGTACAGTTCAGTACCGTACAGTTCAGTATCGTACAGTTCAGTATCGTTCTGCATTTATCGTACAGTCCCTTGAAAAACGATAGATCGAGATTCCACTGTGAGTGTGTATATATATATATATATATATATTTATACACAGTGGAATCTCGATCGATCGTTCTCCGAATCATCGTTTTGCCGCATGTGTCGTTTATTTCACACAGTTCCGAAGATCATATTGCTTTGTTATGTTCTATGTTCCCGCATCTAACGTTATCCTGCATTTATCGTACAGTTCAGTCAGTCCCTTGAAAAACGATAGATTGAGATTTCACTGTGAGTGTGTGTGTATATATATATATATATATATATATATATACATATATAATCAGTAGAATCTCGTTCGATCGTTTTCCCGTATGTATCGTTTATTTCACCCAGTCCCGAATAAATTCCATAGAAAACAAGCAAAATCAGACAGCATGGATCGTCCTCGATCCATTGTTTTTTCCGCAATATTCGTTCTGAATATCGCAGCTTTATATTAATTTATCGGATCGACCATTTTTTCATAATAACTTAACCTGAAATATAAATGTCTGGATTGAGCTAGAATGACGCTCTAATTAAACAATGAGCAGAACATTTGAGATGCACGGTCTAGTATTTTTGTTCTCTCCTGTTTAGCCTAGTTTCGTGTTATCGTACCACTCCCATTATTTGTTCGTCGTTGGTGTTCCTTAATTCTTTAGTCCCTGGAGTATCCTATTTTCGGCAACTCATTCCAAATTCTCCGAATATTCAACATTTCTGTTCTTATCAGCAATGGCTCACAGTCAGTCGACCTGAGCGGTTCCTGCTGCCCTCTGGCTTTTCTGTTGGCCTTGGGATGGAGGCGTCCTGGTGTTTGATCTAGGGTATGAGAAGTTTCTGATTGCTGCAGTTCTATACTGGCCGATGAGGGTTTCACCCGGAAGCAGAATTTCCTGTTGGTCTTATGTCGGACCCCATCCAGTGCAATGGAATGGTTCTAGTTACAAACGATTCCCGGCTGCCGCTTCTTTATACTCTCACACAATAGCCGATACCGAAATGAATGCAATTTGCAACACAGAAAAAATATTGTTTACTTGTGGAGAGAAAACCGCTTAAAAACAAACGAAGATTAAGTACTTTTATTTGAATCAAAATTCCTGTGTATCTACGAGTATTTCTTTTTTTATTTTTATTATCTTGGATTTCAGTACAACTTTGTAATTTTATCTTCAGTTACACTACAGGTATGTATACATTTATGTGAGTAAATATATTCTAGGGATCTCAAACTTTAAGGTATGTTAATACTTTTTTGTATGTCCCCGCATGTATCGTTTTCCCGCATCCATCTTTTAGTTCAGTCAGTCCCTTCGAAAACGATAGATCGAGATACCACTGTATATATATATATCTATATATATATATATATATATATATATGCAGTCATACATACATACATATATACTCTTAAATTTAAAAGGCATGCCGAATTTTATGCACCAAAATTTAGCTTATGTAACACTAGAAGCTATGCACAAAAAATCAAGGTTGCCTTACAAAACCTATTCGTCTATAGAGACCTATGGCTCTCTCCTTAAAAAAAAAAAGCCTTGGGGGACACTGAGAAGGAAAAATAGGGGAGAGTTATCAAGCTGAAAATATATCAGGATCTCACGATGTTTCCCTGACTGAGTAAAAAAAAAATTGATCACGTTCTAAGGCAAATTTTCATTATCTCGTTTTTGGACTTTGATCGATGTGTGACTTGGAAATAATAAAGCGATAGAAGACTTGGTCTATAGCGATCGAAACATGTAATATGAATCCGGATAATGGACGATGTAAATGATTGAACACTAGGGGGGTAACCTATAATTCTACTAGATTTTTACAACTCCTAAAATCCCACCAACTCCATAAAACTTAATGTTTTCACAAACTGTGGGGGAAAATTGGCGAGCTAGCTGTAAAAAAAATGCTGTTCCCGGACGGATTGTTCTGGAATAGTAGGGAATAGTTTCGAATTCTGTATTATACTTCTCGGAAAAGGGTCCGCACCCGCTAGAAAAATTCCTGAGACAGTCCACACCTGCGAGAGTTTAAGGAGGTGGTTTGTTGACTTACAAGAGAACAGAGGTCATCAAAAGACCGCTTGCTTATTTAGGTTTTGGCCATGGAATTTCCAACGGAAAACTGGAGAATTCCGGGAGGTGGAGGGAGTTGACAAACCGGAAAATACGCTTGTGTGGGAGATAATGCTAGAGGATAAGCAGTGCCTCAATAATTGGGGCGGAAAAGACGGTTGTTAGGACAGAAGTGACCTTTTAAATATAATACAAAAAATATTTATGTCCAGTAAAATATTCAAGCTTTCTTGCATCCAAAACTAGAACCTACAATTCTCAAGAGAATCATAGAATAAGTCGTAAAATATAAAATAAGATAAATAAGTTGAAAATATGTTATAAAGACATAAATTGGCTACCATGGCAATAACAGGTATTTTTGGATTTTTTTTCTTTCTTTTAGGACGTTGTTCTGTGTAGACACCATCTGGTGGCTGTAAACTTAATTATCTTCATTTTTTGGCCGTGAGAGAAAACTCTGTAATTGGAGTAGTATACTGGAGTTTTATTATTTGGATGACAGGCTGTCTGATGCTAAAGGACCCACTTATAATCTTTCCATAATTTTGAGCGTCATTCTTATCCGCGTTCAGCCTTATCCTTCAAACTTACATGAATCATATTCCTTTAGTGTCACTATCATTAAAATAACATAAAAAAATAACGCCACATAATATTAACCCTTCGGACTGCGTTAAAAATGTCCTAAACGATTTTTTTTTTTAGTGTGTGAGAGAAGGGTTGCCCTTTGGTGCTATTAAATGGGAGGAGGGAGGAAAGGAGAAAACTTAAGTAAATATGTCCAAGAAATACTTTTCACCCAAACTAATTTCATCTCAAACTAAATAACTTTTCTGCCATTCAATAAATATTTAAAATTTTGAAATGTGAGCTAATTTCGTTTTTCTGTGAATGGTTAAATTTAAACATAGCACCGTAAGATTTACTGTCAAACTTTTGAACAGACTATGGACGACAGCAGTAAGCTTGCAACATACACATTGAGGAAATTTTCAAAGGACAGGTATAACAATATAGTGGGACGGTATCAATCAAATCACTGCCACATAGCTGTGAAAGACTCTGCCCTTAGCGTTGTGGGTTTTGCACTTTTCCCTTCATCTCAACATCTGCATTTTAAGAAAGATTCGTTTATTTTCAAGTCTGCACTGGTAAATGGCAAAAATAAACTCCGTTATCTGAGAAAATAGACATTGAGTCATTAATTAAATATGATCACCTGCTTAATATTTTCTGTTCATCCCTCTTTGCCTGAAGTACGATAGCTACAACTCTGTGTGGTACTACATAGTACTCTGCGTGGTATGGATTCGACAAGGTGGAGGAGAAACTCATTACTAAAAACTCATTACTAGTACCATGCTGTCTGTAGTACAGGAAACAATCAGTTTAGCTCTGGAAATAATCAGTCTACCCAAGCGACTAATAGGGTGTTCCGGATAAAAACCTGAGAGCTTTTTAAGGCTAAGGTTGGGGAATTTTAGGGGCTAATCGAGTTGCATGTCAGAACATTTACAACTACATCTATAAGATTGCGCCCGATGTCCAATAGAATTATCATCTTGATCTTTAAGATAGATTTTCTCAAGGGTAAAAGAACCACTTTGTTAGGAGTGTGAGTTCAGCAAGTAGTCTCCAACTGTAGTTATCATTTATATATCGTTCCATGTGCACTAAGGGTTCTGCCAGTTAAACATAGGGTAAACCATGCTTTTCGCGTGGGCTTTCACCATTGTTCCTGGCATATAGGGCATATAATTTTTATAGTCCTGCACAAACGTCCTCGTGCGTTGAGAATCGAAACTTTTGATACTAAAATTAATTCACCATCTACGCCAAGAAAACCAAGGCGTAGTGTATGGGGGGGGGGGGGACGTCCCCTCCCAACTTAACTTAAAATGAATTAAAACGTTAATAGAAGTTCAGTTAAAATCGGAAAATTGTAGAAAACTTTAAAGGAAGTTGGTTTTTTTCGCGCTTTTTCAAACTGTGAAACTGAAGATTCCGATTTTTAACAATGATATGATCCATAACAAAAATTCGATGCTATATTTTTTTTTCTCATTTTATTTAAATCACATTTATTTTTCTCACTGTATAACTTTGAATACTACTCAAACATCAATTCTATTGTTATTCAATTGAAAAAAAATCATAGTATTTCATATTTTAAGAGTCAGTGCGCTGAGGAGGGTCCAACTGAATTCAATTCGTGCCCCCCCCCCCCAAAAAAAAAAAAAAAAGGCTAGAAGCACGCTGCGCCTATGATCACCACATATCACGTCTAAGGCGGGAAACTCATAGGATGTTCCCAGTAAATTTTACAATTACAGGTAACTCTAATAAGCGGTAAAACCCACCCATGTTTAATTTAAAAATTATTGTAGACGTAATAAATGTATTCATAATTTAAAATATTTCTAACCTCTTACGGGTTACATTTAGTTTCATAACATTATTGCATGTATAGAAAACGAATGTTTTGCTTCCTATAATAACATGCCATCACATGGGAAAATGATTCTGAATTCACACGCGCATCTCATCAGAGAAAAATGGAAAACTGTGAACTGATAAGCGTGAAGTTCAGTGAGGTGGAAATAAGTGATAGTTTTGTAGACTGATAAGAAAACCCAAGAAAACGTGGTTCACTTACCACACTACAACAACCATCAAGATTCGTGCATCCGATTTTCAGAATTCTCAACTCATCAGGTTCAGTGGTTTCTTTCACCTACTGACTAGTCAACTGGCTTGATGACTTAAGAATCACACCTCAGTCTACAGCAGCACTTTAGTGCGGTGCCGAGACAGTCTGATTTGAGCATACACCTGTCCCTCGTTTTGCACGGCACTCGGCTTACACGGTTTCGCTTTTAGAAGGTTTTTAAATTTTATAAATAAAAATATATATATATCGATGTATCATTTTAGTGTTTTACATTGAACGTATCCATTAATTATCTGCACAGACGTCACAAGTGCATTTTTATATTTTATGTTTTTTTCCAACAGAATTTGTATGAACTGTTGTATTTAATTTATGCTTGCTTTTTTTTAAATTTAAATAAGCCGATTGAATAAATACTGTAGTGATGTCTTTTGCAATGTGTAGAAGCACAACTGAGCTTCTATTTCGACACCAAGCATTCAGTAACAACCAATCTTTACTTCGGCATAAACTTTTTGCATTGAATTTATGCTTTTTTTTTTATTTAAATAAGCCAATTGAATAAACATTGTAGTGATGTCTGTTGCAATGTGTATAAGCACAACTGAGCTTCTACTTCGACACCAAGCATTCAGTAACAACCAATCTTCACTTCGGCATAAACTTTTTGCATGGAATTTATGCTTGTTTTTTTTAAATTTAAATAAGCCAATTGAATAAATATTGTAGCTAGGTCTTTTGCAATGTGTATAAGCTCAACTGAGCTTCTACTTCGACACCAAGCATTCAGTAACAACCAATCTTCACTTCGGCATAAACTTTTTGCATGGAATTTATGCTTGTTTTTTTTAAATTTAAATAAGCCAATTGAATAAATATTGTAGCGAGGTCTTTTGCAATGTGTATAAGCTCAACTGAGCTTCTACTTCGACACCAAGCATTCAGTAACAACCAATCTTCACTTCGGCATAAACTTTTTGCATTTTCACACTGTTGTTATAAAGATGACTACGACTTTTCACCAATTTGCTACGATTGTGTGAAATTATTTTTAATGGATCCATGAAGCGAAAGGCTGTGGATGTTATAACAAAAGAACAGGTTGCTGTAAAACTCAATTCCTCTTACTCATGAATTCGGAGGTAAAAAACTATGTTATCATACATTCGTTTATTATTCTATTTTTCTCCCACATATATTTTAAGAAGATCGAATGTTCAAATTGCTACCTCAAGAAATTGCAGTGAAATAAGTTATTTAAACTTTTAATTGGACACGGTAAAGACTGGCAACGATCACACCACTGATGCTATTTAAATGTAAATTTCAAATAAGTGCCATCACTCAAAATACTCTTTTTGAACTAAAAGTTCTTTTCCACAGCATTAAGAAAACAAATCGTCAAAACCTCTGTACACATGCACATTTTTTCCCCCTTTCTTTTCCCATTCTCATGGTTTTATTTTTATGTAAAATAACCGCACGGAATTTCACCTCGAACTCAGCCAAACACACCATATGCGCCTTTACGCAGACCAAAATATGGCAACCCTGTACGGCAGCAGTAGTAATAGTCACGTGACTGATCGTAGCGGAAAAAGCAGACAGGCGAATGCGTTTGTGTCGACCTTGCACTTTTCCTCCCTCGTCCCTCCCCGCCTCGTGGCAGACGATAGCAGACGACGACTCGAATGTCAAATAAACACGAAAAGTTTGTGCAGGACGGGTTGGCATCAGCGATTGAAACCGAAAGTTGGAATGCGGCGCGATTGACACTTTTAGTTCTACTTGTCGTTACGTGATGTCACCTGAGTCGGATGTGCGAGGAATTTGTGATTGTTTCGATGGATAATGGCGAAAATGATTTTTTTTTTCCTTTCTGAGCGCATGAAAATAACAGTCCATAAACGCATTTTCGAATTTCCGATATTTTTTTTTTAAAACGCAGCACATTCAGATAATAGCCAGATATTGATAGTTTTCCGTGCAATCAATAATGCAGAGCATTTTACTTAATGTATTCGGTACCATCTCTGTCGCGATACATGTTCCACCCTTGAACTATCGAGAGAATTGCAGCGCTATCTCTGTTTGGACATATGCATTGGGTTATTTATTTATTTATTTATTTATTTTTGCCATTTCAAATTGTGTCATTTCTTTTTTTTTTTTCATTTTTTTTTTTTAAGTTTCACAATATTTTCGTAAAAGTTTCACAATATTTGCTGCTGTTATCGTGTGGAGGAAAATGCATTAAAGAATGACGCTTAAGAAGACGTTTGACAACATTTTATCAGCACAAACTATATACAGACATATGTACAGCAAATGCGCGGCTATTTCTTATAATAAACACAACCACGACATTGTTTTTGTTTTTCGCCGAACATCATCCAAAAATAATAATAATAACCCATAATAAAATGGGCAGTAAAATTGCGGTGTAGTATAGGCCAATGTTTCATTACAAGTGCCTCCGCATTGGCAAAAAAAATAATAATAATAATAATAATAATAAAAAATACGTGAAGTAGAAGTAGTAGTCACTTTTGCTCATACGGTTACGAGTTCTGAGCACTTGGAAGCAGGTAAATGGGGATATTTATTACAAAACCAAATAAAATGAATTACCAGGAAGTTAATTTATCTCATCATGTGGGAAAATTTTTGATAAAATGACACACGACATCCTTATTTTTGAATAATTTTTATCTCCCTTCAAAAATATTTTGTATACGATAAAATCGTCAACATACCTGAGTTACATCGAATAACACGCATAAACTCTCCATGTCCAGTCGTGACATCATTTAAATCTGACCGCAGTTTAACACTATTTTACTATTCGATCAATCAAAAGATTGAACTGGACTATTCAAATTAGAAATTCTTCTAAAAACTTATTAAAAAGCAAACTTTTTTTTAAAATTCCATATAAGCAACTTAATTTTTATTAAAAATACAATTGTATGTATAACACAAAACGAAAAGAAACAAAAAAAAAAATATTATTTTCATTTAATGCGATCTTAATTTAATAAATTTCTTCCTCATCACTGATCAGTACAATCAAACGAGACCATTTTTTTCGGTTGAACGACATCACCTTCACTTTCAGAACCTTTTCCTTCATTTAGATATTTTGCACCTTCTATCCTCTTTAAAAGATCTGTAATTTTGGTTTATCTGCTACAAGGTCTTTGAAAAATTCTTAGATTTTTTAAAATTAAATTTTTAAGCTGTTTTTGTAACTTTTTTTTAAGTTTGCATTTAAAATAATAATCTGAGGGTTATAAAATTTATATCACGAAAAAGATCATAAAAATTCCTTTAAAATGAAATCTCTTTTGAATCTTTACCCCTATTTTCTGATTTATGGTGAATTTTTAAAGATTAATTTATAGAATTTAATTTATTAAATGCTGATCACGTGGTTTCTTTTCTTTTTGTGATATTTTAAACAAATTTTGGGTCACGTGCATAACAACGAAATAGACAAAAAAAATATTTTTTTTTCTTGCTGATGCAACAGACGATTGCATATTATCCAAAAAAATATTAAAATACAGTAAAATAAATGTTCCTCAAACTGTACTATATTAACTGTACTATATTCTTTACAGTGGCATAGCGAGGGGGGGGGGGGGGGGCAAGAGGGTGTATCATGCCCCGGGCGCCAGTATAAGATCTATATATTATATTACTATATGTTTTTCGGGGGGGTGCCAATATAAGGTCTATATACTATATTACTATATTTTTTTTTTTGGGGGGGGGAAGCCGGTATAAGGTATGTATATTATATTATTATATGTTTTTTGGGGGGGGTGCCAGTATAAGGTCTGTATATTATATTACTATATGTTTTTCGGGGGGGGGTGCCAATATAAGGTCTATATATTATGTTATTATATGTTTATAGGGGGGGCGCCAATATAAGGTCTATATATTATATATGTTTTTCGGGGGGGGGGGCTCCACAAAGTTATCGTGTCCCGGGCGCCAGTTTTGCTCGCTAAGCCACTGATTCTTTAGTATGTTCTATTAGATTTAATTTGAATATTTTCTTCTACATTATTTTGTCTATAAAAATATCCGTTACGATTTATATATATATATATATATATATATATATTAGCATTAATTGCATACATTGACCGATGTATTTAATTTGGATGTACTCCGTAGCGAAGCACGGGTATTCAGCTAGTATATTCATATGTACGTGATGAGTAGTGAACTCGTTGAGATAAGGAACAAAAAATTGCTACTTGAGTCTCAGCTGCAGTAAATCTAACTGGAAGCTTAAAACTGATCCTTATCCCGACAGAAAATTTTCACATTGGCGAAATTCTGATTTTGGGGGTAATTTATTGTCAAGACACGGTTCAGTGTTGCCCGTAAATGTTTTTCTCCTTAGTGAAACGTGGCTAGAGTTTCCCCTGTTACCGTGGTTGTTTGTATCTTTAAACTGTGTGTCGGGTCTTATTAGCCCATGTTTAGCATACGTAATGGTAGCGTCTAAAAACCAACCAACCAAACCAAATGTGGCGAAACGCTTCAGCACCATCGCTCGGCTATTTTGGGTGATACGAGACTCAGTGATTCAGTACGAGAGACTATATTAAATATGACGGTCTTGATATCAAAGTAAACATCCCACATTTTGCATCTTTACTACTAACTTTTTATTGTTTTCTTTAAGGCTTGAATTCGCTCACTTCGGTGTTAACCTCTGGAGAAAATTTGTCTATTATTTACAGCTAGATAAATGTGCTGATAATCCCATAAAAATGGTATTTTCAGATACCTTGAACTTTTCTGCACCTTGCAACAGGATTCATTTTATAAATTTCGTCCACCAAAGGAATTGATGAGCGTTTAAAACATATTATATCTGATTTTTTCCCCTCGAATAATTTAGATTAAAAAAATTATTTGCATTTTTTTTTTTTTAAACGAAAAATACCCCTAGGTGTGAAATTTCTTTCTCTATTAGGGAATACAATTTAAAAAAAATCTTGAAATCCAAGACGGCAATCCTTGGACACATTTTCTCTATAGGCTAACACTGAGGTGGGGCGAGTCCAATTGGGTTAGTATACAGCAGCCTTAACCCTTAAGCGGGTGCGCCAATTTTTGGAACACCAGCAGGCGCGCGTGGTACAAAGTGCAACGTCTCTTTCAACCTTGATTGTTCCTTTCGTAATAAACTTTTTTTTTTCAAATTGAAAATAATAATTCTGCGTTTTATGACAAGATATAAAATGTTGATAATATTGAGATATATTTATAACTAGCATTATTGCCCGGCGTTGCCCGGGTAGATATATAGATATAAAATATTTCATGCATTCCATCAAAAAAATACTGGGCTGCACTCCCGCTCTTCATGTTCATCTGGCCAGACAGAATGCGCTTAGCATTACTGAAATGATATACAAACTACTGATCTACTGATCTACTGAAATGATATACAAACAATAAGAAAGAAAGAAACTTTGAGCCTGCGGACCTTCGTCTGATTTTAAGGTCATTCCCAACCCTCTTTCTCGCGCGCAATGGAATCTGACCCCCCCCCCCTCCGTCATCCTCAAACCACCCCTCTTAACGCACCCCTATCGGACACAAAAAACATTAAAAAATTAATTTTAAAAAAACTAATTGAGCCCCAAATTTCGTTTTTCCTGATTTAAGTTTCTCGGGTCCAAAACATTAACTGTGCCGAATTTGGTCCCGGTGGGTGAAACAGTCTATGATTCTATAGCGGACAAACAAACAGATAAGCTCTTTTATATATATAAGATTAAAGGACAAAGAATGCAGATACAATCGCCTTATTTCAAAACTGTCCGGTTTATTGGATCTAAGGTAAGGTGACCAGACGTCCCGATTTTGGCCGGACAATCCCGATTTTTAACAATTAGTCCCGCGTCCCGCGGCGTTTTAAAAAAGTCCCGATTTTTGGAGAGAATGCACGACAAGCTAGGGAACGGCGGGAGAACGGGAAGGGAATATACGGTTTTCAGCGGCCATGTGGCTATTTAGCCAGGATATGAGTTTTATATTATTTTTGCTAATTTTATAATGTTAAACTTTAATAATAACAAATAATTGTTGAGAACTGATTATTGAGAACTGCTTATCAAAGTTCGCATTATTGATCAGTTGTTAGAATTCGAATTTTGAAACAAACCATGTTCCATACAATAATGCACTAAAAATTGTGGAATAACCGCTGTCCTTACCAGGAACAAATGCTACGACTGAACGCGTTTTTTTACGGTACTCAAAGTGTGGACATTAGAAAAATCACAATTAAGTGTTGATACTTTGAAAGCCATTTTATGTGTGAAATATAATTTAACAAATTCTTGTGAAAAATTTTATGGCCTTTTAAACAACGGCAAAAATTCATGCAAATGAGAAATATGCCAAAGAATAAAATAATGCTATACATATTTTTTTTAATTTATAATATTTGTAAATTGTACTTATATTGAAATTTAAAAATAAATATATTACAATACTATTTTTGCGTTCTATGAAAATTTTGGTTGCTCCATATAGACCAAATTTTTAATCAAGAACCCCCCCCCCCCCTCCCCACCAGTCAATGGTGTCCCGCTTTACCAATGTTAAAATCTGGTCACCTTAATCTAAGGACAACTTGCGAATGGATTCCTATGGTAATAGCTGCTAATGGTAATAGCTGCTCATTTGATCGAGTACATCAACTCCTGCTTTTGCCGAATAATAATCCAGTAAAATCGTTGGTTTACCAAGGTTAAATCACGATTCCCAATGAATGGAAAGGAATACAAGGGTCAGAAAATCAGACCTGTATTAGAAAGGGTGTAGCTATACATAGAAACTTCTTAGAGCATTCAAACTTTATATATAAAATCATCTATATATATATATAAGAGCTTGTCTGTTTGTTTTTCCGCTATAGAATCATAGACTGTTTCACCCACCGGGACCAATTTCGGCACAGTTAATATTTAGAACCCGAGAAACTTAAATCAGGAAAAACGAAATTTGGGGCGCAATCAGTTTTTTTTAAATTAATTTTTTAAGGTTTTTTTGTGCCTCTAAGAGGTGCGCGTACCCCCTGTGGATAGCTCTTTTCCCTAACCAGCTGCGTTCAGAGTGGTTGGTTTGGGGGGTGACGTGGGGGTCAAATTCCAATGCGCGGGAGGAAGAGGATTGGGAATGACCTTTGTCCCTGGCCAACACCGACTCAAACACAAAGCCTCGGCGCACAGTCCGTGACGTCACATACCCCGGTCATTCGAATCGTCCGGTTTCGGCTCATGAGCGTACATTTAAAAGCCTGATATTAGCACTTTTTGCTACTTCAATCAATATCAATATATATATATATATATATATATATATATGTGTGTGTGTGTGTGTGTGTGTTAGTTATATATATATATATATATATATATATATATATATATATATATATATATATATATATATATATATATATATATATATATATAAATATATGTGTGTTTGAGTCGGTGTTGCCCTGGCTCCTCAGATAAGCACAACTTTCCTGGCTCTGCTTTGTGAAATCTGCAGATGATTCGTTTTATGCGGAAAGTGATGCAGACGATTTTTTTAACGGATTCTTAAACGGATGACGCTCTTAAAAAGTATAAAGGAATAAATGCATCTGGATGTTTATCTTTAATTAAAATAAAGGATAAAAACTAATAATGCCAAAAAAGAAACGTGCTTCGTTTGGAAAGTCTTCTGATGCGAAAAGAAAACAAGCACAAAGAGTAGTCGAAACAGAAGAAGAAGGCAATCGAAGGCTTCAATATGCATGAAAAATTTAACATCTATATATCTACCCGGGCAACGCCGGGCAATAATGCTAGTTATATATAAAAACGGGCTCGGCGACTGAAGGGTTAATGTCAGATATAAATTGCGAAAATAGGAATGCGAAAAATAATTTTTCCTTACACCAAGGGATTAGTAAATGCCCTCGTCCTCGATTTTCGTGAATTTAGCATTTACGGCTGGGACTATTTGCGAGTTCCTCGTAGGGATGCGACATCGATGTCGATGTTTTCAAAACATCGATGTTTTGATAAAAACATCGATGTTTTAAACATCGATTTATTGAAGCCGATGTTTTTTTAACATCGATGTTTTGTACTCGATGTTTTACGTTGTCTCGATGTTTTTTTTTTAATGAAAAAGTACCGTAATAAAAGAAAATTTACCACGTAGCATAATTTTCAAACTCAGTAAATGTAAGTCTGAATTCTGAAAAGGACGAATACAAAAGGGGGAATGATTCCTTAGCAAACAGACAAATGGCAATTAACAACCAATGAACCAATCAGAGCGCTTGGAATGTTCCTGACACTCCAGAACTTTCCATGGCGTTTTATTTTACAAATAGTATATACACGAGTGCATCCATTTAAGTTTTTGTTTTGTTCTGGTTTTATATAAGTTGACGTTAATATTATTAGTAAGATGCCTCCCAAAAGTACTGTTTGGAAATATTTTTACAAAACCTCTGACAAATTGGCGAAATGCAATATTTGCCTTAAGTCCCTCAAAACTTCTGGCAATACCACGAATTTATCTGGACATTTGAAGGCAAAACATGGAGGTATTTACAACGAGAATTTTGAGTCATCAATGTAGTCCAAAGCAACCAAGTTTTTGTCATTTGTGTCTGCCCAATCAGAGAGTAAAATTAAATCACCCCCTCCCCCCACGACTAACGGAAGTAACATTAATGTTAGAGATTACTAAAACAGATTTTAAAAATAGATGTTCTAAAACATCGATGTTTAAAAACATCGATGTTTTTTGGGCGATGTTTAATTAGCATCGATGTTTTAATATTGGATATCGATGTTTCAAAACATCGATGTTTTGTTATCGATGTCGCATCACTAGTTCCTCGGCAGTAATTGATCAGGACCTTTTTTTGGAGTTTCGTAGCTTGCAGTGATACTTGCTGTGAAGCTTAATGGTTTTTCTTTAAAGTTTATGAAATGCCGTAATAGACTGTTTATAGGAAATCATATGAAATAACACCTCCTCGCATCTTTGGGCTTGTTCAATAGGCAGAATATCGGCATCGAGATGTCTAGTCTCGTGTCCGAAGCCCTTTCATGGCGGGCGATCGTTAGAGGAGTCCTCGACCGTTAAGAAGAACTATAACTGACCTTTGAGGAAAGCACGTGACAAAAATTCATCGAGTTAAAAATTCAGCATTACCAAAACATTCAAATAAGAGAAAAACGGAAATAAATGTGTAAACGCCAACATTTTGTGTTGCTGTTCTCGAAAATGAATGGGAGATGGAAGAACTAATGGAACTGATTTCTGAAACAGCAGTTAATCGCACAGCAGGCACTGGGAGGAATAATACTGTCAAACCCTGTTATAGCGAACCCGGTATATAAGGAACTCATGGATAATGAACGAAAATTTTGGTCCCGCCGTTTTCCTATTGTATTTAATGCTAATTTATCCTTTTATAGCGAAACTTCGAAATCTTAAGGCCGCATGTACACACAAGCGAATCAGCTCCCCGTTTAGCCGCGACACATTAACCACGCTCCAGAAGCGTGACTAATCGACCCGACCGACCGTTCTCATTTTTCCGCCGATCGCAACTTCCCCATGTCATTACCTCTTTGACCTTTGACCCCCTCCCCATCATCTGTTTACGAAAAGTGCAATTCGGAGACTACCCCTTTGATCCCCCCAACGTGGGGAGAAGGTCCCTCGTCCCTTTGATCATTCGTCAGAAAACCGCCTTCCTAAGCGACTACTGAATTTTTTAAAAAAACTTTTTAAGAATGTTGAAGATACAACGAATGTTGAAGAAGCAAAGAATGTTGAAGAAGAAGATGATGGAGATTTACCTATCGCGATGTGGATAGAAATGCACAAAATTTCATCATTCTCCGATTGTGACATCCATTTGCTCGAAACATGTGATGATGAAGTCATTAAAAGTGAAAATCCGACTGATGAAGACAGATTCTTTGTGGAAGAAATTAAAATCAATCATTCTGAAATCGCAGATTCTGTATCGGATGCTGATTAAGAGGAGCATATAAATGATGAAATCCCCACCATCTCAGATGCTACAGCAGCGATGAGTGTTATTAATAAGTTTTTGTCTACACAAACAGTGGAGTGTTGGAGTCATTTGATGTATTGGACAAAGAAATTTATAAAATGTTTTTGAAATCGGCATCACGTCAGCATAACGATTATTTTTCAATCAAAACAGTGAATTATTAATGATAATTTTTAATAGATTTTATCAATTTTCAATACATCATTATTGAATACACATAGCAGCTATGCATTTTGTGAACTCTAAGATTTTTCTTAACGGTTCGGATGTAGCGAACCACTGGATATAGCAAACAAAACCTTTGGTCCCTTGAAGTTCATTATAACGGGGATCGACTGTATAATTAAAATAATATGTACAGACCACCATTTTGTGCTGAAAAGATAAGGGGCTGGGTAATATAAGAAAAATCCTTTTATGCCGGAGTTATGCAGTTTTCCTCGCCCTGTTGTGTTAATCAAGATGTGGAAAATGGCCTTAAGGCTGACAAATCCGGGTTTCAATTCCCAGTCGTGCGAGATGGATCTTTTCAATGGTTCCAGCAGTTTAAACGAAATATAGCTGGTCATTAGTAAGTGTATCAAAAATTTTCATGAAGGGAAAATTCGTCAAGGCAATAAATGGGTTTGGTTTGGTTTGGATCGTTACGGTCATTTTTTGCTACACGAGGGCTAATTAGACCGGGACCTACTGCTTAAAGCCGATTCCGAACGGCTACAAACGTCCATGCCAAGAGTGGGATTCGAACCCACAGACTCTGGTACCGAAAGCCAGCGCCCTAGCCATTCGGCCATCGTCCGGCAAAGGCAATAAATGGGAGACAGAAAAAAAGAGGTCGCTGCCAAGACACCACTACTTTTTTTTGGTCACATATTTACGACGCTGTAGGCCTGGAAAAGAAAGGGGTAACGTGAGAGTAATGGTATTCGAAAACTGAGAATTTCTCACATCGCCGGAGTTATCCAGAGTATAAATATTGCCCTCGGAGTTACTTATAGAAACCCCGGAATCAATACCCGACCAATTCCGCTCATGCAGACAGTCGTTACTTCATATATTAACAAATTACTTCTATGCTGCCATAGATCATTCCTTAACTAGAAGCATTTACAACACCCCTCGTTTAGATCTCAGTTTTAATTGGTGAGATTTGAGCCTCCGAAACTGATTACAGGAAGAAAATGCTTGCTAGTATTGGCATACCACTAACTGCATGTCATTCTGCGAAATCATTCGTTGGTGCGATCCAAATGTTGCAAATTTTATTTGCTCATTTCCACAGAATCAAAGAGCAGGCATTAAAATATTTTTCCAGGTCATTCAGCGTAAATTTGTGTTTACATCCGGTGTCAGGTCCCTTCAACGTACACCTGATGCCATATCTCATACAGAGAAAAATACTTTCGCATCGCCAGAAACGAACTCGGCAAAAATTTCCTGCCGACAGTTCTGCATTATGAAATACCTGAAAAGGGTATTTCAAAAACTCTTTCCCTATGCATTTCATCTCGTTAGTAAACCCATTGTCTGAATCAACAGAGTTTCAGCTGTTCTCTTTGCAACATTTTAAACCACGCTCGTAACGAGACGACAGCGTTTGCATTCGTCGTTACAAAACAGCGTTTTCTGTACGACTTTCATAACTTTTCTTCGAACTCAAAAGCGCGCGGGACTTGCGACGTTTCACGTTTTGCAATGCTATTAACGACAGTGCGATAAAAAAAAAAAAATAATTTCTGAGGTAAATGAGAAAACAGTAGTTGTCGGGAAACTATAACTTTTTTGTGCTATTGCAATCGTTGCAGGTGTCATTATAACAAAGCTGTGGACTCGAGGTAGCCTTGTGGTAGCGCGCTGGCTGCTCGAATCGAAACCCGATATACGCGATTAAATACCTTCGTGTCTAGTCCGGATATGGGCACGTTCTTGTCTGAAAACATATTTTAGAGATCTTAGAATTGCTGTTCACACTGTTTAGTGGTTAGTGTCTCGTAAAATTCGCGGTGTGGATGGGTCAATGTTCTATAGAGAATTAGCTACTTCTACCCTAACTTTGGGTATATATATCTTGAAGTGGCACTCTAAATAATTTCATACAAACACAGTTCTTGTTCAATTACACTTTCATTCAAACATTGTTCTTACATAACAACAATGTTTATTTAAATACTTGCATATGTCAATTTGCTTTTCAACATAAAGCATACGTACTACTAGTACGAGATATATATAGCATTCATGCAAGGGAAATACAACTCAATATATTCACTTGTATAACTACTCATTCAAGAAAAATACACTTTGCAATACTCACAGATACTTTGAAAGTCAACCAGCAGTGCTGCCACGTAAACTTTGGGCCTAACAAGAACTCGCGTAGGTTTGAAGCAACCTAGCTATGCCTCCAGCGGCTGCTCGCAAAACTCAACTATTATTAAACCAGACTCTAAGCCTAGCTGCAGCTCAATAGGGCAATGTCTCGCAGCATGTCACATCCCAACTCTTGCAGATTTTACTTCTTGTTTGGCGAGGAGTGGCAAAAAATTGCATAATTTAACATGGCGTTCAATGAGCATTCTTACAGCTTGTTGAATAAAATGCTCTCAGATTACGCTAAGTCTTTAGATACGGTATCTAAACAAAGGTATATCACTAAATTAAACATTCAGGTACAGTCCGGAAAGGTTTATTCAGTATGTGACCCGTATTTATTGACAGAGGAAGACTGGAGTTACGATACAAGATGCTGGCCTGAAGTAACTTATCCTGATATCTATACATATCTCAACATAATAATAATTATTCTCAACGAAAGAATGATTATATTCTCTTAAACCTTGCGAAATATTTAAAAAAAAGTGTTAAAATACCTGTTAAATACGACTAATATGAGAAATTTTATAAATAAACTTAAATTATTTAACTCAAAAGGAAGGTATCGTCCAAAAACACATGCAAACGCATAGGAACTGCTTCTATTTTCTGCCACTCGATAATGACGTCATCTATAGCAGACGAAAACTTACGTAGCCAGTGACGTTGCAACGTTTCGCCTTATAATTCGTTTCGCCAGCGCTATTCCTCCTTTCACTTCCTCTCATTTCTTCACACTTCGACCCTTCGTCTTCCTAGCTCCTTCCTGTCTGTAATTTACCTGCTCGGTATTTATACAAACCGCGTATACTGAAATTAGCATACCTTAAGCGGCTTCTTTAACTTTATTCACTTAAAAGTTCGATTATTGTGAATTGAATCTTATGTAAATCTTACATTGGCCTCCCTCGAAAAAAAAAATTTAGGTAGCTGAGGTGTGAAGGGCTTCAGCTAGCTAACTGAAAAACGCGTGCTGGCCTGACTTTTTACATAATGGGTGGCAAAGCCAAAAAACCTTCTACACGTTGTGTGGTGGAAACCCCCCCCCCCCATTTTACAAAACTAACCCCGAGGGGTCCAGGTGACACCAACAAACGGTGGATTTGCAGAGTTGCGGATACTGGGCTGGCCAACTGCGCCCTAGACAATCTATTTCAGTTAAATTGTCACCACAATTGCACAGCATGACATTTCTTAACTGTTTGTAGGTGCTCTCCCACAATTCATAGTGCACATGCTTTATGTTTTGTGAAGTTGGTACATTAGTTAGTTAGTTAGTTCGTTATCTGTATGCAGTATGTATTTTTTTCTATTCACTATATGTCCCCTTCAAAAATTTATAAAACAACAGTATGCCTTTTTTTTTCAGTGGTTTACCCCTTTCTTCTCAAAAAAAATTTTCACAGCATATACACTTTGGAACTTTAAACCAGTTTGGTTCGATTTTATTGAGGGGGGGGGGGGTAGAATAAGAAAATTGATACAAGACTTGTTCCTCATGAATGCAACAACTTCGTCGCACCAGTCTATCCATTCAGTGGAACCTCTCTTGATGGTCGCAGTCCTAGAAAAGGGGTTTGTTGGCCGTGTGGGCATCTTTCGTGCAGCAGGCCGTTGATCCCATGGCCCTGGTCTGGCTTGACGATGGACAGGAATTCTCTTGGGATGGGGCTCTTCCGCTTCAGATACTTTGAAAGTCAAGCAGCAGTGCTGCCACGTAAACTTTGGGCCTAACAAGAACTCACGTAGGTTTCAAGCAACCTAGCTATGCCTCCAGCGGCTGTTCGCAAAACTCAATTATTATTAAACCAGACTCTAAGCCTAGCTCCAGCTCGATACTTCGTTTCGCCAGCACTGCTCCTCCTTTCACTTCCTCTCACTCCGTCTCTTTTCGACCCTTCGTCTTCCTAGCTCCTTCCTGTCTGTAATTTAGCTGCTCGGTTTTTATACCAACCGCGCATACTGAAACTAGCAAACCTTAAGCGGCTTCTTTAACTTTATTCACTTAAAAGTTCGATTATTGTGAATCGAATCTTATGTAAACCTTACAGTTCGCAACACAAGGTACCTGCCGCATTGGGGAGAAAAACTAATTTTTTGAAATTTAAAAAGAAGGAAAATTTAGAATTAAATAAAATAAACCACATGTCCCTACATCTATGACTTTGCTATGTAGAGCATTTATTATGGTGTACTGCATATGTAGACCCTTCACTACATCTGTATTTTTAATCTATTTATCCAGAAATGAAATTTATTTTGATTTGTCATCTAAAAATTCCTTGCAGGGCATCTTTATGAAATTCAGGAGAGCGGTTTTTTTTTTCTGTTTTCAATAAACGTTCTTCAGAAATATTGATTTAGAGAAAGAATTCTGAAAATAAAATTCTTGACAAGATTTTTAAAACAAAAGTCTTTAAAGTGATTAAAAGATATTTTATAAATAATAATAATTTTTTTTTTTTTTTTTTTTTTTTTGATTCTGGAAGACAAAATATTTTGAAAATTCCCTACGTAAAAATTGAAAATAACATGCACATAGAGTTAGTTGTTGGTTGAGCAGGCTTTTAAAAATTAGACATGTTTTAAATTTTGAATTTTTATTTTTATTTTTTCAAACAAAATTTCAAGAATTTCAAGCAATTTTTTTTTAAATTAGTGCATAAAGATTTTTATAACTCGATACTTTTGCGGGAGAAATCACTACAAAATGCACATAAAAAAAGAGAAGAAAATAAAGGTAAAACTTCTTAAAAAAGGTAAACCCACTTAAAATTTGCTATATTTTTTAATATTTTCCGAAGCTGAATATAGATTGATGGTTGCTGAGGGTGCTCGGATCGAATCCCTACACGTGCCATTAAATACTTCTGTGTTTAGGCCGGATATGGGCACGTTAAATCCGAATCCCGGAAAGTCTTTCTATGAGGTCAGAATGGGTGGGAGAGGGTACGATCCCCCAAGATGTCACCCCTGGGGTGCTCCATCATAGGGACGCGACATCGATGTCGATGTTTTCAAAACATCGATGTTTCGATAAAAACATCGATGTTCTAAACATCGATTTATTGAAGCCGATTTTTTTTTTAACATCGATGTTTTGTGATCGATATTTTACGTTGTTCGATGGTTTTTTAATGAAAAAGCATCATAATAAAAAAAAAATAAACCACCAAGCATAATTTTCACACTCAGTAAATGTAAACTCAAAAATTCTTTTAAATGATTTTGCCGTATACTCTACTGATATAAAACCAATCCTTTTGTCTTGTGTTACAGTCATGAACTTCAGAATTTTTTTTTTTTTTTTTACAAAATTATTTAAACCTCCTGGAAGTAAATTATTCTCCAACTTGTAAATAAATTTGACTTGATATTTACAATAATTTTTCACATTCAACCAATTTAAATTAGAAAACATCGCGGATTTTTCTTTAAGGCTTTGGTTCTATCAATTGTTTTTATAGCAATAATTTCTTCCTCAATTTTCTGGTAAAAGTAATAAATTGTATAATGGAAATTCTGTGATATGCTCTGACTCTAGAAAGCAAGTTTTTGTCATTTGTGTCAGACCAATCAGAGAGTAAAATTAAATCCCCCCCCCCCCCCCCCACGATTAACCGAAGTAACATTAATGTTAGAAGTTACGGAACCAGTTTTAAAAATAAGTGGATTTTCAAAAACATCGATGTTTAAAAACATCGATGGTTTTAGGGGCGAGGTTTCATTAGCATCGATGTTTTAATTTTGAATATCGATGTTTCAAAACATCGATGTTTTATTGTCGATGTCGCATCCCTACTCCATCATAATTTGAGGTGGCTCCTGGCTAACTTGAGCTCCAAAACTTGTGGTGCCATTATATTTAAAGATAAAAAAAAACACCTTAGCCACACCTCTCAGCCCGGTAGCCTATTTGGACCTGGTCTGGAATACTATTCCGGCCAGGGGGCATTATAAACAACAACAACAACAACAAAAGGATATTTCGATAATACGCATGTAGTATATTTGATAGACATTTTACATGCGTAATCTATGTATATTTTCCATTAAGTAATGGATATTAGGTTGAAAAAATGGTTTTAAAAAGTTATAAATATTAGAATGAATGAAGAAAGTGAGAGACTGCATTAAAGAAATTTGCTTTTTCGTAAATTAGCAATCCCTTCTCGTGAGTTTAATGAAGAAACAATAACACATAATTAGTATGCGGGTAAATATAAATTACATATTACATAAATCGCACGATAACTATTTCCTACTATTTTTATCTATCAATAGCATATTTATGGGCTTTCGGTAGCCTAGTGGTAGCGCGTCGGCCTTCGGCGCTGAGGGTGCTCGGATCAAATCTCGGCAAGCGCCATTAAATACCTCCCTGTCTAGGTCAGATATGGACACGTTAAATCCGTAAACCAGAACGGTCTTTCTATGAGTTCAGAGAGGGTGGGAGATGGTACGATCCCCAAGATCTCATCCCTGGCGTTTGATCAGTCAAAATTGAGGTGGCACCGGGCTAAATCAGACTGCGACCTTGTGGTGCCATTATAAAACCGTAGCCGCAACCTTCTGCCCGATAGCCTATATGGTCCTGGAATAGATTGAAAAGAATTAGAATTGGAAGAATTGAATTAGAATTGGAAGAATTAGAATTGGAGTAGATTCCGGCCAGGAGGCATCAGAAAGAATAACAACAGATTGGTGGTATCTCTTGATGAAGTTAGAAAAGTCTAGAAATTTGTAGCCTAGAGCGAAAAATTCCTCAGCAGTAAAATTTTAATGTTAGCTAGTATGTTGAAATGTAGTGGAATTATGTTTACTCTTTGAGAAAAGGAATCACGTTTTCCTCACAGAAATCGAATCAGCTAATGTAAAAGGGAATATCACACAACACTGAAATTTTAGGTTTCTAGATCAAGTTTGCCCCGGAATATTAACTTCATTTAGAAACCGTATTCATTCTACCAGGTTTCACTTATTATGAGATTTCAGAACTTGTAAGCTAATTAAATTAATCCTCGAAAGTTTTGCCTCTAAATTGCTATATTGAATTTTTGATGAATAAATAATTCGGTTGGGTGAATAATTACACTGGATATTAATAAAGTGGATGGGTTAATAATTTAGGCGAGTGACTAATTTAGATGTATAAATTATTTATATTGATAAATAATTTAGATGAACGAGAAATTTAGGTGTATGAATTACTTATATTAATAAATATTTTAGATGGTTGTAATATTTTCATTTTTAATTATTTTAGGTGAATGATTTATTAAAATAAATTGTTACATATGGGCAATTTAAAAGATGTCTACATAAACTCAATAACAATTAAAGCCTAATATTACTCAGTTATAATTAATTTCTAATATCGGGGCACTTCGTTATCGAGAACGTATGATATAGATGAGAGAATATTTTAGGTAAAAATATTTTAGATGAATTATTGATTTGTTAGACTGGATGTAAAAACAAGCTATTTACACCAATAAAGAAATAAGATATTTGACAAATGAATAAACAATCCTATACACATTTGCTATTAATTTTTAATAGTATAGAGTGATGCCATACAATTCTGATAAAATTCCTCTGGGGAACACTTTGTATATTTTATCTTCTAAATCAGGGGTGGGCAGACTTTTCCAGAGTACGGGATACTTCTAATTTTTTCAAGGTGTTGCGGTCCACCCAGTGACGTAGGTGAGGTGAACTAAAAAAAACGGTCTAGAATATTTATTATAACTTAATAATAAATACGGAATATGAACTTACCTACATAACTACAAGAAAAAAACTTACTCTTTTAAAACCGCGTTTAAAGCAAATCGCGTCGGTGTTCCATAAATATGTTTCTTTTAGTATGCGCGTCTTAGGTCTTAGTAAAGGCCGTTACCCCAAAATGTCTTGGTGGTCCACCGGTCGATCGCGATCGACTTAATGCCCACCCCTGTTCTAAATCAAACATCTTCTTCTCTTATCTGTCGACCTACATGTCAGAGGGATAGAACAAGCGAACGGTCGAAATCTAGTTTGTTCTACTAACTTTGAAGGTATGGCTATATATCTATCTGCTTTGGATCGCTAATAATTTACAAAATGCCTGCAAATGTTTACAATCTAAGTCTTTTAAAAATCTTCTGGGCACTTATCTAAATAAGGAGATATTTTCGTACTGCATTCGGCTGGATCGCTTTACACTGCGTTCACACACATCTGCACTGCACAGAATTCTAGGGGGAAACCAGTGATTTATGGTGCAGAGTGCTCTGCAGCGATCTCTCGATCGAGCGGTTTTTGCACAGATCATCAAAGAGACACGAGGGACCTTGGTGTGTGTGTGTGTGGGGGGGGTTCTAAATAGGGGAATGTCTTGAAGACAGTCTAGTGTTCCTTCACAAATCGCTTGGGGGGGGAGCTTGACTAATCGACCCCCAAATGTGTCAAGAGGAGTCGGGGGAGTGGTGCTTACTGCAGATATGTCTGCATGTGTGTGGAAGCAGCATAAGGTATCTAAACATCGTGGAGGATTATTTGAAACAATTTGAATTTTATCATCTCATCTGTATTTTGTTCAGGCACAGGTCTAAAAAATTTTTGGGGAAAAAAATAAATAACACTCACTATAAATTTTAAACAGTGAGTGTGGGCTCACAACATCTGTCCTGTAAGGAGAGAGTTCCATCCTCGATTCTTAAGCTTTAGGCTCTGTTTTAAGGCAACGGTGGACGTTAAAATTTATTTTTTTACTTTTTATCATAGAATTATGAAATTTTGTTCATATATATACATTTCACCATAAGTATATAGAATACCTTAAAAGAATTTTCTAGTCCTATTATAATTTTAAGATTTTTTTAAAAAACTTAAAATTTATAATCAAAATTTTAAAATGTTCCTTCCGACTTAATTTTTGAGGTATTACCTCGATTTTGCATTTTAATCATTTTAAACTGTAATACAAACAAATCTGGGTATTAATTATTTAATCCCTTGAATAGTTAATTTTTGAGAGATTTTTTTTTCTGAATTCCATCCCGATTTTCATCAAAATTTTACCTTTTAATAAGTTATAAATCAAATTTAATTACCTCAATACAGTAGAAATGTAAAATACATACCCAGTTTCTTTTTAAACAGTATCAGGATTCTTCCATGCAAATTTCATGAATTTTGAATAAAAATTAAGTCGCATGGAGCATTTAAAAAAAATCTAAAAACCTTGAAATATCTGTTTTGAGAAAAACAATTTTTATTACTTCATATTCTTTTATTACTTCATAAATGATTTTTTACCTGAAAAAAATTTTTTGGCACTATTATCCTACAGATTTTTTTTTTTTTTTTTTTTTTTTTTTTTTTACAATAACACAATCAATATTACAATAAAAAAATTTGCTCAAGTAAAGGTCCATGGTCCCCTTAAGTGAAAAAAAAAAGTTAATAAATCCGACGCTAAACTGCAGAGCTACAAAACATGTGAAGTGATTTCGATCTATGGTCAGTGTGGACCCCGTCTTCCGGTCTCGTCATTAATGATAAAAGAATGTGATACTTGTCGGTTTCGAACATATGTCCGGACTAGCCGAAAACCCGCACTTCGCTACGGAGTACATTCAAATTAACTACAACGGTCAATGTATGCAATTAATGCCAAAACAGAAACAAAAAAATATATTTATAATAAATACTACGATCAATGTATGCAATTGATGCAAAAAAAAAAAAAATTATAAAAAAATCGTAAGGGATATTTTTATAGACAGAAAAATGTAGAAGAAAAATATTCAAATTAAATCTAATAGGACATACTAAAGAATATAGTACAGATAATATAGTACAGTTTGAGGAACATATCTTTTACTGTATTTTAATATTTTTTTGGAAATGTCCAATCGTCTGCCGCATTAGCAAGAAAAATTTTTTTTTTGTCTATTTCGTTGTTACGCACATGACGATAAATTTTTTGAAAATACCAGAAAAACCAGAATTTAAATATGAAAATACCAGAATGAAAATACCAGAATTTAATAAATTAAATTCTAAAAATTAATCGTAAAATTCACCAAAAATCAGAAAATGGAGGCAAAGATTCGAAAAAGATTTCATTTTAAAGGAATTTTTATGATCTCTCTCGTGATATAAATTTTATAACCCTCAAGTTATTATTTTAAATGCAAACTTTAAAAAAGTTACTAAAACAAATTAAAAATTTAATTTAAAAAAATCTAAGAAGAATTTTTCAAAAATCTTTCTTAGTAAACCTCTACACTATAAGAAGAATCGCCGTGCAAAATTTCAGCCCTTTAGATCCAGCGGTTTGGTCTGTGCGTTGTATGTCAGTCAGTGAGTCAGTCAGTTACGGAACTGTTTTATATATATAGACTAGCTGAAAACCCGCACTTCGCTACGGAGTACATTCCAATTAAATACAACGGTCAATGTATGCAATTAATGCCAATATATATATATATATATTTATAATAAATACGACGATCAATATATACAATTGATGTGGAAAAAAATATATATATTTATAAAATAATCGTAAGGGATATTTTTATAGACAAAATAATGTCCAATCGTCTGCCGCATTAGCAAGAAAATTTTTTTTTTTTTTGTCTATGTAGTT
Source organism: Dolomedes plantarius (assembly GCA_907164885.2). Lineage (NCBI taxonomy): Eukaryota > Metazoa > Arthropoda > Arachnida > Araneae > Dolomedidae > Dolomedes > Dolomedes plantarius. Next base: position 156,738,171 of record OU015495.1, on the reverse strand, counting down.
GATATGCACGTGACGATAAATTGATTTAAAGTACCAGAAAAAAGAAATCACGTGATCAGCATTTAATAAATTAAATTCTAAAAATTAATCTTTAAAAATTCACCAAAAATCAGAAAATAGAGGTAAAGATTCGAAAAAGATTTCATTTTAAAGGAATTTTTATGATCTTTCTCGTGATATAAATTTTATAACCCTCAAATTATTATTTTAAATGCAAACTTAAAAAAAGTTACTAAAACAGCTTGAAAATTTAATTTACGGAACTGTTTTATATATATACATAACATAAACTCCAGGGACTCGACTTCTGAGTTAAACTGTTTTTAAGACGATGAAATAAAAAAATGATAAAAGCGAACATTCATGGAAAAGTAGTCTTTAAAACAGGGTTTGAAAGGATAAAGAGAATTCGATTGGGTCTGTGGAGCTTTTAATCTCTCTCTGACAGGGGAAAATTAGTAGAGATCATGATATGGCCTAGCTGAGCAAGGAACATCACTTTTGGCGGGAAAACACGAGGTTCTATTCCTGTGCAAGGCAATTGTACAGGGTGACATTTATTGAGCTATATGAAATAAAAAAATTAAATTTAAAAAAACTACTGAGTTCTAAAATGTTATTCAGATTTGAAAAGTAACTACAGAAAATCGGATTTAGTTTATGACATGTCCGATGTGCTTGCCATCAATGGCTATGATGTGGCGCAGATGAAGAGTAAAATTCTGCAAAATTCGTTGAAGTGTCGAGACATCGATACTTTCGATGACCTCCTAAATGGCTTTTTTGAGCTTAGCGATGGTTTAGGAGTTCTTTGCGTAAACTTTGTGTTTAATATTGCCTCACAAAAATGAGTCTCTAGGGTTGAGACCAGGAGAATATGGCGGCCAAGCGATTTCCATTCCAGTGGCCTCTGGGTACCCCAAAACCAGAATGCGCCCTCCAAAGTGCTCTTCCAAGACTTCAAACGCTCTATTGGTCCGATGGGGTCGTGCTCCGTCCTGCATGAACCTCATCTTTTCGAAATCCGGGACACTTTTGATAATAGGGATGAGATCATTTCCTAAAATTTTGACATATCGTTCAGCAGTCACCGTGCCTTCAATGAATATCGCACCGATGATTTCCTTTGAGCCGCAATCAGGCTGTTATTGCTCGAATAGTAGGCCTTGACGATGGAAATACGCTCAGAAATGCTGTATTTCGACCATTTTCAACGAAAAATGAACAACAGCAACAATACGAGTGCGCATGCTTAAAAGAAAGAAAAAAAAAATCCCAACATGCCCTGCATTCAACCGCCAAGTTTTCACTGAATCTCGCCAATGGTTCAAAAGTTATGAAGTTTTTTTTTTTTATACAGCTCAATGATTGTCACACTGTATTTTGAGAAAAAAAAATCGATAAATGTGTGAAATATTTGCAAGTTTATCCCTATATCTTTAAAACAAATCTTAAACTAAAGAGAAAATTTCTGTAATCCTATTTCTTCGTAAGGCAGAAATCAAACACGAACCAAGAAGAAAGATTAAAGGGCTAAACTTCGATGATATTGTTACATTAGAAGACATTATTCACCGATATTTTTACTCGTAGATTATCTAGAAAGACCTTTTTCTAGAAAGACCTAGAAAGGAAGCGCGGATGCCCAAAGTGGGAGCAATATTTCTGTTCTCAGCACTGAACACTCCCTCATATCCTGACGTTTAGTTCGATCCTGACCCTCTTCCCTCCCTTCCGCATTCTATCTCTAAGGTCAAGGGTCGAGGTGCAGGTGTCTGATCCGATAGAGGGGTTGTTACTATAGAAGTCCCAGGTTTGACGAGACGGGGGGGATGAGGGGGTTAGGTGGTACTCCGTTTCTAGAGGGTCACTCCCTCTACTACACGTGGTTAATCACAGTATGTAAACTCTTAACTCAGTAAATGAATCTAATTCGGATCTTTAAGTAAAAATCTGAATATACCTAGAGGAGGTCACTCTCTCGAATTGACTCGAAGGGAAAGGATTCAGTGATACTGAATTACAGAATTACAGGTACAGTGTTACGGAGTTCACAGTCCGTAATTCTCACTCTGCAACAAATAAATATAGAAATCGAATGTCATTATGTAAAAATCTGTCTCTTTTCTTGAGGTCACGCTCTCGACTTGACTCGAATGGAAAGGATTTAGTGATACTGAATTACAGAATTACAGGTACAGTGTTACGGAGTTCACAGTCCGTAATTCTCACTCTGCAACAAATAAATATAGAAATCGAATATCAATATGTAAAAACTGTCTCTTTTCTTGAGGTCATTTTCTCGACTTGGACTCGAAGGGAAAAGATTTAGTGATGCTGAATTACAGATTTACAGGTACAGTGTTACGGAGTTCACAGTCCGCAATCCTCACTCTGCAACAAATAAATATAGAAATCGAATGTCATTATGTAAAAAACTGTTTCGTTTTCTTGAGGTCATTTTCTCGACTTAAAGCTCGAAGAGAAGGGATTTAGTGATACTGAATTACAGAATTAAACGTGCAGTGTTACGGAGTTCACAGTCTGTAATTCTCAGTCTGCAACAAATAAATCTGGAAATGAAATATCATTATGTGAAAAATCTGTCTCTTTTCTAGAGGTCATTTTCTCGACTCGAAAGCAGAACAACTGGTTGTATCACAGTTTGTACACTCTAACTCATCAGTATATTATTCTAGAACTCGGCTCGTTAAGTAAAATATCTGACACTGTTTAGAGAAGTCGTTTTCTCAACTTGACTCGAAAGAAGGAGTATTGGCTACATCAAAGTCTGTAAAGTCTAACTCTTCAGTAAATTGATGAGGAAATTGTGTAAAAAATGTGCCTTTTTTTTCTCTACTAATCACTCCCTAGAGTAATTTCGAAAAGAAAAGAAAGAGACTTGGTTATACCACAATCTGTAAAACTTTAAGTTTACAACATATTAATAGAGAACGCGGATCATCATGTTTAAAAAAAAGAAAAAAAAATCTAGAAGTTATTTCCTCGACTAGATTCGTAGGAAAAAGAGCTTGTTTTATAGCAGTCAGTAAACTAAAACTGCTCAATAAATTTATCTAGGTCGCTAATCGTCAGATAAAAATTCAAATTCTGTTTCTAGATGCCACTCTCTCGACTAAACTTGAAGGGAAATAGGTCGGTTATATCACTGTCTATAAACACGAATTCAACAAATAAAAGTAGAACGGGAATATTCAAACGTGAATATGTTAAAAAGTCTGATACTATTTCTAGTGACTATCCGTAAAGTTATTTTGAAAGAGTAGACGATATTAAGCATACGGAGCAGGAAATCTTTTCATTGCAAAGCCCTGTAAATTCCCCTAGGAGATCACATCTCTACAGAAACTTGGAAAGTTTCTAGATAATGTTTAAACAGAGAAAAAATTTTTCGATATGAATATCTTGGTATTTCCCGGCTAGTTTTGAAATAATCCGGTATATTTCTCTGAGAAATAATTTTAGAAATCTGACAAGTCTCAAGTGTGGAGCCCACAAGTAATTTAAACTGTTAAAATTTTCTGATTCATTTGCTTCTGCCCTTGCGTGTTCTATTTATTAAAAAAATGTACGCAAGAGTAACGACTGCACCGTTACGAATGGGAAACTGGAAACTAATAGAATGGTATTCCTTTTAGTAGTAATAAAGAGCTCAGCGAATCATAGAATTGCCTGTGATAAATTTTTAAATGTCCCGGGGTTTTGAACGGATTTAACTCGATTAGTTCTGCTCCATGCAGTTCTTAACATCGAGTAACAAAGCGTCCAGTCGCTTAGAAGCCCACAAGCGCTGATCCCCGTGTTAAATACCCCCTCGGACAGGCTTTTTACGGATGTCTGGAAATTCAAGGTCAGTGGGGGTGTCCCTAACGAATTGCACTCCTTCGGTGCAATAAGGACTGGGGGGGGGGGGGGGGGAGATCTTTTTTTTCTCGAAAGATCCAGGGTTCAATAACTTTAGAGCGTTGCAACGCGCGTTTTGTAACGCGCGTTGCATCGTTTTGTTAACACGCGTTGAATTAATACAAATGATCAAATGATTGCGTACACATGCAACGCTCTCTTCTACTAGAAGGCGCGTCACAACGCGCGTCTGGAGAGTTCCACGCAGATCGCGCGACTGCAGCGCGCCTCGAGTTCCTTTGTGTTGAATTAGACCGTACACATAGTTTGAATTGAGTGCGCGATCTGGGGCAGTTGACTACTATTTTTTGATAGGCATATTTCTATTTTTTTACAAAGTGCAGAATAAATAAGATATATATGAAATACATGAATTTTTCAAAATGAACTTATGCAAAATTTTAAAATGTTATTATTTTAAAATTTTTTTAAACCTACCATTTTTTTTTTACTTCTCCAGAAAGATTTTCCTACAGACAGCCTTTCAAATTGCCTTACAATGCTTCTTTCACCATCTAATCATATCTGATCTGAAAGTGGACTTCAAACCACTCACATTATGCTCAACATCCACTTTTCTCTAGAAATTTGAAAAAGTGGTAGAAACTTTCTTTTACACCCACCGTGGATTCTGGCTTACGAAACCTCCTCGAGAGTTCAACATTTCCAATATCTTTTTTTTTCTTTTATTTAATTAAATATTATTGCCATTTTGCAAATGGATAAAAATCCACTGAGAAACCTTTTAGATTGCTTACATAAAAACTGCCATTTTGCACAAATATTTGACTATGTGGGTTGCATTATGTGGTGCTGTGTCGCTAAATTAACCTTTAATTTTGGCATCTTAATATGAGATAAATACTCTTTAAATAATTATAAGTTCCGTTTTTTAACAGTATCCTTTATTAAATTCAGAGTTTAACTCTAATTGGCATTAAATGTAACAGATTTGTTTTACATATCTTTTTAGTCCTCTGCCCTAATTTGTTTAAACTGGTTGTGATCTAAAATTTAATTGCCTAAATAATGTATTGGAGATTCGGGAAAATTGGCTTAAAAAGATATGTAAAACAAAGCTGTTATATTTAAGGTCAATTAGAATTAAACTCTTAATTTATTAAAGCAAAGTATTACAAAAACTGAACTTATAATTATTTAAAGAGTATTTATCTCATATTAATATACAAAAATCAAAGGTTAATTTAGCGACACAACACTGGGTTTCACAATAAATCAGTGGCTGTCCAAACTTCAGCTGCATAACTTTGGCGAATACTCATAACTCAGCTGAATAAATTTGGCCATTCAATACGTTTGAAACACCCCTAATTATTCTATTTCGTAAATAAAAGCATGTCAGAGGTAAATGCACAAAAGCAGCTTTCAACACGAACGAGGAATTTTTTTAGTTTTTTTAAATTTCCCCGGCACGCGTCACCGAACTATTGAATCTAAAAGTATCTAAATTCGAAACATTCCTGCTGTAGTCCACGGCGAGACGACAAATTATTTCCTGCTGGAGGTGTCAACAGACCTTTGCGCTGTCGCGGCATCCCAACCCAAGCGTAAACATTGTTCTCGAAAACAGGGGGGACGTCTTGAGGAACAATGTTCCGGTCGCGAAGCGGAAATACTTGGCCGCAGTGGCCATTGTCTGATCAAAGGACCATTAAGTAACGTCCTAAGGCGTGAAAAATTATTGAAAACCACGCTACTAATGAAGATGATGCTGGTTTTTGGGGACGTGAGAAAAACTCGATTGTTTAATGGTCGTCCACTCCACTGGCAGCAATCGGAAGTGTTTCAGGTCGTGTGGTGCTGATAGACATCAAGGAGACGTCGAGTAGTGTCAACGGATGCGATGCAACAAATATATATTATCGTTGTGCGTGGAGAAAAGACTCGCGGCGTGTTAGGTAATTAAAAAGGTCAAGGTTATTCGCTGCTGACAACAGGTATATTAATTGATAAAAAATTGTAAGACTGTGGTCAATGTCTATGGATTTTGAAATGAATGAAGTTTACTCATTTTGATGAGGTATCCAAACAATTTTCGTTAGGCGGTTGGAAATCTTTAACACCGCAACTTTAGTTACGCGATAATTCATATTTGTATGCATAATATGATCTATCTATAGATGAGAGGAGGGTATTATGGAATACCATTTACATTTCAAAAAATAACTTTACTGGTTTTTGAATAAAAATCCCCAAAATCATCATGAGTACATACTATAAATAACTGTAATGAACTGTCACTTGTAAAAAAATACACTGCTGGCCACCCAAATTGCAACACCAAGAAAGACAAGAGATATCACAACAAAATTTATTTTGTAGATAACATGTTGACCAAGTATCAAATGATTAAATTTATAGACTTCTGTGAAGTGTGGTTCCTGCCAAAATCAGTGATAATCCACAATCTCGGTAGGCCACTATCCTTCCTCTGTCGAACTCGGATACTTGATCAAAAGATGATCGCTGTTTTCGACGAGGCATAATTGATCGTTTTTTTTGAAAAAACCACAAGAAAAACACAATTGCCGAACTTGAAATCGTCGAAATCTCCAAGCCTTAAATAGCGCTTTGAAGTGGCGCCACAGGCGCGCGTGATGTGCGTCTGCGCTGAAATTCTAATCATTTGCATATCTCACCTCCGCTAATGCATGTTGTAAATTTCATGTTATTTGCATGTTTCCTTCAGGGTGTTGCATTTACAGTGGCCAGCAGTGTACTATTTATTTTCTGGTTATAAAAAAAAGTTACAAATGGAGGTTAATATGAAATAGTCGGGTAATATGGAATAGGCGGTTTAAACCATTGAAAATCTAATTAGACTTCATAAAACATAGTTATTTTTAAGTCTAAAAACCATATTTTTAAGATTATGTGTAAGTCATTTCTGCTTCTAGTCTATTTACAAAAGTCACAGATATAATCTTCTTTCTCTGCTCCGGTACAGTCAAGGTGAGCCCGCAGAGGACAGCTGAAGCATTGAATTTAAATATCCCCTTATTGATCTTCGGAGAATTTTCCGTTACAGAAGATACATTCAGCGTCTTTGTTTTCCGGTTCTTTATTTGATGGCATGAAGTCCATTACAGATGATACATCAGAATGGAAAGATTCATCGCTGCTAACACTGGAGTCATCTCTAGTAGGTTTAGGTCTAGAGTCTAGATGGTCGATCTAAGTTTAATTTCTTAACAGGGGGGGTCTTTGAATGTTCAGTTTCTTTGGTTGTTTTGAAGCTTCTGGTTCCTCCTTTATGTCCTTTTCTTTCAGTTCATCCCCTAACCCTTTTTTTTATATGGGGAGTAGGTTATTATAGAAGATCTAGCTTTCCTGCCTATAAGGGGATTATGGAATACCTAGTTTTCCATAATACCCCACACGCCATCATGGAAAATGAACCTTTAAATTGATGGACAAAACATTGTCAGCTAAAAAACGACCACATTATAACAAACTACAATTATTTTAGTGTACATTATGCTTAACATCGATGTTCAAGTGACACGTGTACTAGTAGGTTAAAATGTTTGAAAACTTACCTGCAAAAACTCTTGAAAATCACAAAACACATTTTGTTCTGTAGCAAGTGGTACAACAACAACAAACGGTCAACTCACAGTGTACTGTATCATGGGAGTCTTTCTTAAGTAGTTCATGGTATTCCCACGTGATAACAGCACCAAACAGAGCTGAAACCTCGGTATTCCATATTACCCGACTATTCCATAATACCCTCCTCTCCTCTATATTTAAGTTGCTAAGCCGATTCTTTGGGCAGACCGTGAGAGAAGACTACTACATCAGTTTACTTCATTTTGGTCTTAAACGAAAGACTTTAATCTATAGATGTGTCAAATTTGGTTTTTGTAACCGCAATTTCTATTATTCAGCATTAATTTTCAATTAAAAATTGCTTTCTGCGCATGCTCAGTGACATATTTAAATCTGGATTTAGATACTCACTAAACACGAGGCTCAATAAACACATTAATTTGTTTCTGCGCACGCTCAATGGTATAATCTGGCTTTAGATACTCACTAACCACGAAGCCGCATAAACATATTTATTTGTTCCTGCGCATGCTCAGTGACATGTTTCAATCTGGCTTTACATACTCACTAAGCACGAGGCCGCATAAACACGTTAATTTTCTTATTCCGATGAATCTCTGTAGCTCTCTCTGTGTGCCTTTTTTATTCTTAATTATGTTTGTGAAATATAGAATGAAACCTGACGGAAATTATTTTTTATTTCGTGCTGTCGAGTACCCCTATTTCTTTTTATTGGGTTCAATAGTAATTTTTTTTAAAGTGTATTTCTCTGTTCTTAATATTATGATTTTCAACATTTGACAATGATGTGTTGAGTATAATTTGTGTATTAGTACATTTATTTACTATCTAGCCATCATGTTTTGAAGAGTACCAGCTAGTTATTGTTTATTATAGTTTGTGTTAGACTTGAAAAACTTGTAAAAAAAAACGTTTTGGTATGCATAGACATTAAAAACAAAATAAATAAAATAGAAGTAGCATATAAGATCCTTAGAAAGGCCTAATTTTTTTTTTGAGATCTTAATGGGTAATTGAAGGTCCTTAAGGTGACTTTTTTTTCATTTTATTTTTTTGAAAAATTCCAAAAATTATGTCCAAGTATTATTATAAGTTATAGCGATGGGGTTGAAATTTGTTGACCGAAGGAAAGATGCTTTGTTCTTTGAAGGGGCGTTCTTGGAGACAGATGCTGAACTCTATTCTATCCCCTTTTCAGTTTTTCTCAGGCTCAGATTTGTCATCTCGAGACCCCCGCTACGGTCAGAACGGACACCTGCAATTTACTGTTTCACCCCACAAAAAAGAAGTTGGGATGAAGAGGATTTGAAGAGAGTTTCCTGAACCGCAAGTGACGTGTGCTCAATTGTTAAGGTTCCAGGAAAGATTAGTCTTTCCTTTTGGGGAATACCCACGCTCCGAACGATGGAGATTCCAGCAGCCAAGATATCAAGGCTGGGGCGAGACAAAGGAGCTAGAGGTGGAGAGGAGGGAAGGTTCTTGCTCTTATTGTGGGGCTAAAAAACATGATGATAGATGGAGTTATTTGACTATTAAGGGGACAGTGGACTTTCAAAATTGTGAAATTTGTCGAAAAATTCGATTTTTTTATTTTATAGAATTGTGAAACTACGGACGAGTAGGAATGTGTTGCAAAAAGAATTTTTGATTTCTGAGATTACTTTCCTAGTTATGGGCATTTGTATTTAATTTAGATATTATGTGGTTACTAATAGCAATAACTTTAAATGTGTTTTTCTCAAAATAAAAATTGTTCATGCTATACGAATATTCAAACTGCTCCAGGCGCATTTCTAATTATCGTATTGCTTTGAAATTTAAGTTTTATATACTTAACTGTATATCAAATAAATCTTATTGAAAAAATTTTGCTTCGTAGTTCAGAATTTCTAAATTTTGTACTTGAAAAGATGATTTATAGGTATTTTGCGTATTAAAAAGGGTTTTTCACTATTATTATTTTTTTCTCTTTATATTTTTAATGAATGCTTAAAATGAGTAATAAGTTTTATTGTTAGTTCTATAAGGTATCCTGTAAATAAAAATGACCATATTATATGCAAAAGAAATGCGCATGGAATACTTTTAATTTTGCCAATTTTTGATATAATTAATAATTCGTAATTCATAAATTATTAATATTTCATCTTTAAATTTTAACCACTTTTACATATCTATGGTACTAATCACATATTCAAATTTCAAGCAAATCCATTCAAAACAAAAAAAGTTAGGTTTGAAGGTCCACTGTCCCCTTAAAGGACTTATTTGGGTATCATGAACACTTATTCATATGATAAATGTATCGAGCTCATTATTGTCTTAAAAAATTAAAGTACGTGTTAAGAATTATGAAATGAGTTTCAGAACATATTGCTAAATAAAATGCTATGGGCCTGTTCATGCGTGCGGTTTCCTAGTTTCTGATTTAATTAAAATACAAACAAATACTTCTTTTCATAAAGAAAGCCAGGAACTTATAAACAATATAAAATACTAAATATTTAAGGGCTTTAAAAGTCCCCCCCCCCCCATGCCAAATACAGACCTGCGAACTTTCCGGATTTACCCCGGCAATGCCGGATTTTTAATGCATCTTCCGGGTTTCCGGAATGGACACAATTCTTACCGGATTCCGAAACGTAAAAAAAATAACGCTGGTTTTAACAATCCCTCACAGTAATGCAGAATCTGAGTTGATTTTTAGTTACATAACAAAAATATCTACTCAGTTCAGGTCATCTATGTCAAGGGAAACCTTAGAAAATTCTCTAATATGCAAATCGAACCCACAAGGACGCTGTTATGAAGAACAATTTGACAATGAATGTTTAAAAAGAGCAAAATCAGCTACAGTAAATGCCACAAAAATTCCAAGATTTTCTGCAATTAATTAAAACAAACATTATAAAGAAATAGAAGTACTCAAAATATAGACTACCCCTGGGGTCCCTGGTAGTGTAAATATGATGTACATTAAAATGTATGATTACAAATTTCAAATATATAACTTTTGTTTAATATTATAATTTCAAGATGATCTGAACAGTAAGAAAACATTTTGAACTATGTAATATTATTAAAGAAGAGATCCTATAAACTACAGCGGCTGTTCGTACATTTTTTAGACGATTTTGGTAAGCGGTAATAAAAAAGCGTTTGCTGCAAAAGAAATAATTGCAATTGTACTATGTTTTTAAAAGTCAAAATTATCATCTGCGGCTTGAAAGTTTTGTTTTTATTCAAAATGGCGTTTTTAACAAAGCAGTGGTTCGTAGGCTACATTTATGCTCTTTCCGAAGAGAAATATGCATACTCCGTTATCCGAAAATGATGTGAGAGTCATGGTTTTGTGATATCTAAAGCGTCGATAGGTAATATAGTCAACAAGAAAGGAAAAAAAACGTCAAACTGGAGCCTCAAGTGGGACAAAAATTCCAAACAAGTATCCAAGGAAAAAACGGACATCTTCGACTATTGCAAAGGTACGTTGTTTAATGTTAAAAGAAAATCCCCCTAGTCAAAGGACAGTTGCAAAATCATTAAAATGCTCGGTGTCCACTGTAAACAAAATGATAAACGTTGATTTAAATCTTAAGAAAGCGAAAAAACGCAATGTGCATCGTCTTCTTCCAAATCATATCGCTGAACGCAGGACACTCTGCATCAGAGTTCTCTCTCTGCATCAGAATTCTATATGAGAAACACTTATCCAAAGAAAAATAGAAAACAATCGTCACAATAGATGAATCATGGGTGTATTTAAATGATTGCACCAAAAAAAAGAGCCATTTATTATCATAAAAGGGGAGAAAAAAATTTAAGTACATGGTTCAAAGAGTCGAAAGAAAGTTTTTCTAAGGGATTCATGATTGTTGCTGGTTTTTCTTATAATGGCAAGTTAAAAATATAGAGAGTGGAAAAAAATGTCAAGATTAACTCCAAATACTATCAGGAACATATTTTATCGCCAATTTTTCTTAATGAAATACCATCGCTTTACCCACAGTGCCATCAATCTGTGAGACTCCATCAGGACAAAGCTAGCAGTCACACATCAAAATACACTGTAAATTTCCTAAAAGAAATGGAACAAAAAACTGGTATCAAGGCCATACCCTTCACTGATATCCCTACTAAATCTCCCGATGTATCACCTATGGATTTTTGTGCTTTCGGACTTTTAAAATCTGCATTATCCAAACGTCGTCCCAAAACCCTTACAGGACTCTGGAAAGCTGTTCAGGAGGAATGGGATAGAATACCTCTTCTGACACTTCAAAAGGCATTATTATCCTGGAAATTGCGGTGTCGAAAGATAGTTCAGAATAAGGGATGTCAAATGGAACATTTAAAACACAAGAATTTTATGTAATTTAGTTTTGTGAATACAATATACATCGTCTAAAAAATGTGTGAACAGCCTCTGTATAAGTAAGTATACATTATAATTCTTTTATTATAATTTTTTACTACACTGTTTTGTGTTATTTCGATTATTTTATGCACGGTAGAATATAGCAGGATTTTGCTCTTACTGAGGTTGGCAGGTCTGCAAATAAAATAAAAATAAAATAAGCTTTGGGCTTTTTTTTCCTGGACATCACGAGACAGACAAATAATGCACTTTTAAAATTTCGGCGTTACTATTTATGACGGAGGGAATCAATGTAAAAATACAGACTTGACGCAATATTTCATCAATGTTTAAGTATTATCATACTACTTTTATAAATCCTATGACACACACACACATATATATATACACATATATATATATATACATATATATATATATATATATATATATATATATATATATATATATATATATATATATATATATATATATATATATATATATAAATAAATAAGTTGAAAGCGAAAAACCAGCATTACTACTTACAGCCAGGAACTAAAAACATGAAAAGATAAGTATTAAAAAGGTTTTAGACAGCATCTCTTCATCAGCGGTGCCGATACAAGTGGCGCACCCAGGGGGCCCTGCCCCCCCCAAAGAAGTTGAAATATTGATTTTGCATTATAAATATTTTTATTCGTTCATCTCGCCCCCCCCCTCCCATGCATTATAAATATTTTTATCCATTCATCTCGGCTCCCCCCCAAGAAAAAAATCCTGGGTGCGCCACTGACCGATACTGTCTAAAAAATAATGGATTGTTTCTGATAAGTATGATCTAAATAATAAACATACTTAGACACCGTACAATCCATAAGAAACAGAAGAATTGAATAAAAAGTTGCTCAATCAAAGAACACCAAGCCTGACGCTAGACTGACGCTACACGTGTAGAAATGCCAAGGCATGCGATTATGGGAAGTTCTGTGGCTAAGGGTTTTAAAGCGATAAACTAATATTATTGGGGATTGGATTTAGGTAAGAAAATTTAAATGTTAGAATGGAGGGCATAATATTTAAGATATCACACATATATATATATATATATATATATATATAAAAGAGCTTGTCTGTTTGTTTGTCCGCTATAGAATCATAGATTGTTTCACCCACCGGGACCAAATTCGGCACAGTTAATGTTTTGGACCTGAGAAACTTAAATCAGAAAAAACGAAATTTGGGGTTCAGTTAGTTTTTAAAAAAAATTAATTTTTTAATGTTTTTTGTGCCCGATAGAGGTGCGTGTAACTCTGTGGATACCCCTCAACCAGCTGCGTTAAGAGGGGTGGTTTGAGGATGTCGTAGGGGGGGGGGTTAAATTCCAATGCGCGGGAGGAAGAGGGTTCTGGCTCCCCAGATAAACACAATTTTCCTGGCTCTGCTATGTGTTGCAGTAATGGGAAAGTACAATTGCGTGCAATTCAAGAACCACCCGAGCCTTTGAGAACATTACTCACAGGTAATAAATACATCTGATTCAAAACATTTCTTACAAAACATACAAGCTTAAGAAAAAAGGCTTCATGGGGAATCAAGCCTTACTTTGATTAAATAAAGGGGATAACGCATCTTGCACTTTACCTCTTGGGTGAAATGGAAAAAAGTGCGTTTTTAAGGAGAAAAATAAATAATATAGGGAAATGTAAATTATAAAACTTATTTCTTATTAAACAGTGGATCAAACAAATCTAATTAAATCTAATTGAACAGTATCTAACAAATATAATTAAACAGCAAACTTATTCAATCCAAACGTGCGAATCACGCAACACGGTGTTATTAATTAATTCTCAATAAAATCAAACAAAGGTCCGCAGCCTCAAAGTTTCTTTTTTTCTTATTGTTTGTTTATCATTTCAGTAGAAACGCGCTAAGCGCATTCTGTCTGGCCAGATGAACATGAAGAGTGGGGGTGTAGCCCAGTATTTTTTTGGTGGAATGCATGAAATATTTTATATCTATATATCTACCCGGGCAATAATGCTAGTAATATATATATATATATATATATATATATATATATATATATATATATATATATATATATATATATATATATATATATACAAGGAGATGAAAGGCACTAAGTCGGAATCATTCAATTTTATTGAGAAGTTAAATGAAAACCCACTGAGTGCCCTTTAACTTGATACAACGACTGTACATGGTGCCATTTTCAACTGGCTTAGTTGCTTCTATATAAGCGTACAAGTTAGAGCTTTGCACCACTAAAATGAGCTAAAAAAATATGTAACATGTTAAACACTTTATTTGTAAAAAATGGACTTGGTGCCCTTTACCTCCAGCACACAGATATGAGACGGTGAAAGGCAAACGTCAGTGAGTCAAGTGGTGTGAGTCCAAAACGTTTTACTGCAAAAACTACAAAATATTCCACTATAAATTGAACAAATTATAATTCATAATAATTATCATAATGTTGCAAATAATAATTATTTGCAATTCCACTATAAATTGAACATCGAGATTACATTTTTGCCCTCAAATAAAAAAAAGTTGAAAATGGAACTTACACCACTTTGCCTTTCGCCGCCTCGTATGTATCTTCAAACTATCCCATATAACTATGAATTGTAGTTTCAATATAAATACTTGCATACTCAGGCGCAGGTTGCAGCACTTTTCTACCTAGGAAGAACTATATAAAAAGTTGAAACTGAAAACCAAAACATGAAGGTAAATGAATATAAGAAAACCGGAATTTAAATGGTTAATAATAACACATCTTTGTAACGCCATCTGTTGAGCTTACTTGAAGTGTGAGTTTTCCTAACGTCACGCGCTGGCATGGACGTTTGTAATAGCCGTTCGGAATCGGCTTTAAGCAGTAGGTCCCGGTCTAATTAACCCTCGTGTGGTAAAATTTGATCGTAGAGCTCCATACTAAACCAAACCTATCGTCCCGCGTAATTGGGATGGAAGAACACTTGCAACGCAATTCTTCTCTCCCTTATAGTTTATTTCTGTTTTTTTTTTTTTTTTTGGATGAATTGTCCAGAGTCAAGTAGTATCTATCTTGAAGATCACAACTTTCGAAAATAATCTTTCGTTTAATAATAACGCCGGCACTGCTGAAAAAGAGGTGTTATCATTAAACGCTAATTTTCTTGTTTTCTTGTGATGGTTTAAATTCAAATTTTGGTTTTCTCTCTCTCTCTCTCTCTGTGTGTGTATGTATATATACATATTGCAGATAGTATGTGTAACCGTGACTGTCTAGCAAAAATTCAAATTTCATCGGAGTCTGCCATGGGGCGCAATGCAGAACTTCGGATTTCGGAAGAGGTATGGTCATAGGATGCTTCTTAAGCAAACAGTCATTACGTGCAATTGCTGGTTCGTTTGGACATCTCGAAATCAACTGTCGCCGATCTCATTCGAATATGGAATGCTGACGGCACTACGAGAGTGGAACCTCGACCTGGGAGGCTGCACCAATTGGATGATCGAGGCAAGAGATGCTTAGGGAGGACTGGCTCTTTCACTGCATCAACTTTGGCTTTGGAGGTGTCCCAAGCCAACAGAACTGATATCAGTTCGTCAGTAGCGTAGCGAGCATAACTGGCGCCCGGGGCACGATTCCTTTTTGGCGCCCCCTCATGGTCTTGGGGACCAAATGATCCAATGGTCGTGGGGAACATTTGGCGCCCCTCTGCAAGTGGCGCCCGGGGCATGATAGACCCCCTTCCCCCCCCCCCCCCCTTCGCTACGCCACTGCAGTTCGTACAATTCGTCGGGAACAGAATAATAGGAGACAACGTAGTAGATCGGCTGCTCAACCTTATTTGACGTACTGCCAGATGAAACTGCAGTGGTGTTTAGAAAGTCGTTCATGGAGAATAAAAGAGTTCATAAAAAGTTATTCGAAGTTATGAATAACTCTTAAAAATTTTCGAATCAGACGGATGTGCCTGGGTATGGCATGTTTTTCAGGGAGCATTTTCTTTGCGACTGCACTGTTTTAACTTTTTATTTCGGAGGAGGCTCTTTCATGGTTTGGGCTTTTTTTCTGCTCGGAAGGACTGAGTGCTATTCCCAAAATTACATTTTAATTTTCAAATTATGTTTATCACTGACAGGCCTATTTCCTTAAACGCAGCTTTTGCAGCCTTTAAAACTCATATACACGTAAGGTGCTTTGCATAAGAAAATTTCTGCGTGAAAATATTTGTTGGCTATTATTTTTAAAGACGTAAATATTTATTAATATCTTGTGTTTAGCTGAAAGCCATCTTCTATGTACAGTCGAACCCGTTATAACGAACCCGGTATATAACAAACTCACGGATATAAGGAACGAAAATTTTGGTTCCGTCCTTTTCCTATTTTACATAATTTAATTTGTATTGTGTCAGTTTAATGTAATCGATTTTAGTCGATTTAATTCATTAATGATCATTTTTAATAGGTTTTATCATTTTTTAATACATCATTATTGAATACACATTGCAACTAATGAGTTATACATTTTGTGAACTCTAGCACTTTTCTTAACGGTTCGGATATACAGGGATCCCACCTATATCCTTTGCACCCCCCTTAACTTCTAAACGGTGACAGCTTAGGCCATAAAGTTGGAGTCTAGGTATAGTAAAAAGGCTATGCGCTACTCGAAGAGACAACTTACAATGCCATCTATCGGCAAATTTTGGAATCAGCGTTTTTATCTCAAAAACTCTATGAGATACGGGAAAAAAGTCAATTACAAAGTTGTTCAGAATAATCGATTTAGCTATAAAAGATACCTTGTGCACATTAATACTCAAAACAGAATGCAAAAAATAAACATTTGTTTGGTCATGTTTTTCAACACTATGGCGCGCCATATACTATACTATACTATACTATACTATACCACTATGTATATATACTATACTATATATACTATACTATACAATATATACTATACTATACTATACTATACGATACTATACTATACTATACTATACTGTACTGTTACTGTACTGTACTATACTACTGTACTGTACTGTACTATACTATACTATACTATACTATACTATACTATACTATACCACTATGTATATATACTATACTATATATACTATACTATACTATACCACTATGGTGACGCCATGGCGTCGTGAAACGCGAGCGAAGCTCGAAAAGACCACCTCACTGACTAAATACCAGCCTGTGTTGTGGCGCAAGAGAAACGCATTTTCAGCAACATAAATAAATGATCCTGAAGATAGGGTCTTGGTTTCTTTCTTCCACTCTTTGACATGACAATTTTCGAAATCGTGACCAAACAAATGTTCATTTTCTACATTCTGTTTTAAGTATTAATGTGAGCAAGGTATCTATTCTTACTAAATCGATGATTCAGAACAACTTTGTAATTGACTTTTTTCCCGTATCGCGTACCGTTTTTGAGATAAAAACGCTCATTCCAAAATTTGCCGATAGATGCCGTTGTAAGTTGTCTCATCGAGTAGCGCATAGCCTTTTTATTATACCTAGACACCAACTTTATGGCCTAAACTGTCGCCGTTTAGAAGTTAAGGGGAGTGTAACGGATATAGGTGAGAACCCTATAGAGCAGTGGTTCCCAACCTTGGGTACGCGGACAAGCAGCTACCGGTGCGCAAATGATTTTACAATTTAAAACAAAAATCTATTAAAAATCTGTATTACTAAAAGAGAAAAGAAATGACTATAATAACTAATAATCCATACGTTTTAATATTTTAGTTTGGAATTTCTTATCCATTGTTTGTGTTGAAATACTTTATTGGGATTTACCTAATCTCAAAAGATGCCGTCTACACCTGAATGTGTTATCTGTGACCACCCCATAAAAATCTGGCACTCGCCTGTGAATTAAAACAGTGTCCATAACTGTGTTTGCGAATTATAACTGTGTCTGAGTTCTACTAAAAATTGTGTTTTGTGTTCCAAACATCTTTAAATTAATTGCATATTATTAATCAATAGTAATTGTATTATTAATAAATATTAAGAAGCTGTTAAGGTAAGTATATTAAACTCAGGAGATTTATTTAAAAGGATTTTTTATATATCCTAATTTATTTTGTTCTCCATTGCATTTTATTCCCCATTTAAAAATTTTTGGTCTATCGGTACGTCATCAAATTGTTTACAACGTACAGGTACGGTGCTATAAAAAGGTTGGGAACCCCTGCTGTAGAGAATTACCGGATAAAGCGAAAAAAACCTTTGGTCCCTTGAAGTTCGTTATAACGGGGTTCGACTGTACTCAGAGCCTGACTAAGGCAGGGGCATACGGGGCAGTTGCCCCGGGCAGGGCCCGATTATGAACGCTGGGGGCCCCTGGGCAGATGCTGTTTGGGGGCCCCCTCTTACGGACATTTATAAAAATACATACTATTAGAAGTACTAGGTGCATACACCAAGGGGATTTTGGGGCCCCCTAGCATCACGGGGCCCTGGGCAAAGTCCCAATTTGCCCATGCGATAAAAAGGCCCTGGCCCCGGGCCCCCACATCAGAGGGGGGGCCCCAAATCGAATAGAAAGTTTAGTATTAAGTATTAAGTTCTTCATTACTGAAGTAGTGGAGCAGAGGGGGGAGGGCCCCAAAGAAGTTTTTGCCCCGGGCCCCAATTAGGCTAAGTCGGGCCCTGACTGTACTGCCCGGATTCACATATCCAGATGTCCCGAAACCGAATTCTCGCTTCAGATGCTCTCTATGACTTTGTTCGCTTTATGACAGCATTATCAATCTCTTAAAAAGAGTACGATAGTTCCCCAGCTTGTCTTCTGCACACTCCCTCCACTCTTCGTATCTTCTTTGCATAGCAAGTACCTTATCGAGGAAACATTGATTTTTCCGCACTCGTCTTTCGTGTGTGCCGTTCGTTCTCTTCCCGCGTGTTCCTCCTTCAGGTGCATAAAAAAAAACAAAAGATCTAGCGGCATTCCCCTGTGTTCCGAGTACGGTCAGGTAAAAAAGCGTTTGCACAGAGCCGGCACAGACGACCGTGTGTCTGCCCGTCTCGGATAATCGCCATCCTGACAGCTGAGACGCTTCCCACATTCTCTGTTGCTCAATATTAATGAAGCCTCGTGTCTGTAAACTCCGAGAGAGACGGGGGCCGATCAATATGCCTCACGTGAAATTGGGGGAGATAAAGGCCGCTATGCATATTCCATGCTTCTGCTATCTCGCTCATAATACGGTCGACCTCCGGCTTCAGCGGGTGGAACTTTTCGCGGGTTTGATTTTTCGAGAGTTTGAGTTTCCCAGCAATAATTAATTTGGGAACTCTTTTTTTATTTTTAACGCAGGGTTACGTTCCTCCATAATGGTCGTCCAGGAGGCAAAATTTCAGACGTCAAAACCGCCCGTCGTCGCGAGTTATAATTTTAACAGTGTGCCAAACCCAGTCTGTATCTCTTGGACAAGCAGTAAACAGTTAAACAGAAAAGTACCAAAATTAGTCAAAATTTTGACATATATATATATATATATATATATATATATATATACAGTGGAATCTCGATCGATCGTTTTCGGATCCATCGTTTTTCCGTATGTGTCGCTCATTTGATCCAGTCCCAAAGATTACATTGCTTTGTTATGTTCCCGCATTTATCGTTCATTTCAATCGGTCCCTTGAAAAACGATAGATAGAGATTCCACTGTATTAGACAAAGTTGTATGTGAAAAACCAGTATAAGCCATAAACCACTACAGCCAGGAACCAAAGACATGAAAAGATAAGTGAAAAATATGAATAGAAAAGTGAATAATAGGTTTTTAGACAGTATCTAGTCATCAGCGGTGCCAATACTGTCTAAAAATCAACGGATTGTTTCTAATAAGTATGATCTGAGCAATAAACATACTTAGACACCGTACAATCCATAAGAAACAGAAGAAGGAATAATCAGTGGCTTTATCATAGATCATCAAACTCGGCGCCAGACAAAGTGAAAGTTAAGTTTAGGAGACCGCAAGTAGACTGACGTCACAAACATTGCAACCATGGAGCCAATGGAATCACTTTAGAAGATTTACTTAGGTTACTGTTTTATAGGACATAAGTTAACTTAGACATTTATTATGACTAAGAGTTATTTATTATTTAATTACACTAGTTTTTATTCACTTTTTAGTAGTTATTTACTAACTTTAATCATTTAGTTTTGTTTTACTAATTATTAGCAAGAGAATATGCTATTCATTAAATCTAAAACAACCAATTATATGCTTGGAAAGACTATCAGGGTAGTAATTACGTTTTAGCACTACTAACAAATCTTTTATATGTTTATGCCTATTGTCCTTAGAACATAGCCGATTAATTCTTACTAGTTGATTAACAATAATATTATTAAATACAGATTTATGTAAGCAAGTTAAGTAACTTTGATATTTTACTATTTTAAAGTCATATTCTGATCTTTTATCATAAAGATCAAAAGTAAAATTACTATGAGGATTTATTTTTATGTTTATATCTAAGAAGTTTACATTGAGTTTTTCTTGGCTACTTTGTACTAGTTCTAGATTAGGAGGGTAAAAATTTAGAGCTTTATTATTATTACTATATACATATATATATATATATATATATATATATATATATATATATATATATAAATAAATAAATAAATAAATAAATAAATAAATAAATAAATAAATATATATATATATATATATACTAGCTGAAAACCCGCACTTCGCTACGGAGTACATTCAAATTAAATACAAAAGTCAATGTATGCAATTCATGCCAAAAATAAATAAAATAAATATATATATATATATATTTATAATAAATACGACGATCAATGTATACAATTGATATAAAAGAAAACAAAAAATATATTTATAAAAAAATCGTAAGGGATATTTTTATAGACAATATAATATAGAAGAAAATATTCAAGTTAAATGTAATAGGACATACTAAAGAATATAGTACAGTTTGAGGAACATAATATCTTATTGTATTTTAATATTTTTTGGATATGTCCAATCGTCTTCCACATTAGCAAATAAAAAAAAACTTTTTTTGTCTATTTAGTTATTTTGCACGTGACGATAAATTTATTTAAAGTACCAGAAAAAGAAATCATGTTATCAGCATTTAATAAATTAAATTCTAAAAATTAATCTTTAAAAATTCACCAAAAATCAGAAAATGGAGGTAAAGATTCGAAAAAGATCTCATTTTAAAGGAATTTTTATGATCCTTCTCGTGATATAAATTTTATAACCCTCAGATTACTATTTTGAATGCAAACTTAAAAAAGTTACTAAAACAGCTTAAGAATTTAATTTAAAAAAATCTAAGACGAATTTTTCAAAAATCTTTCTTAGTGCACCCCTACACTATAAGAAGAATCGCCATGCAAAATTTCAGCCATTTAGGTCCAGCGGTTTGGTCTGTGCGTTGTATGTCAGTCAGTGAGTCAGTTAGTTACGGAACTGTTGTATATATATATATATATATATATATATATATATATATATATATACATGTATAGTCGAACCCCGTTATAACGAACTTCAGGGACCAAAGGTTTTGTTCGCTTTATCCGATGGTTCTCTATATCCTAACCGTCAAGAAAAATGCTAGAGTTCACAAACTGTATAACTCATTAGTTGCAATGCGTATTCAATAATGATGTATTAAAAATGATAATTAATGAATTAAATCGATTAAAACTGATTACATTAAACACAATACTAATTAAATTACGTATTACAATAGGAAAACGACGGGACCAAAATTTTCGCTCGTTATATCCGTCAGTTTGTTATATACCTGGTTCGCTATAACGGGGTTCAACTGTACATACAAAAGAGGTAACAACGATAAGTAATCCTACGTTAATAACCGGCAATAGTTATCGGTAGAAGAGTCTACCTGAATTTTTTTTTCTTTTCAGTTTTGCAGTCTTCTGAGCCAAACCCAAAACAATTAAACAGAAAAGTTGATAAAATACAGCAGTTTACTGATATATTTTTAAAATTTCGATTGCCAAGAAAGTCGGCAAAATGTTTAAAAAATGTAAGAAAATAATTTACACTGAAACTTCTAGTTTCACAATATCTTTCACTCTCTGAGGCACCCATCGCTCTGCACTACTGAACGTGAAATCTGTCCATAGTTACGAGTACATCAAGACTACAACGAAAGCAGTTAAGGCTGCTGTATATTAACTCTATTGGTTCGCTCACCTGAATGTTAACCTATGCAGAAAATGTATCCAAGGATTGCCAACTTGGATTTAAAGATTTTTTTTTTTTTAAATGTAGGATTACGTTCCTCCACAACGGTCCTCCGGAAAGCAAAATTTCAGACGCTAAAACCGTCCGTCGTCACGAGTTATAATTTTGGCAACGCGTCAATAACCCAGTCTGTATCGCTTGGCCAAGCAGTAAACAGTTAAACAGAAAAGTACCAAAATGCGTCAAAATTTTGGCATACATATATATATATATATATATATATATATATATATATATATATATATATATATATATATATATGCGTACATATATATAGATACATATATACATAACACATATATACATGCAAGAGAGGTAAGCAGCAATAAGTAATCCTACGTTTATAACCCGCGGTAGTTTCGTTTGAAGTGACTACCTGAAATTTTTTAAAATTGTTCGCCGTAATAGAGAAATTTTACACCTTGGGAGCATTTTACGTTTTTTTTTTAGGGCCAAATAATATTTTAAAATTTAAATTATTCGGGGAAAAAAATCTGGTACAGTGTGTTTTAAACACTCATAAATTCCTTTGGTGGACGAAAGTTATAAAACGAATTCTGTTGCATCCAAGGTGCAGAAAAGTTCAGCCTATCTGAAAATACCATTTTTATTGGATTATTATCATCATTTATGTAGCTGTAAATAGTAGACCAATTTTCTCTATAGCTTAACATTGAGGTGGGCGAATCCATCAGGTTTAGTACACAGCGGTCTTAAGTATTTTTTTACATTTGTGTGAAATGAACGAAAATTTGACAGACATTGATTTGACAGATTTGGCAAAAAACCTATCTAGAAGTGATGCCCCGCAAGACATCTATGAGCAGTTCCATGCAGATAATGCAGTATTGGGGAGAGGGGATGGAAAGCGTGTGCTAGTTTTTCAAAATCCCACGCAAGTCAGACTCCCTAAATTATTTCACGAAATGACAACTAAATGATACGCATAATCATTACGTGGGAAATTTTTTAGGGATATAGCAGGAGGGGGCGTTACACGTAAATTCTATCCGACGCCTACGCGGCGACGGACACAAAACGAAATAAAAGAGAAATTAAATTCAGGAGTATCGCGCGATCAAAGGGTATTAAGAAAATAATTTAATATGGGAATTTCCTAATAACATCCTACATATCTTGACAATTTAAAAGGAAATGAGAAGACATCTTTCGAAAGAGTTTTATTTAAATACATATATTCTACACCTACCGTATTTTTTTGACCATAAGACACACTTTTTTAGATAAAAAAAATTGGCTTAAAATTTTGGTGCGTCTTATGGTTCGAAGGTTACATTAAAATATAAAAGAATATTTTATTATATGTCTATATATATAAAAGAGCTCGTCTGTTTGTTTGTCCGCTATAGAATCATAGACTGTTTCACCCACCGAGGCCAAATTCGGCACAGTTAATGTTTAGGACCCGAGAAACTTAAATCAGGAAAAACGAAATTTGGGGCTCAATTAGATTTTTTTAAATTAATTTTTTAATGATTTTTGTGCCTCTAAGAGGTGCGAGACCACCTGTGGAGCCCCTTCACCACAACCAGCTGCGTTAAGAGAGATGGTTTGGGGGGTGTCGGGGGGGGGGGGTCAAATTCCAATGCGCGGGAGGAAGAGCTTTGGGAATGACCTTTGGCCCTGACTCCCCAAATAAACACAACTGGCCAGATGAACGTGAAGAGCGGGGGTACAGCCCAGTATTTTTTTGATGGAATGCATGAAAAATTTTATATCTATATATCTACCCGGGCAACGCCGGGCAATAATGCTAGTATTATATATATTTATTACTTGTACGTATATTATATATATTCTATATATATTATTTATGATACTTATTTCTGTGGTGTTATGGCAGAGGTTGCTATGTCATTTTTTTTCCCGTTTTCGGCAAATTAAAAAAGAAACTTTTGTTGTGAAACATAAAATCGCTTAATTAAGTTTTTCAATCCAAATATTCTTTAGTTAATACTCATATTCACCATTAAGCATATGGCTGGTCTTCAATGAAAATATTTTTTTCAATTAGGGACTAAAATTTTTCGGTGGGTTGAGAAAAGAAAGCATCAACCTTTGCCAAATTACGAATAACTTAGTACACTGCTGGCCACTGTAAATGCAACACCCTGAAGGAAACATGCAAATAACATGAAATTTACAACATGCATTAGCGGAGGTGAGATATGCAAATGATTAGAATTTCAGCGCAGACGCACATCACGCGCGCCTGTGGCGCCACTTCAAAGCGCTATTTAAGGCTTGGAGATTTCGACGATTTCAAGTTCGGCAATTGTGTTTTTCTTGTGGTTTTTTTCAAAAAAACGATCAATTATGCCTCGTCGAAAACAGCGATCATCTTTTGATCAAGTATCCGAGTTCGACAGAGGAAGGATAGTGGCCTACCGAGATTGTGGATTCATTTTATGCCAATACGTGGCTGTCTCGCACGGTTTTCTTAACTTCTTTGCTTGCTCCCCTAATTCTTTTGAGCAGTGTATATATATATATATATATATGTGTGTGTGTGTGTGTGTGTCAGTCGCATAGCATAGGTACGACAAATAAGACA